>JADBJO010002386.1:55000-60000 GCA_016801955.1 Conus betulinus
AACTTTAAAGTTTGTTTGTTTTTTTTTTTTAGATATAGGGCCCGAATGGTTACTGCTTTTGCGAGACGGACCGAGATGGGCATGACTAGCAGTTTAGTCTTATCAGCTAAAAGCCAAGAAAACGGCATGGTTGTGTTTGTTGGTCAAAAAACAAAAATACAACCGTGGGAACTCAATAGGCAACAACCGAAAGCTGAGGGAGGTGAACGCTGGACTGTACTTGACCTGCGGACGTTTTGACAAGGAGTGCTTAGGAAAAAAGCATACGAGGAGAAGCAGTCACTAAGCGTACCCAAATTTTTGGTTGGGTTAACTACAGGTAATTTGAGGTGGGAAGTTGGTTACTACACCGCCGCGCTCGTGTGCCAGAACATTTTTTTTGCTTGCAACCACCCAAACATCCATCGGTGAACGCCAGGTCTAAATGATCGGCTGAGCTGCATTTGCCCGTGCAAATGAAAATGCCTTGTCATTCAAATAAAAGTTTACTGTCTTTTTAAAGTGAATTTATTACCTGCTATCTAGAGCCGAGGATTATCATTTTTTTTGTTGTTTGTTGTTTTTTTTCTTGTTTGAGGATTCCCATTATGACCACCTTGTGATGAATCCGGTTGAAAATATTGTGTTTTGTTTCAGTAAGCGGTACTCTCAACTTTAACATTATCTCTCTTTTGTCTAGATAAATTCAACCCACAGTTTGTATAGGACCCCCATACGCACCGTCGGTTCGGGTATTAGCCCCAAAATTCAAATAAACTCCAGACGAAAAGAAGAAGAAGATAGTCATTGGCTGGTAGACTGTGGATCATTAATATCACTCTCCAACACCAAACAGAGTAGGATTAGGTTTGTTTATGTGTGTTGAATAGTTATGCGCCATGATTTACCCAGCTATCCAATGGGTTTATCTCCAAAAAAGGATACGCGTGTCAGTGGGCGGGGGTCCTTAGGTTACACGCCCCTCCTATCGTTTCGACCTCCTCTCACGCTTTTCTCACCCCTTGTCGCGCCGCCTTCCCCTCTCCACGCAACACACACACACACCACACACAAACACACAACACACACACACACATACCACACAGGTCACACCTCTCTCCTCACCCACACACACACACACGACACCCACACACACCACACACCACACACGACACACTCTCCTCGCGCGTCGTCGCGCCTCCCCACACACACACACACACACACACACAGACACACACATCACACACACACACCACACACTCTCTCTCGCTCGCGCCGCTCTCGTCTCCCTCACACACACACACGACACAACAACACACACACACACACACAATACAACACTGCCTCACCGCATGTGGCCAGTGGTATTTTAAAACAGATTAAATTAAGAGGAGATTTTGAACGTTATGTGTGTAAACTCTCTCTCTCTCTCTCTCTCTCCTCCCTCTCTCTCCTCTCTCTCTCTCTCTCTCTCTCGTCTCTCTCTCTCTCTCTCTCCATAGAACCCGCTCCACAGGCGTTTCTATTCTCTCATACTTCATCTCAACCCCAACCCCCCATTCCGCAGTCTTCATTCTCTCCCATCCCTCCGCCCTTCCCTCCTCCCCCCCCCCCCCCTCCTCCCCCCCCCCCCCCCCCCCCCCCCCCTCCCTCCCTTTCTCCATGTCTGGTGCGCAAGTTTCACCATTTCTTTCTGTTGTCTCCTTTTTGTTCATGATGTAGTTCCACGCAGAAAAAACGGCTCTCCGCCCACCCATCCCCGCCCCCACCTCCACACCCATCCCCCGCCCCCACCTCCACCCTGGCCTGTCTATTCCCGAATACACTATGTGAGAGGAAAACGAGAAGCATGATTGCTGTTTGGACTACTCGACTATTACTGATAGACGAACCCGACCTTTTTTTTTTCAGAAGTTAAAGAAAAAAAAATCATAGATGAAACTGTGTGGTGTACGTGGGGCGGGGGGGGGGTCGCCAGAAATCGTCAGGCAGATCGGTTAGGCGGTGATTGTTTGTGTTTGGGTGAGTTCATGGTGTTGGACGGGTCCGATGGCTGTTCTGGGGGGGGTAGGGGCGCCCTCGACCGAGGGGGGCCATAGGCGCGCCGGACGTATCCACCACTCACGGCACGCACTCGCTATGCCGTCGTGTGGGGCGCCCGCCGTCGGGCCGCGCTGCCCGGCGTCCGGCGTCTCTCCGCTAGCGGGGGGCCACCGGGCCTCAGTGGCAGCACGGTTACGGTAGCGTGGTCATACGTGTTGGGGGGGGGTCGACTGCCCGAGGTGGCAGGTGAAAAAATGAGGAGTGGTGCTCCCGTCGTGTGCGGTGTGGGTGGTGGCGGCGTCGGTGGGTGGAGCCCTGGGACGGGGTTCGGGCGGGGAATGGGCACGTCAGCCGGTGGGCCTGTGGGTGTTTTGTGGGGGGTTGTTGTTGGGAAGCCCCACGGCGGGGGCTGTGTGGCTATCGGCAGGTGGGGCGCATGGGTTTATGAGTGTCACGGTGAGTTGTGGGGGGGTTGTGTGGGTGGTTGGTGTGTGTGGGGTGGGGTGTGGGTGGAGTGTGTAGTTTGTAGTAGGTGGGGTGTGGTGGGGGTGTGGGGGGGGGGGGGGGGGGGGGTGTGGGGGGGATGGAGGTACGTTGGGGGGTGTGATCGGTGAGTGTTGTGTGTGGGTGTGTGGGGGTGTGTGTGTGTGTGTGTGTGTGTGCGCGACGCGCGCGCGCGTGCGTGTGTGTTGCTGCGGTGTGGGTGCGGTGTGTGCGCGCGCGTGCGCGCGCGCAGCGCGCGCGCGCGTGTGTGTGTGTGTGTGTGTGTGTGTGGGTGTTTGAAGAATCGTACGTAATAAGAAAAAGAACAGACAGACTAGACCAGACAGTACAAGGGCGACAGAGAGAGAGAGAAATACAGACAGGACAGACAGGAACAGAATGGAACAGATAGTGCCAGATAGACCCAATGCTCGACCCCCTTGGGGAGCAACATCTGTTAAAAAATAGAATGTAAAAGGAAGTTTTAAAATCGACAGGTCTGTTTCGAGCGCTGGCTCTCCTCAGGATGGTTTTGGGTTGTCTACTGCCGGTGTTATATGGCCCAATGTCACTGTTTACACGTGCGGATTGGCTGCACGTGTTTGTTTACAGTTCAGGTTGCGTTGGGTCAACGCAACAACATCCGAAAAAAAAAAAAAAAGAACACTCGTACCCACATGGATTCTGACAGGGTGATGGTGGAAAGTGGGGGTTGGGGGAAGGAACCAGTCCAGCACTAAAAGATGCCTTTTATAGCCTAAAGACGAAACCCCAATAAACCAATTTCCGTCACACCACCCACATGGGTGGGACTAATAAAAAACCATCGTAATCTGAACTGGGCCAAATAAGTCGTAAAAATCTTAGAGAAAGCCATAAAAGACATAAAAATCAAACATTACATACAACCTTGGAAGACACACATATGCAGTTATCAATGGTTCAAAAAAGTTCACCGTTTTAACAAACAGAAGAACACGTATTCTTCATCACGTTCGACATAGTAGACTCTAACCATACCATACATGATATTGAAGGAAGACTGAGGCTCCACTAAAGCTCTGAAATGGTTTGCTAAGAAAATACACAGACATAAAGGGTCAGAAATGGAAAGCATTCTTCACACCAAGAAAACTTTACTCTAGCAGACAGAAATAAAGGGCTCGACCGATGAATCAAGCAAGAAAACGACTAAAAAACTCAACATTTGATGTGTACTCTATGGGGATCGTATACGGTGCCGAAACACCTGCGAAACTGTGTCGGACTGTTTATGCTATCCAACATTCCAACAACAACTCGGAAAGCAAGTCGCGGACTGTACAGAGGGACGACGCCCCGCTGCGCTGCCTAACAAACAATACCAAAGAACCATCGAAAAAACCAAAGAAAAAAAAGAACGATGGCAAAACATTTTCCAAAACCAAACTTAAAGATCCCATCGAAGCAAACAAAAGGTAGTGAACTACTTAGACATAACACTTGACCTCACACACCACATATATAAACCATACACAGAAACCTAATGGCACACCCATTTATGTATAACATCAAAAGCAGCCACACCCCCATCTACGTACTAAAAACCATACCCATGGCATAAACAAGAGATTCTAATCTGTCACATAATGAAAGAGTATTCACACGCAGCAGCAGAAACCAAGAGGCATTGCAAAAAAGTGGTTACAGCTACAAACTACAATACCACCCAGATAAACAACATGAACCAAAACAAAAAACGAAAAAACATGGTACAACCCCCCCCCCCCCCCCCCCCCCCCCCCCCCCCCCCCCTCCACCCCATGTTGGACGAGTAAAAACAAACGTAGGGAAAGAATTCTTCAAAATTTGACAGCATCCTTCCCAAAAGAACACAAATTGTCCAAAATATTCAACAAGAACACCATCAAAACTATCATATTCATGCATGGTCTAAACCTTAAAAACTATAATTGATTCATCCAACAAACTGAATGAAAAGCAACACAGCAAAGAAGGGCGAAAGAAAAGAAATCCTGCAATTGTACTAATAAAAACGAAGACAGTGTCCCTTAAGCAACAAATGCCTCTATAACAAAATTGTATATCAAGCCACTGTGACATCAGAAAATGAAAAGGAAACAGAATTGTACATACATAGGATCAATGAAAATCACACTTTCAAAACCAGGTACGCCAAACCATAACCAGCAGTCATCAACACAAAGAAAAATACAAAAACCAAACAGAACTGCAGCAATATAATTTGGAGACTTTTAAAGACAAAAAAAAAAGGAACTATAACATATCTTGGAAAAATCATAAAAAGGTGGCATCACCATACAACAACATTTGCTAAAAGATGCAACAACCTATGTTCTAACAGTAGAAAATGTGGTAATACTAGTGCAAGATGACCACACTACTTAGCAACTCTAAATACTAAAGTAGAGAAATAGTCAAACAACTGTGCAGGCAGAAAATGGGAAGATGTCGTTTGGTCATGCACAAACGCA
>JADBJO010002386.1:72500-95000 GCA_016801955.1 Conus betulinus
ACGTGCACTGGAGGCCAACTAATACCTGCGCCGTGCCGGGCCATAAACTTTCTTTCTTGACAAGAGTTCCGTGTCTGTGTCATGACCCCTCACCTCTATCACTTACCTCCCTTTCGTCCGTTCTGGACTAAACCAAGGACATATCCGTGTAAGCAGACTGTCGACTTAGACACGAACCGTTGGTTGTTTCTTCATTGATTTGGTCAATTCACGATCTGATGGTGTTCGCGGACACTGTTATGTATGGAAAATCTACGAGATCGTTATGTTAAATGTGTGATCTATTCGCAAGGGATATAGGAAACGTCACCATTATAGTCAGCAAAATATTTGATGCTGGTGCTTGACTGAAACGGAGCGTTAGGTATGGCGAGCCTAGAAATATCTTGAATGGGATGTAAAACTGAATCAAACTCTGAGTCCGAAATTTTACGAGTTTATTTCTTAAAACTTGTAAATTACGCCCGTGTCCAATGAAAAGTTTATTTTTTGAAGTGATAGTACAACTGCCGGTCAAAACTACTAATTCATGTCCATCACATTTTTTTCGCTTTCCTTTCATGAACCAGCCAATTTCATAGAGTTTTTGTTGAATTGTGCATTTTCGTTTGCAAAGTTGGAATCGTCGAGCTACACGAATGCCAATCATTTTGGATTGCAAATTAAAAGATCGCAAAATTAGCGGTAAAAACGCGGATAGTCGAGAACGCTACATAGCCTAACTAGATGCTTATTCATGAACTAAAAGTTAATGTAATCAGATTTCTTCAGCGTTTCTTTCAGGTTACATGTGTCTTAATTCAGTATAGCCGATTTTTTTTTTTTTTTTTTTTTTTTTTTTTTTTTACTTCAAGTGAAAAATTTACTGCATTAGCACTTATTGTCTAAATTGATTTCATTGCATTGACTTCTATTTCGTGTTATTATGTCACTTTGAACATTTCTTTTTTCTAGCAGATTACAATTGTTTTAATGAAAGCAGGCTACATCAGCATTCACTTTGTATAATGAATTTAGATTGTGTTCATCTCTTGTTCATTTCATATGACCTCTCGTTCATGTGAACTGTAAACAGCCTTAAGACATTTTTTTTAAATTCCGTATCCATGCTGTTTGGAAATCCAACTAAATAGTAACTCAACAACTAAAAAAAAATGTGTTTTGGTTTATTTTCCTGGAATCTACATCCAGGTCAACACTGAAAACATCATCAATCAGTGAATGCATCCGCACTGTCGTTGAGGAGGAGGAGGTGTAGACAAAGCCAGTTGTGACGAAGTCGGGATGTACAGAGAGCCTTTTATACTGAAGTCACGTTTCACCAGTTACAGACCATTTCCGTCGTGACCAGCTCTAGTTTTTGTAGCAGTAAGGTGCCCAACCACCAGCCCCCTCCACTCCCCCCAACTCACCTCCACACTCCCTAACCCTCCCTCCCCTTCATCCCCCCCCCCCCCCCCCCCCCCCCCATCCCGGAAAATAGGGTTGTCTGGTAGGCTTGAACTTCTTTTCTACTTTTTGTGCTGGATGATACTCGGTAATACACAACAGGGTGAGCAAGCACGTACAGGGCATTCCATTAAAGACATCAAAGGGTATAACCGCTCCCTGGCATATGCCATTGTGCGATGGCCACTGGACGCGACACAACAGAACCATCACGGAAGCGTCCCCATTGCTGTACAAGCCCATATATTCATGATGGCAGAGCCCAGTAGCAACAGACGCCACCATCAAACACACTGCCGCGCGCGCATCTCGCAGCCCCTTGCGCTGCTGTTTCGCTGAGAGGTGAAACCAGTACAACAACAGACACAGCCAAGCTTTCGCTACACAGCCTTACGTACCATCTAGTTCGGAAAAATACGTGTATGGCAACAGTTCTTCTGTCAGTGACACAGTGATTTGTCATAGGATCATCGAGAGAAAAAAAAAACAACAGTCAGGGGCTCGGTTGGAACGGAGAGGGTAAAAGCACTTGAGAAAAAGACCGAGGGCGTTAGAGTGTAGGCGTTAAACCCGTCTGCGGTAGCAAATTGGGGTACCGTCGAAGCTCGTATTGAAAAACAGGACCATTTGTACCGCCTGGCCCAAAATCACTTGTCGTCGCCTGTCCAGAACTCATCGCTTGACTGACCGCGTCAGTCCACCCCTGGTATTCAATAGAACCATACCACTGATAATTCTATAGTTTTCTCACCACCAAGGCACGAAAAATAAGAACCCAGTGGCTTCATAAAGATGCCGGCGAATGACTGCAAAGGAAAATGGAGGAAAGTGTTGTAATGAAGGAAGCTGTCCACAAAAGAAATGAATCACCAATACACGAAGAAATCTATCAGCCTATGCTTGCAGATCCATCAAGAATGCGAGGGATTGCAATAGGCGCCAACAGTCGTTGAGGCCAACCCTACTGTTTAATTATAGCCTCCACTCGGCCCTCCTATGAGATGCAATCTCCCTCTGGTTGAACCAACAATACTGTGTTTGAACAAGCACGTAGTGCGTGAAGGCCAACGATTCTTCTCTAAATGTAGAAAACCGACTTGAGAAATATTTTCGGAGCATGAAGAAAAATAAAACGTTGGGAGGGGAAAGGGAGCGGAGGTGTGTAGAAACGAAAAGAGAGAGAGAGAGAGAGAGAGAGAGAGAGAGAGAGAGAGAGAGAGAGAGAGAGAGAGATTCTCTTATGCTGAGCACAGTGAAGGGTTTAATATTTACTTTTCAACGCCCTCTTTACAGTTCCATACACCTCCTCTCCTCCCCTCTCCCCTTCCTATTTTTTTTTTCCATACACATATGTATGTATGTATGTATGTGTATGTATATATATATATATATATATATATATATATATATATATATATGTGTGTGTGTGTGTGTGTGTGTAGAGAGAGAGAAAAGAGAGATGTGTGTGTGTGTGTGTGTGTGTGTGTGTGTGTGTGTGTGTGTGTGTGTGTGAGTGTGTGTGTGTGTGTGTGTGTGACGAAAAAGAAGCAATATATTAAAACAAAAATGTATAACACCAAACATTGAGAATCAAAGCTAATGTGAATGTCAGGTAAGAAGAATTCATGTTTTTTTTAAGCGCGTAAATGTACACGTTTGTGGGCAATAACTTTTTTAAAGACAGTAGAGAACAACAAAATAAAACAACTAAACATTCTACATGAGCATTGAGAAAGCATAGACAAAAAAGCTCAACAACGTGCAACAAAGAGGAAATAAGGATTCGATCTTTGTGCTTGGTGATCGTAGTCAAGACGACCAGTCCAGTTCGAGTGATGAATAGTGATGGTTTCTCTAGCTTTCCAGTCTTTGAGGCTGGCCATGGTCGAAATGTCAAGGGGCCACACATCTCGTCCTGCTCCTGCTGGGTCATGAAGGAGGCATCTCTGGAGGTCATGCTGTCCAGTGCGGCCTTCCTGCTTACAAGGACAGGGTAGAAAGGGCACCAGTCTCAGAGTCCAATACACGTGATAGTTCAGTCTGTTGGGCTCGGTACTTAGCCTCACCAGGACTATTTGCTGCTCTCTGGTCCACAGGTGGTGGTCGATCCTAGACTCTGATGGTGTCGTATGTGTATGCCTCGGTGATTCTTCGCCTCTTGCTCTAGCGGATATTCTTGTTAGCTTATTGTCTCCCACCACTCTGCTTTGCCAGGTGATCAGCCTGGTCAATTCCAGAAACTCCCCATTGAGCCGGGATCCACTGTGGCGCTACTCATCTGCAGTTGGTGGTAACATCTGGTAAGCTCAGGTCAGGTATGGCAGCATGTTGTTCTGATGTGGCTTCAGGGCCTGAGAGGGCGCCATACATAAAAACAACTGACCGATGGTCTTTGCATGGAGCCTGAACTAAGAAGACGGTCCGCAAGAAGGCTTCGGCTTCAGCTTTGTAGCGTGTGAAGTATTATGCTGTGGAGACTCAGCATGTTGTGGTCTCACCATTGTGCAATCTGACCAGGATGCCTGCAACTCGATCAGCGCGGCGTTGGTTGCCGATCCCGGTGTATACATGGGTCCGTGCTCCCTGTAGGTCATCTTCGGCAGTCATGGTGAGGATGAGAGTCTGTCTCATATTCTATCCTCAGGGATGAGATGGGGGACAGTAGCACAGACCTTGACGTCAGAGGGAGAGAGGCGGTGCATCATCTGGCAGCTGGTCTTGGAACTGTCGGAGCAGCTGTTTACTTTCAGGATGCTGCTCCTTTTGAGCCGGTTTTGTTTGTTTGCTGTGCTAGTTTTGTTTGCTTTTGGTCTGTTCCTCCTGCTTTTAGCTATCGATAAGAAAAAAAAAACTGGACTTCAAACGTATATACAGGGTGAAAACACGAGGAATTGAAACCGAAAATTAAAAAAAAAAAAAATAAAAAAAAAAAAGCTGAAAGTATGTATCGGAATGAGCATAGACAGTAAGTGCTAGTAACCAGAAAGAAGAAAGATTTTTTTTACACTTAAAGAAGATGGGCGTACCAGCGTTTTTGTCGTTTCCTTATCTGCAAACGTTTGTAATAGATTTGGTTTCCGTTTCTTGGCTTACATTGTATGATAATTAGTACATTTTGGACGGTGTTATCGACATAGGAAATTTTCAGCAGCAAACTTTGTAAAATTTTAGACATGCGCTGTTATCAAACATGAAATTGTATTCATCCATCCTTCCTTCAGCACTCCAAATGATAACTTTGATATCTAAACACCATATCGGCACCAAATACCTGTATTATCGACGTGTAATTACACGTTTTTCACCTTCAATTCCATCGAATAACGAGCATTTTGCTTTATGTAAAGCAAATTGGTGTCCAACAAATATTTATATCAATTGTTAGTCCAATCAATGGAGGTGGAAGTACTAGAGATCTATGATGAATGTAATGACGAAATGCCGACTGTAAGATATTTTCAATGCTTTGTTGCAGTCACATTACTAAGCTTGTGAATTTCAGTGTCAAGACAGATCAAAACCCGTCTTATGGTGACCTGCTTCTACATCAATGTGCGTTTTTTGAAAAAGTAGTCGCTGTTCGAAGATCCCACGAAATTTACCGAAGCAACATTAACTCCCACAAGTAAAGTTCACACAGGTTTTGACTGAAGAATCTGATTCACTAACACATGTATTCAATGGAACTGGCAAAGAGTTGACAGATACATGATCATAGTGACAGCTTTTTTGTGTCAATAATATTGTAAGCCAGTCAGCAAGTTTGAAGCCACTACAAAGTAAAATATTGAGGTTACCAATCCTAAAAATTTTGTCAGCTGAGAATCCATCTCAAGGTTACGCCTACCTGAAGCTTGAGAATGCATAATGTTCAGAATTTTGACTAAAACCACTTGGCAACCAATTTATTACAAAATCTCAAGAACTCAAACAGCATGCCATACAGCATTTATATCTCGAGTCTCTCTCTCTCTCTCTCTCTCTCTCTCTCTCTCTCTCTCTCTCTCTCTCTCTCTCTGAAAGTCTCAAAATATGTTTTCCAGCCTATGTAATGGTAAGAAGCGACATGAAAACACAAAACGTGGAAAATGAACACATTTATAGCCAAGACAGTGAAAATGACAAGGAAGAGGAAACAGTGACAAAATGAAAAGATCAGACGATCCATAACTTACACTCACCTGCACAATGACATTGACGGGACTGAAGAAGAGAAAACGGCGATCTGATAATCCAAGTTCCCTTCTCACCAATCTACAAACTCCCCGACACCAACACGACCACGTTTCTCGAGGCTCCCTGCCTCTCACATACCGACAGGCAAATAAATACCCCTCTGACAAGCGGGGTGTAATGTCCTAATCGGTCTCATTGTCTAAACTGGAAGAACGCGTTTCGACTTGTGAAGAGAGAACGAATGTGCCATTCAACAGAGACGAAGCACTCCGTTCAGAATAAACCAGACGGGGTGTGCGCAATGATTTTATTATAGGTCTGTCAGGGCCGAAACGTGTTTGATGGGAGACGGAGAGGAGGAGGGTGGGAAGTGAGACGTGAGACGTGGAGGGGAAGGGTGGAGTTGGAGGTGGGGGGGGGGGTGGGGGGGGGGGGGGGGGGGGGGGGGGGGGGGGGGGGGGGGGGGTTGGAGGAGCGGAGGGGTGTATGCTTCAAACGTATTCCGTTCAACGAACAAAGTATATTCACTAAAAGTGGCTGAGCTGGGGAAGGGGGTGGGCGTGGGGTAACAGCAAAGCAAAACTGATCTAGCGAACGATGCATACCGAAAACTTTTGAACATAGAGGAACACGCGAAGGAGAAGGGGGAAACGGTGGGTAAAGGAGCGTGGACGAAGAAAAGAAAAATAGGGGGAGGATACCGGAGGAGGAGGAGTCGTGTTTATCCTCAACTTGTGTTACTCCTGTATCTGTGACGATTTAGTGTGTGTGTGTGCGTGCGTGTGTGTGTGCGTGTATGTGTGTGTGTGTGTGTATGTGCGTGTGTGTGTGTGTGTGTGTGTGTGTGTGTGTGTGTGTGTGTGTGTGTGTGTGTGTGTGTGTGTGTGTGTTTGTCTCTGTCTGTCTGTCTATCTGTTTCTCTGTCTGTCTCTGTGGGGACAAACACAATGACATATGGACAGCTGGGTAGATATCCTTTGTATATAGACAGCACAATAAGAGCAATGCGATACTGGCTGAAGTTATAAAACTTACCTCTCTCAAGGCTGCCAAAACAAGCATACGAAATGGATAAAATGAGATCACTACAAAATATAGAAAATGCTAGCTTGCAAACGGATTGGGTGCTGTCTATAAAACATTGTCTAGATGTATTTGGATTTCCTTTTGTTTGGCTAAATGGTGGGATGGGTTGCGAGAAAACTTTTCTGCATAAGTTGAAACAACGTATGACTGATTGTTATAAACAAGAATGGAATGATAAGTTATCAAATAGCGATAGATATTCTTCTTACCGCTTGTTTAAATCGTTGCTGCAGCCTGAAAAATATCTCTGACATGATATTACTATTCCGAGATTTTGAAGTATTTTTGTCAAGTTTCGGCTGGGAGTAAGCGATTTAAATGTCCATAAAAGATACAAACCCAACTCTAAAAACTGTCCATTCTGCGATCAGATCGAAAACGAATTACATTGTTTGCTTCATTGTCCATCTTACCATGACTTAAGAGAAAAGTATATTTCACCCTTCTTCAAAAAACGTGTATCAGTCACCGCTAACCTTTTTATTGCAGAATGAGAAAAGAGATGTAACCCGCTCTGTAGCCATGCTTATTTTCTATGCAATGCAAAAAAGAGAACTACTAGAAATGTCTAAAAATTAACATTGTTAGCGGGAAATGTTATACCTGCTTTTTTCGTCTTTTTTTTTTCGCCTCTTCTACACAGGAAATGTTTTTGTTTTTGTTTTGCTTTGTTCTTCCCACTCTTCACAAGTGGTGTGTGTGTGTGTGTGTGTGTGTGTGTGTGTGTGTGTGTGTGTGTGTGTGTGTGTGTGTGTGTGTGTGTCTGTGTGTCTGTGTGCGTGTGCGTGTGCGTGTGCGTATGTGTATATGTGTGGTTATGATTGTGTGTATGGATGCGACGTGCGCTTGTTTTCACTTGAATTCTATTTTGTTCATTATTGACCTCCTTGCAGATAGGCCGGTGGCCTTTGCAATAAAAACTTTTGAGTCTTTGAGTCTTGTCTTGTCTCTGTGGGGAAGACAGAAGGGAGGGGAAGAAGGTGGCAGGAGTGGGGGTAGGGGTCTCTTACTTTCAAAGGACCTTTTTAGACGCCTGGTTTTTTTCCCCGTAATTGGTTCGGGGAGGCGTGGATACGGAGTTGGGATTCAGGTACCCCTGGAACGCCCCCCTACCCCCCCTACCCCCCTTCCCACCCAACCCCCACCCTACGCCTCTTCTCCCCAACACCACCACCTTTCCCAAGTCCGCCTATTTCTTCTCATAATGTTAGGCAAAATAAATACCCGCTGATAAGTGGATGTGATGTCCATGTCTGTTCCATAGGAGCGAAGGGAAGAATACCTTTTGATTGTGCAGACAGAATGAGTGTGGCATCCAGCAGGGGCAAATTACTCCGTGTAGAAGAAAAGAAGAGAAGGGAGGGGAGGGTCAAGGAATGGGGAGGTGGGGGGGGGGGGGGGGGGGGGGGGGGGGGAGTGGGTGGTACGGGGGTAGTGTAGGGAAAGCAAGTAGGAGGTGTCCATAGTGATAATCAGAGCTTGTTAAAGGCTGAAACTTTTTTCATCATCAGAGAGAGAGATGAATAAAATGTAGTGAATGAAGCACACCCACTAAAAAAAAAATATATTGAGCGGCATTGTTTCCTTGACGAGTGAGTGAGTGAGTGTGTGTGTGTGTGTGTGTGTGTGTGTGTGTGTGTGTGTGTGTGTGTGTGTGTGTGTGATCATCCGTGCGTACGTGCGTGCATAAGTGTGTGTTTTTTTGCGTGCGTGCATACGCGCGCGCGCGCGCGCGCGCGCGCGCGCGCGCGCGCGCGCGCGCGCGTGTGTGTGTGTGTGTGTGTGTGTGTGTGTGTGTGTGTGTGTGTGTGTGTGTGTGTGTGTGTGCGTGTGTGTAAGCATGTGTGTATATGTGGATGTATGTGTTTATGTATAGGGTGTGTACGTTGGACGCGGTCGATGGAAAGGCGTGGGGAGTGAAGGGGGTGGGCGGGGGATGTGGGGGAGGGGGGTTTCTTCTTTTCTTCTGACATGAGCTTTTCAGAGTTCTTAACCATTAAAATTGTTTCAGCAAAATGGGGATATAGCATGGAGGAATTCAGATACCCCTGAAACCGCGCCCCCTCCCCCTCCCCCGCCCCTTATCTCTCTGACACCCTCTCCCCTCCCCTCCTCCCTTTGCTGTTCTTTCCATACTCTGATCCTTACGTATTGAACTGTAGAGATGTTTCATGCTTCTTCACACGATTTCCGCTAGTTTAGGACAGGCTGTCGACTTCAGACCGTACCGACATGCAATACTTCATATTGCTTTTACATTCCTTCTCCTCCTTCTCTTCTTCCGCCCACCCCTACACCCCCCCCCTCCCCTCTCCCCCCACCCTCATACCCAGCTCCTCTTTTGTCTGTCTTCTCGTCCAGTTTACACAGCGACATACAGGGCGAGACAGCAACGCTGGAAAAAGGACGGCGGGGCTTAGACTGAAAAGGGCTTTCTTCTTCTTCTTTTTTACTTTCTTTTCTTCTCCAGCTAGTTCTGCGCAGACAAAGTAATATGATCCGTCTGGTTTCTCTGAACGTTGTAATTTCAGCGTTATCGTCTTCAAGTTCGTTTTGTTAGACGGTCCAGTTAACGATTACTTTAGCTATGGAGAGGGCTCACCACACACACACACACACACACACACACACACACACACACACACACACACACACCTTCATGTTAACCACCTTGGAAGTGCAAGGTGTGAAAAGTTCATAAAAAGTTGAAAGAGGGTATCAAAAAAAAAAAAAAAAAAAAAAAACGAAAAGATAGGGGATATACAAAAATAAGGGAAAAAACAAGAAGAGAATATAGGAAGCAGTATGAAAGGTATGTAAACGTGGAGAAAGATCAGAATTGGTAGAAAAGGTGGAGGACAGTAGGAAAAAAAATAGGAAATTTGGGAACAGTCGGACAGATCAGGAATGGTATGAAAGCCATAAAAAAAAGTGGGAAAAGGCTGGGAGAGGTGGGAAAAAGTCACAATAAGGAGGAAAAGATAGGGGATTGCAAGGGAAAAGGTGAAAAAACACCCCTCCCCACCTTCTTTTTTTGGTGTCCCTTCCATACGCTGATCCTAACGTATCGAACTGTAGAGACGTTTTGTGCTTCTCCACACGATTTCCGCTAGTTTGGGACAGGCTGTCGACTTCAGACCGTACCGACATGCAATACTTCCTACTGCTTTTACATTTCTTCTTCCTTCTCCTCCTTCTTTTCTTCCTCCTTCCATCCGCCAACCCACCCACCCACCCCCACCTACCTACACCCACCCACTTCATACCCCGTCCGTCTACTGTGTCTTCTTGTCCAGTTTACACAGCGACATACAGGGCGAGACAGCAATGCTTAAGAAAGAAAAAAAAAAAAAAAAGGACGGCGGGCTTAGAAAGAAAAGGCTCTTTCTTCTTCTTCTTCTTCTTCTTCTTTCTTCTTTTCTCTCTCCTGTTGGTTCTATCCAGACAAAGTAATATGATCCGTCTAGTTTCACTGAATGGTGTAATTTCAGCGTTGTCGTCTTCAAGGGCGTTTTGTTAGACGGTCGAATCAACGATTACTCTAGCAAAGACGCGGGCTCACCCAACACACAGACACTCAGACACACACACGCACACACACACACACACACACACACACACACACACACACACACACACACACACACACACACACACACAGGCATACAGACACACAGACTCACAGACACAGACACTCAGACACGCACACAGACACAGACACATACACAGAGACACAGAGAAACACAGACACAGACACTCAGACACGCACACAGACACGCACAGACACACAGACACACACGCGCGCGCGCGCGCGCACGCACACACACACACACACACACACACACACACACACACAACACACACACACACACACACACACACACACACACACACACATCCATACGTAAGGGGAGAAGAGAAAGGGGACATTCTTCTTCGTTTCATCTACTTTGAAAGAGACAGATTGAGAGATATTCTTGGAGAAAAAAAGATAACAGTAAGTAGGACAAGACAGAGAATATGGAAAATAGTAGCGGGGGGGGAGGGGGGAGAGAAGAAAAGGTAGGGAACAGTATGGAAGCTAAGAACAGGTGGGGAAAGGTTGGAAATAGGTCATGTGGGGTATTATAGCGGAAAAAAGTGAAAAGTTGAGCACGAAAAGATCAACGATCAGAATGAAATGAAAGTTAGGTATAAGCAGAAAAAAAAAGAAGGAAATGGTAGGGAAACGCAGGGGCAAGCAGGACGAGGTAAGAATTAGTCGGAAAAGGGTCAGGGGACAGCAGGAAAAGATCAGGAAAACTAGCGAAATGGAAGGAGAAGTAAGACAAGATGGAGGAGAAGGAAATGTTGTTATAGCCCAGTCAGCTGCAGAGGGCCATGTCAGGGCTGACACCGCGCGTTGAAGTCAACTCACAAGTCATGTTTTTAAAGAAGAAAACCTAGATCACACAACCCTTTAAAATACACCTACTAAAAACACACCAGGAGTTTTGTTTCAAAATCTATCTTTCTTCTGTAAAATTTTAAACCAGGTGAAAAATGTTACAATCTCACTCAGAAATTCTCTTACGGGACTGCGTATAACAGCAGACACTGTATGTAAACAGAAGGGAACACAACACTGCTTTGGAAGCTGGGGAGCAGCAGCAGCCTGTGAACTTGCATTTTGCTGCCAGACTGATGTTGGATCGTCCAGATGAGTGCGTGCAAAAGGAGCCATCAGTCGCCCTGGTGCTGTGGTTAGCAATGCAGGCTGCGAGCTGTAAAGTCGTGGGTTCTAGTCCCACGAGAGACAAATCTTTGCTTGTTTTTTTTTCGGCTCTAATTGGCTCTTACCTAGACTTGACTGTGTGACAAGCTCAAGGGAGAAGACAGAGTAATTTTCGGTACTAACAAAAATTGATTGTTTGATGAGCGCAAGTGGGAATATTAAAAGTCATGCCGTTTTACCCACATAATGATGCATCTGTAGGAGAGTTTCTCAAAATTTGTGACTGACACTCCAAACGTCCGCGTTTTTCAGGTCTGGTAGACCTCTAGGATTTGCTATTGCAGGAACCGTAGAGTACTGCCTTCCGATGAAGTCTCTGACGAGACTGGAGTTTCCTAGTATGTTCTTCGTCTTCTTCTGTTCACCTGATCATGCGCGTTGTAGTATCAAAACCTAGCAGATGTGGTGTCGCTTATATTGAATAGTCAGCATGCGGTGACATCCCCTTTGATGAAGCTGAAACTGAAACTTACTGATCATTGAGAACTCTGAAATTCTGTCACACTTCACCCAGTTCTCATGGTGACCTCACCTTTCATTTTCTGTGCTTCGTGCATGGAAAGTTCGTAGCAAAGTTCTTCCTGCAAGGTCACGGATGCTGTTGTTAGACGGACGAGAAGCGCTCTACGGAGAGGGATGCCCACTATAGCTAGCCACACAACAAAAGCAGATGAGGGCTTAGTGGTGCCCTGTGTGTATGTCGTCTCTAAACAACAAGCACCACTGAACACCAAGAAAGTGACCCAACAGCAGTGCCGCGCCTCCGTTGGTAGGTTGCCCTATGGCAGCCTGATATTGTTGCTCTCTTGGGGACTGCTAGCACTAAGCCGGCAGCAGGACGAACCTGGGTGTGGCTATTTATGAGAGCACGGGATTAGCAGCGTTGGGTAACGCTAGATTGACTGAGATGGCACCGAATAGCAGGATGGAGTGAGTGACAACAACGACTGGCACGACTGCTGTAGACACAGATCAACACCAACGCGCTGGGATGTACAGAATGCGTAATGACTTAGAAGTATGATGCATTTGTGTACTCTGACCTTTGGCATAATAGTAAACATACAGCTCCATCCCTCCTCCATCCCTTGACATCTTTGTTTTTAACATTACCATTCGTACCAGTGTCGAGAAACAAAAGTAAACATCTTTTTTAAAAAGTGTAAACACAGAAAAATACAATTGAATTTTATTGGTGGATAACACAGATAAGACACTGTGTGGTGCTTGAAATACAGTCAGAAAGTTTGCGATTTTTGTGTGTGTGTGTGTGTGTTTGTTGTTTCTTAATGCAATGTCAACACAAATACATTACAATATAATTGAAGAAAAACACGACAGCTGCCTTGAAAACTCTACCAGCAAACTCAAGGATACCAATGTCTTAACGAAGTCTTAAAAGACAAAGGGGAAATAACTGATCATTTTTTTTTACCCCCAAAGACAAGAGTCGAACATACTGAACCAGTAAAATATAACATGCAATAAAGACCGTTCCCACGTGCCAACGGACCGAGAATATCTTTAGGGGCAGAACGTCCTCTCAACCAGCCACTGTAGAGCCCACACATCTGTTGTCATCAGTTTAAGCCCTTGAGCATTTAATGCAGCGGACCAGTCCCCACATCACTTTTTTGAATTCGTCTCTAAATCTCTGCCCAGTCAGACAGTACACATAGAAATTAATGGAGAAATTGGAGTAGAACACATTGTACAGCTGACTCTGAACAAAATACCGAAAGATCGTCTCGTGGCGGGACAGGGGTTTGATGTTGATGGACACATGGTCCAGGGCATTCCACACGGCGATGGGCAGCGTGAAGAGAATGAAACACACCGACACCAGCAGAGCGGTCAGCGTGATGGAGTTCACCTTCTTCTCTCTCTCGTTTTGCTGCTTGTCGCTAGCTGCGAGCTGTTCCCCTACTTCCTTCACCGAGGCCCTCAGCTTCCTCACCAGCACGATGTTACTGATCGCCACCACAGCCAGCGGGATGACGGAGAAGAGAAACACGTCGATTTTCACAAAGACGTTATCAGATACTCAAAGTAGCCCGGCCGGAATATGCACTGTCCGCCTTAGAGAACCATTCCATAGAAGAAATGAGAGTAGGCCAGGCACATGAAGGTGACGATGGATGCAATGGCAGCCCATCTTCTCCGGGCAGTACACATCAGTCCCACACGATGGGGCCAGGTCACAGACAGAGCTCTCTGCACCACCATCGCCAGCACCAGCCAGGCAGACACGGCAGCAGCTACGTTGAAGACGAAGTTTTTGCAACTTGCACGGGATGTCGTGAACGGTCCGGATGTCGATGGACGGCCACTTGTGCCTGACCCACAGTCTGGCAGGGCCGGCGCCGATCATGCACAGGTCAGAACATGCCAGACACAGGAAGTAGTTGTCCAGGCTGGAAGAGTTGGCGTAATCGAAGAAGAACGATAACGATGGTCATCAGATTGCCAAAGACACCCAGACAAATGATGAAGGGGAATAAGATCAAACGAATCCTGGTCCCAAGGGAAAGTATTTCCTCTATTTCTGCGTCGGTGTATTTTACTGAGTCTTGAGAGTTGGTGGTTGAATCCTCCTGCGCAGTAGTGTAGGACATGGATGTCAGGAAGTGGGTAACGGTTGTCATATTCATGATGTACCACCGAAAAACAAAACCAAACAAACACAAGAACTCTTCCACAAATCCTTGAGCTTTACTGGTCACGAGTCTTGATAGTTATACCGTAGAAATATCTAGAACGTCTGGTCTAATCTCACATAATTTCCAGACTGCTTTCACTGGATTCTTCTTAGCATTCTCAGACTTTAAGTCTTGGAAGGCAGAAATGTCTTGTCCAGAGAGGAGTCGCTGACACGCAAATCAAGTGCTCATATCGGGTGAGAAAAAGGAGGCTCAGTCACTGAGACCTTCCATGGGGTGTGTGACAGTAGAGGGTTCAAGTATCAATTTGCTGGATGTGAACGGAACACTCTGGCCTGTCCTGAAATATCAACAGGGAAAAAGGTACTCCGCGGGAATACTCAACACGTTTGAGACTGAAGCAAAATAAAATGAAAAGCTAATAATAGTCGTATATCAGAAAAAGTTATTTTGTGAGAGCCCATGTGTTTGTGCTTGTTAAAACAAACATGTACGCGTTCACACACACACACACACACACACACACACACACACACACACACACACACACACACTAATTTCTCCTCCCTTCACACCCACACACACCTGACCCACACACCACACACACACTCCACCCTTACTTCCCGACCCTATAGTCACCATCACTGAAACCGAGAAATAAGCGCACTTGCTGCTTTGATGTTAAGATTCATCGTAACCCGTTATCAAACGTGTCAGTACATTATTTTGATTGAAATGAGCCATTGGTCACCGTTGATTAGCTATCTGTCGGAGTCACACGTTCAAAAATATCTAATGTGTTGAAATTAGCAGCATATGTAGCAGTTTCCTGTTCTACTAGCAGTATTACCCGTATGCCACTTCATCAGAATCGGGTTACCGTGAGGGTACACTTCAGAGGAGACCCAGAATCACTCTGATCAAGATTACACGTACCTGGCTTTATTCAGTACATAAAGGTGTCATGCAGGTCCATTGTACATATTCAGTTTTATTTGTTTATTTATGTCGTAAGGGTTTTTTTTTGTTTGTTCGCTTTGTTTGTTTGTTTGGTTTCTTTGTGTGTTTGTTTAGTTTTGACTCGTTTTGCTTAGTTTGTTTTGTGTTTTGCCGCATTGTCCTTTACACCCTACATTGAATCTCAGGCATTTAACCAAAAGATTACAATGGGTGACTAGTATTTCTTGGGCTTCGTTTTTTCTCTGTTATAAGGCATCCGAGCATTAATCGTAAGAGAACGCAATAATTACAAAATACCAGAAATGCATACGTGTATAGGGCCTAGCTGAAAACAAGGATAAATATAATGGTTTAGCACAAAACGGAGGAAAGAAGCAACACAGATACAAAATTAGACGTCTCGTGAATTAAAGGTTTGACTAGCCAGGAACAGCCTTTACAAACCAAATACCAATTTCTTTCAACTGTGACTGGAAAACAAAAGAAAAGTATCCTCCCCAGGGTAATCCTGGCGACCACAATGTTACATTAATCAGTAAAAACGCATAGCCAGTTATCGATTGGCACACGGAGTTATCAAGCAAAACACTGATAAAAGTGGGGATGTGTTCCGTTCTGGCACTTTCAACATATCTACCATGTTCAACACAGTTGACCATAACATACATTTTTGTCACCTACAAAAGTCCTATGGTATATATGGTTACTTCCTTAACGTTTGTTTTTAATACCATTGTTAATTAAAAGAGTCTAAGATATCTCCTCACATAGTTACCAGATTGCAACAACAACAAAAACAATGACAATAACACCAGTAACAACAACAACAAAAACAACAACAACAACAACAACAAACACCTATCATGCTATGAATTCTGGGGCAAAGAAGAAAAGTGTAACGACTTTGCAGAACAAACCCAGATAGCTGGACGCGAATGCAGGGAATACTGAGGCGACGGGAAAGAAAGAAGAAAGGAAAACAAAAAGGCAGAGACAAAGACAGCGTTAGAACAAGTGATCGTATCAGCACAGGAATTCCAAAATTATCTACCCACAGCAGCTGTTCCATCTGCGACAAGACATCAGTGGAAGAGGTTCACAAAAACCTGAAGATGTGAAGATCGTACAGTCAAGCAGCCATTGTGTGATCACACATCATCCATGATCAAGCACTGACTTACTAACTATAGAGGAGCTTCTTTCAACACTTGTGTGTTTCATAATAAAACAAAAATGGAGCCAGAGAAAAAACTGTGCGCGCGCGCGCGCGCGCGCGCGCGCGCGTGTGTGTGTGTGTGTGTGTGTGTGTGTGTGTGTGTGTGTGTGTGTGTGTGTGTGTGTGTGTGTGTGTGTGTGTGTCTGTGTGTGTGTGTGTGTGTGTGTGTGTGTGTGTGTGTGTGTGTGTGTGTGTAAGAGAGACAGAGAGAGAGAGAGAGAGAGAGAGAGAGAGAGAGAGAGAGAGAGAGAGAGAGAGAAGTGAGCACAAACCTATGTACAGGAAGTACTATACATAATCAGCTGAAAAGTTGAAAATATCGCGCGTTTTCAAAGACACATGATCTCCTACCATCATTATCTCTCTCCGGTGTGGTCGTTCTCCATGAACGTTGTGGGCATCAGAACCAGCACGAATGTGACTACTACAAGCCCCGTCCTATGAATGTCGTTTCGACAAAAAATGAAATATTGGAATTGGCAATTTTTTTTTTTTTTTTTGTTTTTTTTTTTGTTTTTTTGCTTTAAAGCAGTGCCCTCTACCCCTGATAGTTCTTCAAAGACATACCTGTAAAGTCTGTTCTCAAAGACATACCTGTAAAGTCTGTTCTTCAAAGACATATACCTATAAAGTCTGTTCTTCAAAGTATACCTGTAAAGTCTGTTCTTCAAAGACATACCTGCAAATTCTGTTCTTCAAAGACATACCTATGAAGTCTGTTCTTCAAAGACATACATATAAAGTCTGTTCTTCAAAGACATACCTATAAAGTCTATTCAAAGATCCAATAACGTCTGTTCTTAATGACTTCATATCAGGCTTTTTTTTTTTCAATGGCCTCATGACAAAGACTTCTTAAAAGACAACCTGAAAAGGCTGTTTTTCAAAGACCTCTCGACAACATCTATTCTTCAACATCATTCTTGTACAGCCTGTTCTTCAGATACTTCCAGACAGCGTCTGTTCTTCAGAGACACCCCCCCCCCCCCCCCCCCCCCCCAGACCCCCCAGACACAACCTGTTTTCGAAAGACCTGGCACAGTCTGTGCTTTAAAGACCTTCAAACAGTCTGTTCAAATACCTGACAAAATTTGTTCTTCAAGCTCCTGACAAAATCTGTTCTCCAAATTCTTAACAAAGTCTGTTCTTGAAATTCGGGACAACGTCTGTTCTTCAAATTTTGCACAAAGTCTGTTTTTGCAAAGAATCTCAAGCTAAGGGCTGTTCTTAGAATACTAAAGAAAAAAGAATTTATTCTTTAATGATCTTACAAACTCTATTCTTCAATAACCTTACGGAGTCTATTCTAAAAAGGCTTACAGAAAAAGCCTATTCTTAAAACTTCTCTCTTTTAAAGATGTCACGAAGTGTTCCTCAAGACCTGACAAAATGTTGTCTACAAAAATTTGAAAAAGTCTACTTTCAGTTTTACAAATACCAGACAAAATCTGTTCTTCATATTCTCAAGAAGACTTTTCAGAAATTTCCTGAGAAAGTGTTTTTGACGTCTTCACTGAATCTGTTCTTCGACGACCTCCGTAGAAGGTCTGAACTTCAGGACTTCCTGGAATGGGTTTTTTTTTTGAAGACCTAAAGAAAAAAGGCCTCCAGAGTTTTGAAGACCTAAAGAAAGAAGGCCTCCAGAGTTTTGAAGACCTAAAGAAAGAAGGCCTCCAGACAAAGCCTGTATTTCATTCACAGCCTGTCAAAATCCTAACAAAGTGCGTACGTCAAATTCCTTACAAAGTTTGTTCTTCAAAAAAAAAAAAAAAAAAAAAAAAAAAAAAAAAAGAAAGAAAAAAAGGACACACACAGGTAACAAATTTGTGTGTTTGGATGTTTTAAGATCAGCAGGATGTTGAAAGGTTTTACGAATCTCATGTTGTTCCTCTCCCCAGTACCCATGCATAAAGGTTCTATGATAGTCGATGGTAATGATAATCACTAAGATGCTGATAATTAATTATCTTTAAAGCACACTCTGAAAATCGCTACACGGCCTTATACATATGCTTTTCTTTTAGCAAGGAACACAAAGAATATCTGTCATGGAGGATTCTAGAGTGTTTGTGTTCGTTACAATGATGATTTTCTGTGTCTATTGATTTAAAAAAAGATCAAGTTTATTTTCAGTCTTTAGTCCATCCAGCTCCAAATGTGTGTACATACCTTATCCTGATCCTGAGTGAACAACAGGGAAATGTACGTACCACACCTGTGACCCGGACACATCGCCTTTCCCCTAAAAGACAGTCACCTTCATGCCAGAGCTCCTTCTGGTCACAATTTAACTTTTAGAGGACTCGAACCAAAGCTTACTTTCTGTAATTTGACTGATTTTTTATTTCTTTCGTCATATTTGATATCATTCACACACACTCACATTTTGACAGGTGAATTCAGCAGATAGTCGTTTAGTTTGCTTGTGATGAAGGCGCAGGGAGTTGGCCTGTCATAGCAGCAGAACGCTTACTGAACCATTTCCTTGCAGCTTCGGAGTTCTCTGTGAGTATGATCTAAAAGAAAAAAAAGGCCTCTAAGAGTAATATAGCTATGTCAACACAAATTCAGTAACACGCTTTGATGAATCACAGACGTCTTTGATTACTGCATTTAGAAGAAGAAGAACAAGAACAAGAAGAAGAACAAGAAGAACAAGAAGAAGAACAAGAAGAAGAAGAAAAGAAAAGAGAAGAAGAAAGAAGAGGAAAGAAGAAGAAGAGGAATGATAGTGATGATGATGTTTACGACGACGACAACAACAACAACGATAATGATAATGATAACAATAATGATAATAATAATGATAACAACAACTATAACAATAATAGATATGCTGATAATAACAATCATAATAATGCTGCTGCTGCTGCTGCTGCTGCTGCTGCTGCAGCTGCTGCTGCTGCTGCTGATGATGATGATGATGGTGATGATGATGATGATGATGATGATGATGATGATGATGATGATGATGATACTCGTTCTTAACTATTTGCGGGAAGCTTGTAAAACGGTATACTTTGACTGGGTGGATAAGTCAAGCAAGTGGATCAAATGCTTCGCTCCAATCAATGCTTGTGAAGCATACCAAGTCATGACTCAGCATACGATGCAGTGTAGCGTATTAGGAACATCTCGCACACAGTGATTTCCCCTGACTGAAACTGAAACCCGAAGACGGCTGCTTGTGTGTATCCAGTTATTCCATAGGCATGTTTGACCATGATTCAGTATGGGCATAGTTCATATCCATTCTGTTCACTCTATGGGGAGGCATATCAAGATAGTGGAAGAAGAACAGTGAAAGAATCTTCATGAAACCGATTTTGTCTTCAAGGTGAATGTTCACACACACACACACACACACACACACACACACACACACACACACACACACACACACACACATACTCACTCACTCACACACACACACACACACACACACACACACACACACACACACACACACACACACACACACACACACACATACTCACTCACTCACACACACACACACACACACACACACACACACACACACACACACACACACACATACTCACTCACTCACACACACACACACACACACACACACACACACACACACACACACACACACACACACATACTCACTCACTCACACACACACACACACACACACACACACACACACACACACACACACACACACGCACGCACGCACGCACGCACACACACACGCACGCACGCATGCACGCACGAACACACACACACTCACACACACACACACACACACACACACACACACACACACACACACACACACACACACACACACACACTCACTCACTCACTCACGGCCCTGCCATCACCATCCGGTAGTTTTACAGCAAATAGACGTAAAAGAAGGTGGTTATCAGGATCAGAGGAACTTGCAACAAAGCAAGTTCAGGTTTAGAACATAACATTTATAAAAAGTCAGTGATATACTCTCCACGATTTGCCACAGACGCTATTTCACTCTCAGGGACAAGGTTCTTCCATTCAAAATATACAAACCTTGTTCTCTGCAAGATTCAATGAGCATGTGTCCATTATCATTTGTACCGATATCTTTCAGTTAGTGAACGTACTGTGACAAAACGACCAGAAACATTTTGAAAACTTGTAAGGAATCTGCATGCTTGCTTTCATCATCTGAATCAGTGTTGGAGATGTATGATGTTCAGGCTGAATTTATCACATAGAAATTCAAGCAGTTTGGTGACTTCAGTTATGTGATTATGTAATATACCAACACCACTCAAGTTCACATTGTGATACACCACTGAATATTTGCTGGCGTTTGTATGAGAAGCTTGAGCCCAAACTCAAAAGGTGAACGAAACACCGATGTGCCCACTACAATAAAAACCCACTGTCTCTAGCCTCTACTGCTAACTATTCTGTGTGTCGCAGTTTTTCAGGGTAAGTATACACGGCAGTCTCCGAACCTTCCTGTTTCTCTGAATCAGAAAACATTATTTCTGAATCAGCAGATTCTGATTCTGTCTATAAATGTTGAAAATTTCTGTTAGAACAAAACTTGTCACAAACACATTGAACTTTTTTTTTTCCCGGCAAACCTTGAATGTTCCATGCTATAATCTTTAATTGAATAACCTACATTTCCTAGTGCGGGTCAGGGTCAGTTGGTGTGATGGTCATGGGATGTGCAAGAGGTAGTAGTTGATACAAACCATCATCATTTCCGTGACCTAGCTCTGCTCCGGACGAAATCGCTGTCCTGAATGAAATGAAGGTAGGTGCCGGCCTGGCGTCAGCATCATCACAATCACACGATGAAGTGGAAAGGTGGCCTAAAACATCAGTGCCCATAGCCACAGACACCAAAACATACCATAAAATCTCATGCCGGTCTTCTTCCATGCACAAATGCTGAAATTTCTGATAGAAGGAACCACGTGTGACCCAGACCCTTGAGGGACTGCAAGCATTTGATAATTTTTGACACAGAATCATAGAGGACCGCAAGCTGATAACTCTCTCTCTCTCTCTCTCTCTCTCTCTCTCTCTCTCTCTCTCTCTCTCTCTCTCTCTCTCTCTCTCACACACACACACACACACACACACACACACTCTCTCTCTCTCTCTCTCTCTCTCTCTCTCTCTCTCTCTCTCTCTCTCTCCCAACTGATTAGAGACATTCGAAAACTCGCAATGGAGCTTTTTTTCATAAACCGGCGAAGACAAAATGACAAGGAAGCCTGTTTTGTCTCAGTGATCTCCGATGAGGAGAGATATATGTTTTCATTTGCATATGCTGGTTTGTTTGTTCGTCTGTCTATCTATTCATAACATCACTCAACACACACCAAAACTGGTTTCAACCGAATTTGATAAAAAGATATGTGGCTCGACGACAAAGCCCGAGATTTGGGACAGGTGTGGTGTTCAGACCTGATGCCAATGGCGGACCTGTTTACCAACTTTAGGACTGAAAAAAAATAGTTTTAAAAAACCCTGAAAATTGTATGGGTTAGCATTGTTGGGAACTTCGTCTGAGTTGACATTGTTGGAAACCTTGTGTCGAATATTACTGTTGGGCACTTTGACGGAGATCATATTGTTATGAACTTCGTTTGGATTGGATACTTCGAAGGGGTTAATGCCGATGGCATCATCTGTCGGAGTTCATATTGTGGTGAACTTCATAGGTACTCATTGTGTGGAAAATTGCGAGGGTGTAGATGTCAACAACAACAAAAAAAAAAAACATTGTGTGGTTAATACTGTTAAGAATTTTGTTTTGGTTTATATTCTTTAAGAACATCATGGAGGCTATTGTTGTTCGGAACATCGAGACAGAAAATCTTGTCGGGAACTTAGTGGAAACTGGAAGATCACTTACGATGGACTCGACCTGTCATGGGAGAGAGACGTGACTGGGCTGTTGCTAGAACCTTGGGGACAGGAACCACTAGTGATGTGTTTTTAGGTCACTCAGTCACAGGCGATAAGTTTGAATTCTAATCAATCTATATGACCGAGTCCATTGTCTGGGAGGAATCAGCCTTTCCAGCTTTTTGTTAATGATCTCTGGCCGTTTACCTTGCAATGGTCTGTTTGTGGTGTTGTGGTCGTACTGTTCTCGTGGTTTACCCCACTGCTGTGTTATTGTTGTTGTTTGCCATGTGATT
>JADBJO010002386.1:102500-105000 GCA_016801955.1 Conus betulinus
TTTTTGTTTTTGTTTGTTGTTGTTGTTTTTTTTTTACTCATGTATCAATTTGTTAAACTGTTCATTTGCTTTCATTATGTATTATTTATTTACACATGTATTTATTTATTTATCGATTCATTATCTATTTATCTATTTATTTTTTGTGTAAAGTGTTGTTTGCTTTTTTTTTTCTATTAACTTGAACAAAATTTGTCATGGGAAAGCATATTATTACCGCAGGACTGGGTTTGGGGCGCTTTTTTTTTTTTTTTAATTATCCTTGTTCTTAACTTTTTGAGTCAGTTGGATACGAGCGGACCAGAGGAGGTTTAAAGCGTTTTCCGCGTAAAGACTGGAAGATGGGCCATCAACACAGATCTCTACTGAGGAGGGGGAAAGGGTGTTCCGTCCCCTGCATAATGTATACCATCAATCTTTCGCTGGTGGTGGGGGGGGGGGGGGGGGTGTGTGTGTGTGTGTGTGTGTGTGTGTGTGTGTGTGTGTGTGTGTGTGTGTGAGAGAGAGAGAGAGAGAGAGAGAGACAGACAGACAGACAGAGACAGAGAGAGAGAGAGAGAGAGGGAGAGAGAGAGAGAGAGAGAGAGAGAGAGAGACAGAGACAGAGAGAAGAGAAAAGAGAGGGATGAGAGGGGGACAGAGAGAGAGAGAGAGAGAGAGAGAGAGAGAGAGAGAGAGGAATGAGAGGGTGACAGAGAAAAGAAGGGGGGGGGGGGGGGGATAGACAGGGGGGGGGGGAGAGAGAGAGAGGGAGGGGTGGAGAAGCTGGGCTCTGGCAGTTTCCGAGGTGATCGATTGCGCTGCTGGGTCTGCAATCACTTTCCGTGCGGCGTGCAACGATCCTCTACTCAATATTCGATCTCTGATCACGATATAAAGGTGAGGTCTTTCGTGTGGTATGCGTGGGCTTCTTCCTGTTCCCAGGGTTTTATCGGTCTGAATGGAAAGATAACCCATCACCGAACGTATCGCAGTGGGGGGAAATGTCATGCCATGAGTTGTCGGCCTTTGATCCGTGACAAACGTTGGGGCAGTTCCGTTGAAACGAAATAATCTCTCTCTCTCTCTCTCTCTCTCTCTCTCTCTCTCTCTCTCTCTCTCTCGTAAATTGATACACAACTTCATTTTTCATTCTGGCTGGTTTGTTTTTTTTTATTCGTTTATTTAATTTGGTTGTTTTTGTTTGGTTGTTTTTGCTTTCTTTTCTGTTCCGCTTTCTTTCTTTCTTTTAATTTTGACTGTGTGATAAAACAATTAGTCAGGAGAAAGAGAGAGAGAGAGAGGAGGAGTGGGGGGGTGATGGGTGGGTACTGTATAATGTCTGTTTCTTTTTCTTCTTCATTTTTCTTCTTCTTCTTCTTCCTCCTCCTCCTCCTCCTCTTCTTCATCTTCTGCTACTACCACTATTACTTCTTCTTTTCGTGCGTGATCTCACGCCAAAATGACAGCATTTCGAGTTCAGCTGATGCTCGGACCTGACGACTAGGGAGACTAAGTACTATTCTGCAATCACATCCTTATGCATGCATGGGGTCTGGAAGGGGGTAGAAGATGTAAGGAAAGGTGGGGGGGGGGGGGGGAGGAGGGGAAGAGCAAAGGGATACCACGATTCCCCCTCCTCCTGTCCTCGCCCCTCTTCATTCTCTGTCTCTCCACTACACACACACACACACACACACACACGCACACACACACGCACGCGCACACGCACACACACAGCGCACACACACACGCAGCACGCACGCATACACACACACACAACACACACACACACACACACACACACACACATACACTCACACACACACACACACACACACACACACACACACACACACACACACAACACACACACACACACACACACGTGCGCGCGCGCGCGCATTCTGATCGATAGTGACAGTAGTAGAAGGAAACGGTATAGAAGCAAAATTACAGTAGTCTGGAACTATTTAATCGTGTTTGATCGAATAACATCTGTCCTCCAATCACCAGATCTTCGCCACCATTCAACAGCCCCCAATACGGCTCCTCACGATCGGCTCCGTAATAAACAACATGAACTGAATGAAATTCACCATTATCACCATCATCTCTCTCCTCCACCCCCTTTTGTCCTCACTACAGCAGTTCTGGTCCCTACCTAAATAACTGGCTGACTCATTGTTTCATTGACTGATTAAATGACGGACTCATCGACTGACTGATTAGTTGATCGGTTGGTTGACAGGTTGATTCGTTGATCGACTGACTGACTGACTGATTGACTGACCGACTGATTGATTGCTTGATTGCTTGATTGATTGATTGATTGATAAGTTCTTTAATTACCTGACTGGCCGGTTCATTGGTTTTAAAGATTGAATGTTCGATCAACAGGCTGACTCACAGTTTTTTAAGCTTGCATAGATGAGGACATTTCGTTGTTCCAACGGCGGCACGGTACACACGCACGACACGCGCTGTAGTAGCATAACAAGGGAACGGAAAAAAAAAAAAA
>JADBJO010002386.1:112500-117500 GCA_016801955.1 Conus betulinus
TTTTATTTGCGGAATCATGTCTGTGTAGTGGGGTAGGATAGTGTCTGTTGGAGTCTTGTCTGTGCAGTGGAGCTGGGAAATGTTTGTGGGGTCCATGTCTGTACTGCAGAGCGGGGAAATGTTTGTAGCTTCCATTTCTGTACTGCAGAGCAGGGAATGTTTGTAGCTTCCATTTCTGTACTGCAGAGAGCGGGGAAATGTTTGTAGCTTCCATTCTGTGCTGCAGAGCAGGGAAATGTTTGTAGCTTCCATTTCTGTACTGCAGAGCGGGGAAATGTTTGTAGCTTCCATTTCTGTACTGCAGAGCAGGGAAATGTTTGTAGGGTTCATGTCTGTACTACAGAGCAGGGAAATGTTTGTAGGGTTCCTGTTTGTACTGCAGAGCAGGGAAATGTTTAAGGTTCCATTTCTGTACTGCAGAGCGGGGAAATGTTTGTAGGGTTCATGTCTGTACTACAGAGCAGGGAAATGTTTGTAGGGTTCCTGTTTGTGCTGCAGAGCAGGGACATGTTTGTAGGTTCCATTTCTGTGCTGCAGAGCGGGAAAATGTTTGTTGAGCTCACGTCTGCATAGAAAGTCTATGTATATGACGTTAGTGGTGAAGTACATCATGCATCGGATTAAAATCTTGAAGCTTTTTTTATGTTAGACAAGCTTATGATTGCAATGCTTCTAAATTTTTAAGTTCTCTCAGATCATGATTTTGGAACTGAATTAATCTTTCAGAAACAGAGAAATGAATTTCGGTATTTTACAGACTATGAAGCTTTTCAATTGCAGCTTTTAAACAAATTAAGCATTCAGATGTAGAAAATAAAGAAAAAATATATAGTTGGCTTTTTTTTTTTACTTTGTTATATTTCATCAACAAAGTTTCCTAAAAGTATTGAAAAATTAATGACACCCCCCCCCCCCCCCCAAATAAAAAATAAAAAATAGAAAAATAGGTAAATAGATAAATAAATATATATAAATAAATGAATAAGTAAATAGATAAACAAAATCACGCACGATCACGGTAAAGAAAGTTGGATTCTAATATCAACGAAAGATGGGGTTTCGAATGTGAAACATCCACAGAATGACCATGCCCGTCATGTGGATCAGCGCCTCGCAGATAACGATGGACACTGTTTATTTCACTGTCGCACTACTGCATACGATGAATAGTGGGGCTTTTTTTTTATTATTCATTTTAAATTCAGTTGTAGTTCAAAGTTGACGCGCATTTCTTTTGTGCTATTGTCTGAGGATGGAATTAGGATTAAATCAGTAACCAGGTTCATTAAAGAAGCAAAAAAGATAAAAAACATATCTGTCCGTGGGCAGGGGTGGTTGGGTTTGTGGGGTGTGTTCGACAGCTGGAGGGTGGTGTTTTTCGCCGGTGGGCTCTGCAGTCGTGAAATACGGGCTGGTACACCCAATGGGATGCTACTTTCAGGCTGTTATGAGTTGCATCCTGTAGTCCTGATTTACCTCTGTTCAGGAGCAGTTATGTCCCTTGATATCTTAATGGAGTGCCCTGCGCGTGCCTGTACCCATCGTCAACACAGCGCAGGCCTCCAAGGGTGGTACAGGACTGCTCTAAAGGCGGGTGAAGACAGTGCTTCTGTGGGTCCTCCCCAGCACCTTCGGGGTGTTTCTTTTTCATAAGCAGTTTAATCACAATTATGATGGTATAACAGGCAAACAATTAGGAAAATATCAATCTTTGTATGCTGAGAAAATCAGTTAGTAAACACTTTGTGTTGTTGTTGTTGTTGTTGTTGTATTGTTTCTTCTTGTTTCTTCTCTTCTTCTTCTTCTTCTTCTTCGTTTATTTGTTTTTCTAGTCTGTATTCAAGCCAGTAAGGTTTATTACTTCTGGTGGATTATTTCACGTTTCTTTCAGATAAATCTTAAGTTCAGGGCGCTTTAATTTATCATGTATTATCCAGTCTGCTGTTTTTCTCATGATGCCAAACCAACCAAACAACTACCTGACCATAATCAGTTTTCTGCCCCTACATATCCATCCCATCGCCCTGCGGTGGATATCAGTATCAGTGTTATATCACACACAAACACAGCTGGCTTTGCTTATAGGGGAAGTTGCTATTCGCAAGACGTTGATGTACTTATTGCTTTCTTTGCATAAAAGCAGATTTCGACGAATTACGCTGTTTTTGACCAACCGCAAGATATTTCATCCCCCTTCAATCTTCTTTCTAGTTTCCACTGTGTCTTCTATTTAGATTTTCGCTCTTTTTGTACCTCTTTTTTTAATTATTTGACAATTTTATTTCGATTGCCATGTAAACATTTTCAAACAAGGCTCTTTAACTTTCTCTGTTTGTTTGTGTGTTGTGTATTTGTTTCTGACAAAGCTAGGCAAACACAGCATGTACTTGGATTCAATGCTACGTTCATACTGTACATGTGAAACCGATTTTGACGATTTGACAGACGTTTCACATTTCACCCCCCCCCCCCCCCCCTGTCTTTCCCCGTCCATCTCACCCCCCCCCCCCCCCCCCCTCCACAACCCTCCCCTACCCAATCCCTCCCACCCACGCACCCAGATGGGCTGGGCCGTAACCAACATGAACTGATGTGAAGTGAACTTTCAAGTTATATTCTGATGATTTGCGCTACTACGTCGGTTTTCCAGGCCTTTCGCCGTTTAGTGCAATCTTTACCTCTTCCTTCGGATTCTGTATCGTATAACAGCCCTGTCAGCATACTTTGGGCACTGGTTAGTTAGTGCGCATAGCGTCGGTCTCATGTGTAATAGTGTCGACGATGGATCGAATGGCCGAAGATGACAAGGGTATATTGCATTAATGTGATCGATAGTGTTATGTATGTATGGGCCGGAGTGCGGTCCATTGGTCAGCAGCCTGTATGGTGGACCGTCGGTGTTTGTTTTGCCATCCATTTAGCATCAAGAGAATCCTTTGTTCCTTCGTGCTAACCATTGCTAGAATCAGTAAGCACGAGACAAATGAGTTAGACCATTGTTGTTGGTAGTAACCAGTTATGGGCGGTCTCCAGTGATGTGCGTGTGTGTGTGTGTGTGTGTGTGTGTGTGTGTGTGTGTGTGTGGTGCGCGCGCGTGCGCGCGCGCGCGCGCGTTGTTGTGCGCGTATGTGTATGTATTGTGCGGGTGGAGGAGTGTGTGTGTGTGTGTGTGTGTGTGTGTGTGTGTGTGTGTGTGTGTGAATGAAAGAGAGAGTATGTGTGTGACAGATAGAAACAGGAAGACAGACAGACAGACAGAGACAGTCAGACAGAGACGGTCAGACAGACAGACAGAGAACGAACAAGTGTGTAGGGATCGAGCGAATCAGGCGGGGGAGGGCGCGCATGCGCGTTCAGTGTAGCAATCTGTAAACGATTGCTTTGGCTCGGTCTCTGTGTGTGTGTGTGTGTGTGTGTGTTGTGTGTGTGTGTGTGTGTGTGTGTGTCTCTCTCTCTCTCTCTCTCTCTCTCTGCGTGCGTGTGTGTGTGTGTGTGTGTGTGTGTGTGTGTGTGTGTGTGTGTGTGTGTGTGTTTGAATAAAGAGAAAGAGTGTATGTACGTCTGTGTACATGTGTGAGTATCTTGTGCATGAGTGTGTGAGAGAGAGAGAGAGAGAGAGGGAGGGAGGCAGGGGGTGAATGATGCCGTGGTACCGGGTTCTTGCAGTCATCTACTTAACGCTGGTCACAACCATACAATACTCACGACATGCGGAGTTTCGCCTTGTTCCAAACAAGAAGAGCGAGCGGCGAGTTCTGCTTGAGATATACAGCGCGCGAAACTGGACTGCAGAAACTCATCGGACACCTGCACTTTTTCTGTCTTTGGCCATGCCCCCTTGTAGTGCTGGTGCACCGGTCAGCTGCTTCATTGCAGTACACCTGTTCTTAAAACGGATGCATCGGTGAACTGACGAGGTAGTGTGAAGAGGAACGAACGTGGAAAAGCCTTGCACCTGCCATCCATTGAAAGGGGGTCGGTTTCACGTGGTCACGATCACAGTTTTCCTGAAGAAAACAAAAAAGTAAAAGGAAAGATTGAGAGAACAGTATTTTTGTGTGACAATTAAGTTATCTTAGTTAACTAACTACCTTTTCCCCTTGCCATTTTCCATACTTTACAAGCAATATGTTTTATAACAATGATGATGATGATGATGATGATGATGATGATGGTGATGGTGGTAGTGGTGGTGGTGGAGGTGGTGGTATTAGTGGTATTGGTAGTGAAAACGAAAGGCATGATGATATATTCACATTATTACTGGTGTTGTTGAGAAAGGAAGAGAAAAAAAATAAGAGACAGAGAGACAGATAGACAGACAGACAGACAGAGAGATAGATAGAGAGACCGACAGACAGACAGACTGACAGACAAAGCTTTTCTTTGCAGTTCCACCAGTAGTAGTAGTAGTAGTAGTAGTAGTAGTAGTTTCAGTTTCTTCTTCTTCTTTCTTATCATTATTATTATTATTGTTGTTGTTATTATTATTTATCATTATTATTATTACATTATTATTATCATATTATCATTTTAATTATTATTGTTGCTGTTGTTGTGTCGTCACCGTCGCAGTAACTACCACTACTATTGCTTCTGCTGTTGCTTCTGCCTTTATTATCATCATCACTATCATAATTGTCATTATTGCTATCATCGTTATTAATGGCGATGATGGTGCATTGTATTTGGTCCATTTTAGTGTGCCATCTCTCTCTCTCTCTCTCTCTCTCTCTCTCTCTCTCTCTCTCTCTCTCTCTCTCTCTCTCTCTCTCTCTCTCTCTCTCTGTCTGTCTGTCTGTCTCTCTCTCTCTCTCTATTTCTGTCTGTCTGTCTGTCTCTGTCTCTCTGTCTCTCTCTCTCTCTCTCCTCTCTCTCTCTCTAAATGAGGAGACCCTCTTTATTTTGTTACAGAGAAAATATCATCTTTCCTTCCTTACTTTCAATGGAAATATCTTTCTGAGCTAACAAACTACATGTGTTTCTTTCATTACAAAGTG
>JADBJO010002386.1:122500-130000 GCA_016801955.1 Conus betulinus
TGTGTGTGTGTGTGTGTGTGTGTGTGTGTGTGTGTGTGTGTGTGTGAGTGAGTGCATGTGTGTGTGTGTGTGTGTGTGTGTGTGTGTGTGTGTGTGTGTGTGTGTGTGTGTGTCTGGTCTGTGTCTGTGTGTGTGTGTCTGTCCGTCTATGAGTGTGTGATTGAGTGTGTGTGTGTGTGCGTGCGTGCGTGCGTGCGTGCGTGCGTGCGTGTGTGTGTGTGTGTGTGTGTGTGTGTGTGTGTGTGTGTGTGTGTGTGTGTGTGTGTGTGTGTGTGTGTAATAAGGGTTTTCCAATATTCCATCGAACTGAATTTCATACAGCGAAGGGCTATCATAACAATTTTCCATGGAACAGCGAACAGAATTTCGCAGGGGGGATAAAACTATCGAGGCACTTTTCCCAGAAACAGTGAACAAAACTTCATACTCTAATGACTCTTTTGGGTGGAGCAGCGGACACAATTTCATTGGAGAACTATCGTTACTCACCACTCTTGAACAGCGGACAAATTCCATGCTCAAAAAATACCGAGACTCTTTTTCACCGCAGAAGCGGACTATATTTCATTTTGAAAATAACTGTATCTCTTTTTCTCCCTCAAACAACGGACAGGTTTTCTTCCTGAAATCATCGCTACTCTTTTCCTTGGAATAGCTTACGGGCATTTATATACAGACCTACCGCGGTGGCTCTTTCCTGGAGCAGAGGGCAGAATTTCATACAACAACAACAACAACAATGAATACCTATATAGCGCCTATTCTCGCCTAGAGACCCAGCTCTAAGCGCTTTACAATCAACGCTCGTTTACACAACGGGCTGCCTACCTGGGTAGTGCCGACTGAAGAGCTACCAGCTGGCTTCTTCAGTCAGTCGCTTCCCGTGTCATCCAGTCAATATCGTTCAATATGGTTCACACAATTTCCTTACTTGCTTCATTCTTTCCATTTCTCACGCAGGGTGCATGCTGTGTGTAACGTGTCATCCATACCAACGGCCAAACTGGCCTACTCTTCCGAAAGTTGGTGATAGGATTTTACGTGTGTGCAAGATACAGAGAATATAGTGGTAATTTTCACTGCAACATCAGAAAGAATTACATGCAGAGAATTACAGTGGCAATTTTCACTGAATCATCGGAAAGAATTTCATGTAGAGAATAACAGTGGCAATTTTCACTGAAATCTCAGAAAGAATTACATGCAGAGAATTACAGTGGCAATTTTCACTTAAACCTCAGAAGGAATTACATGCAGAGAGTTACAGTGGCAATTTTCACTGAAACCTCAGAAAGAATTACATGCAGAGAACAGTCACGACACTTTTCCATGGGTGCCGTTACCTGAGAGGCAACAATGAGGAAACTGGCCGGAAAATCTGCCCCAAATAAACCCCTTAACACCCACAGCTGGCTAACCCCAGCCCCTATCCTCCACCCACTGAGCTGAGGAGCAGCCTTATCAGGCAGTTCCAGTCTTCATGACAGCCGTTTCCAAAAGGTGGATACTGTTATGATACCATGGGCTTTTACGAGTACTCACTTCTATGGTAATCATCTCTGTCTTCCATGTAATCTTTAATGGGTGTGGGAACATTGGACCTGAATATCGCTGATTTTTCTCGGATTTCAGTCCCTCTGCCCTGTTGCGTATGACTGAGAGCAGAAGGCTGTGTGGATCCCTGCTTACTCAATTTCTGTCTACACACTTGAGGTCTACTGTAACGAAGCAAGAATTCATTAATAGTCTGTCGAGTTGCACGTGCGTATGGTGTCGCTAAGGGGACTCACCGTCTCTGATCGACGTAAACGTTTACGTGTTCAAACATGGCGTCGGATTTATTAAGAATTGATTCAAAACTGATTGGCACGTCTCTTCTTCCGTTAAAAGGATTGGTAGGAATACGAGATATTAGAACGAAATTACCAGAAATCTATAAATTAAAAAGAAATGATGACGATGATGATTATGATGATGGTGATGATAATGATAAAATCATCGTCATCATCATCATCCTAGTAATAATAATAATAATGATAAATTGACCAAGACCTCATTATTTCTGTATGTGTATTTCGATTTACTATCTGTTTCCGAAGAAACATGGTCATACCTCACCGCACAAGTTTAAACATGTCTACAGAGAGACAAATGTTAATGAACAAGTGGACAAGATCCCTCAGGATTTGTGGGTTAGCGGAATCTAGACAACAGCAGATGATCGTGTTAATGGAACGACGTTCGTTATCTTGGTAGGCGTACGCTGTGACAACTGTCACGTCTCTCTCTCTCTCTCTCTCTCTCTCTCTCTCTCTCTCTCTCACGTAATGTGTACTGTTCTACACAGACAAGTGTAAACGCATGAACGTGCGCACACACACACACACACACACACACACACACACACACACACACACGCAATCGCGCACGCACACGCACGCTATCGCGGGCGCACACACACACACACACACACACACACACACACACACACACACACACATACATACATACATATCAATTACTTTAATGCATCAACTTGTCAAATCAACAACAATGCACAGTAGTTCCGCCTTGACCAAACACGCCTAGACCCAATCATGACAGACATGCTCAAGTATTTTGCGAGTTGTTTACATTTTGTTATGGGCAGTCCTAACATTGAAAGTCCTGAAACCACTCTTTTATGAACTATGCCTAGTGAACCTATTACAAGAACAACCACTTTCGTGCTAAATCCGGCATCACTAAGAGCATAGCAAAGAGGCATGTACTTTTGAAATTTGCCCTCATAGCATGTTTGTATGATGCGTCAAATGGGTTTGAAACCTCGATGACGAATGCCACCGAGTTTCGATGGTCGGAAGAATAGATCAGGTTTCAGCCTTGGCAGATCTTCAACACCGTTTATAGAGACAGGCTATTTTGAAAAACATCCACAAAATCCGTCGCAATGCATTTCTGTAGCTCCTTTCTGATGATCTCAACGCATCTGTCGTGTCTTTGTGTGTAGAGGCCCCTCAGTTGACGACATCATTTCAAGGCATGGGAATTTGTGTCAGAACGAAACCCGCACAAAGCACACTCTCTCCGGTAAGTATCAGGATAGTAGATGTTGTTCACTGCATTGGTCTCCAGCAGCTGTAGACGTCCCTTGCTGATGAACCTGGTTATTTTGGTCATTGACATTGGTGTTGGTGAGGTGTCCTATGGAGTGGGTGGGTCATTGCCGCATCCGGAATTGCAACCCGGATGATTCTCCCTTGTTGTTGCAGCTGCTGAAAATGGTGCGTATCCTTGTCCATTTGCATTCTTTTGATTGCGCTGTACAATTGTTTAGAATTACTGTAGCGCATTTGAACTACTCCATCCTCAGAAGCTGGGAGTACTACTACTCCGAAAACTGTCGCTGTTTTCATCGAATTCCAGCCTTAGATCCAGTCGCACACACAGCTCATGGAGCTCAACGAAGGAAGACCGTGACCAGTTGACCTTACTGCCTTTCCTTAACTTCCCTTCGGAGTCTGTGGCATATCCTCCAAAATTGCTGTCGTCTGGATCTGCGTGAGGCACTCTTCTCTTTTCCATGTGGAGATGGAAACTGTTGCGCGCTACCATTCTGACATGTTGGTCATCACTGTTGAGAACAGAGATCAGGAATGAGATGCGTTTGGCGTAGTACATGGTACTTGGTTTCAACAGACCAAGGCCGCCTTGTTTTCGGGAAGGAACATGTGCGCTCGATTGGTAGAAGAATTTAGCTTGAGATGAATGCGAACAAAATCAACTATCTTATCTTCCAGAGTCTTCAGAAGTTTTTTCTGTGAATTTTGAATTGCTGTAATAAAAGCTCAATTTTGAAGAAGCCATGACGTTTACAGCATCAATTTTCTTGCACAATGGTAAAGGTGAAAGCGAAATTTTTTCTAGCGTTCTTTCGAATTCCTCGCTCGCCTGTGCTAGTTGCTCTTTCTCAGAAGTTCCAGCCAGATTTGTTTGAAATCCAAGATACTGGTACGGCTCATCTTTTCCATACATCGGTGTATCTTCCCCTTGTAGCGTCACGTGGACGTTCTCAGTCACATCTGTAGAGGCCCAGTTGTTTCCTGTGCGTTGTGCATGAACGGTGGCACACTTTCTGTGTTTCACTTCATTCCGGTGTAATGCAGGAAGGTTTCCGTCTTATTTATCATTTCTTGTAAGCTCTCCTCACAGCGAGCACTGGCACATACATCATCCATGTATGCCTGACATGGAGAAGGCATTGAAGCTGGTGTGAACGGCTGCTGCTCCATCCACCGAATCCACGGGTCCAACGCCTGAATGAAGACAACAGCTGACCATGGGCAGCCTTGCACAATGCCACGATGCCTGGTAATCCTGGGCGTGGACGTGTCTCCCGTCTGCACCTGGAATGTAGAGTTGGTGTAGATATCCGCCGTCACGTCGATGATGTGCTGGGGGTAGCCGGCGCTCTGCATCGCATCCAACATCACTCTGTGATCAATGCTCCCATAGGCGTCCTTGATGTCAACGAAAGTAGTGTAGAACTGACTTGATACATGCTTGAAGTTCTCAATTGCGGCTTTCAAGCAGAATACGTGTTCTTGAAGGCCGTTTCTTGGGACAGACCCCTTCTGTTTTGATGACACAGCCTTCCGGTCGAAACAATCCATGGTAAAAGCCTCCTTTGCACTAACTTCATGTAGATCTTGTACAAAGACGTCAACAAGGAAATAGGTCTCCAATCACCAGGCTGCATCACATTCCCTTCTTTTTTGGGAAGTAAAGTGATCGTGGCATGTTTCCAATCAGTGGGAATTCTTTGTTTTTCTCCAGCAAATGTTGAATATTGCCGTCAAAGGTAATGACAGACGTTGCAGATGTTTTTTTCAGAAAAGAATATTCAACAACTCCATCATATCCAGGCGCTGTGTTATTCTTCAGCGATTTCACCACAGATATCACTTCGTCCTCGTGAACGGGTCCAACTGCAGCTCTTCTTCAGGAGGAGAGGAGCGATGTTGACAGGCCAGGGCGGAGGGGGGGGAGGGGATATTCCAATACCTTTTCACTCTTCTGCTGGAAAAAAACGCCGTCAACACGTTCACTTCAATGGGACAAGTGGGTCGTGCTTCTGATCTGCTGTCGTTCTTGATGATCTCAATGGCACGTTTCTGATTATCTAACCAAAGCTGCGTTAGTTCATGCTTTTCCACGCTCCGCGCACTATGTTGATCCTGTCTTTCACGCATATGTCTAAAGTGTTTCCTAGACTTGGGAAGATGGTGTGATCAATAGTGAAGCAATGTAGTTTTTTTTTCGATTTTCTGCCGCAACTCATCTTTCTCCGATCCATACTGATTTGTTCGGCGATTTGAATGGGAAACTTGTTACAGCTCTCCAGATAAATCTCAGAACGCGAAGTTCTAAATCTGGAGCTTGTGACGCCTCTTCGTTTGGCGTCATAGTAGGGTTGACGTCACGCTGCGCTTCCAGAAAGCGGAGGACGTTCTGAACTTTGCCTAGGAGACGAAGCCACGGTCGAAAATCCCCGTGAGCAAACTTGACGGCATCTGCATGCTTCGTTCGGATAGACTCACGAAACAGCCGCTCGATTCGTTCGAAGTCTGCCCACTGGGCGTCGTGGACTGCTCCTTCAAGGGCGCCCATGTCTCCAGGTTGGCAAAGTCCAGTGGCACTGTGTGTTGACCCGTTGGCAGGGGCTGCTCATGGTCGTTGACTGGGTCTACCACACGCCGAATCACTCCACTCCGAAGCGCAGCTCTGACGGAAGCTTTCGCTTCAGCAATTAATGGCCAGGCGCCTTGCATTGCTGGACTGACTGTGTTATCGAGGACAGTGACCACGGATGGACGGCAGACAGCAAATTCAAGCAGAGCGACGTGAAGGCACAGCCGCTCCGGTCGCCATTGTCTGACCACACACACACACACACACACACACACACACACTTGTAATTAGGTACCAAACGAAACGCAAGGACACAGACGCACAGACTGATTATTGAGAGAGTCCATAATCATTTCAACCCATGTTACAGAGAGACATCATAGCTGAACGGCTGTATCTGATTGTGAACATCGCACACGGCGAGGATAAGGCCTACATCTGAGAACACTTGTGAATGCTACAAAGCTATAATAAGAGTTTATTACAAAATATAAACGTCAACCAACGGTAATAAGAGTTGTTTCTACAACAGTAAGCACGAACGTTGCAAGCGGTAGCAGGCATTATCTCTCATACTGGAAATATTTGTTACACATTTGAAAGTTGCATCTGGTTATATAAATGTTATTTGACGGTAGAATAGAATTACAGCTGACACTACAAATGTTACACAAGGGTCATAAAAATTGTATCTGTCGATGCAAACGCTATGCATGGGAAAGAAGAGTTGTATTTGATAATGTTAATGTTATTACACAATGTTGTTAATGCGAGTTACATCCGGTGATACAAGTGTTTTACACCCATAATACAAAATGTGTCTAATAAACAAATGTTATATACCGATAACAGAGTTGTATTTTTCAGGATAAAAATATTATCCAACATTGAACAGAGTTTCCTCTCGAGCAATACAAATGTTCCACTACACTAAGAAGCACAAATGTTATCCAGCTGTATCTGTTGATATGAATGTCATAGGAGATATCTGACTACGCAATTGTTGCTCAGTTGTGATAAGACTTGTATCGAATAACACACAGCACTATGTAGCAACACAACAACTACACTACGGTAATACAAGTTACATCTGGTGAGACAGCTATTACACAGCGGTCTTAGGAGTAGCAGCTGGTGATACAAACATTACACAGGAGTAATAAGATTTACCTTCTGTCATGCCACTGTTTAACAGAGCAATGAACGTCACGTCTAGTGATGAGATTCTCATATAGCGGTAATTAGAAATGTACCTAGTGTTACGAATGTTGTATAGCTGTAATAGGTTCTGCATTGCATTTTGCTGCATCTTTAGCGTGTGGTTTGGTTGTACCTGCATATCTAATCACTTGTTTTTGTCCATGGAAGTGTTTGTTACATTCTAGTTTGTCATGTGTTACTTTTGTTTGTACTTTCGATTAACCCCCCCCCCCCCCCCCCCCCCCCCTCACCCTTCTCTACCCGTCCATACCCCATACCCCTACCTCAAGTTTGAATAATGATCGTATGAAACTGTGAGCAGCACAAAGGAAATAACACTCATCGGGCAATACAAATGCTACGTTGAGGTAATTGTGTCATTGGCATTACAATGGCCACACAATCATAATAAGCGCTAATTCGGCTGTAAAAGTGGAGTAACGAGACAACAATGTTGCGGAAGACTAAAACAGACGTCACAGCGAAGTGGTCAGCGTCGCGCACTCCCGACTGGATTCCCATCAGAGACATTTCTTTGTGGGATGGTCCTGCCCCGACCGGCTCCTATCCAGAGTTGAGTGTGCTATGGCTCTGTTGGGAAGACCGTGA
>JADBJO010002386.1:140000-182500 GCA_016801955.1 Conus betulinus
GTGCAGGAGTCACATCTGCCATGCAGTTTGTCGCCGTGAGAAGGAAGAAGATGAAACATGAGAAAGCCAGCCAGTTGCTACTTCTAATGCTGAACAATTAAGTAGTGGGGGGAAAACAAGTGTAGGTTAACAATTCTTCCATCATCATAGTAATGACTTGGCAAAGATCTGAAATTGAGAGGGGGGAAAAATGTTGAAGCTGAAGTAACTGGGAAAATGTATATCATAAATATGAAAACCCTTCACTTGCTGCATGAGGAAATTATCGCAATTCCTCTATATGTATCATGCTACTTCTAGGCAGAATCGTCGAAAATGGCGGACGGTTGAAAAAGAATAGGACTTCAAATGCAACGCAGCCCAGTGCAATGTATTGGTAATTTAATCCAGTGTCCTTGCGGTAGTTGGAGTTTTGATTTATTGATTTTAATCTGAAATACTGAATAACAATACGTGCATGTAGTAAACATGCTTGTCTCTGTTTTTCTGAAGTTTGTCTCCTAAGGTGTATTTCTAATCATGGAGAGTTATAAAGATAAATGTTTACTTTGAAACCTTTGCTATACTGTGATCTGCATTTTTGTACCAAGTATTTTGATCAGGAAATGATCACTTTGTATCTTGATTGATATTTAGTGCATGTGTGTATGTGTGTGTGCGCGCGTGTGCGTGCATGTAGTGTGTGTGTGTGTATGTGTTGTCAGTACAACACTGTTAATCTGATAGTAAATGGTTTCAGTCAGTCAGTGTGTATGTGTGTGCCCGTGTGCGTGTGCGTGCGTGTGTGTGTGTGTGTGTGTGTGAATGTTGACATGAATTTATCAGGAGTGAGGAGGGATTGGGAACTAGTACCTCAGATTTCCAATAGGCAACTATCACACGTCTTCTTCCACAGATCTCTGTTCCACAAACAACAGACCTGAAACGTTCTATGTGCCTTTCTTTATGCTGCCCAGATGTGAATCAAAAGATACCTCACAAAACCACAACAATCTTTCTTTTGGACTGTCAGCTTCTACTGCAGGGCTGATGACAAGTGAAAGAGGAGAGTATCCGTCTTCCCGAGCGTTCTCAAAACTGTGCAGAGACAGGGCTGCACGCTCTTCCCAACAAGGACATTATCTGTTTGCTTCATGCTGCCCAGTAAGTTACTATCTTCATGATGAAACGGAGCAAGTCATATAGTGTCAGCTCTTGATGGAAATCTCTAATGTTGCAGTTTTTTGGATGTTACTATGTTGCTGCTCTGTCTCCAAGATCACAAATGTCTCTTTGTCTTGTTTTCTTTCTGTATGCAGCAACCACTCTCTTTCTCTCTGTTACACACACACACACACATACACACACACACACACACACACACACACACACACACATCTCTCTGCAATGATTCAAGAAAACATTAATGTTCCATTTCTAGCTTTTATTCTAGATTTCAAACCACACATACATTACACTGACCAAAAAAAAAAACTGATTGATATACCCTTGTCATTTTAGAACTATGACTATATAAACTTTATAATAGATGCAGAACATCATAAATGGATGTAAAATAAAATAAACTGTAATTTGTTATTCATCAAAGATGAATAGGATGAAATGAAATATGACTTTTATCAAAACAAAAAATAACTGACAGATCAGAAATCAAAGTATGCGTTTAAAAAAACCCCCAACCAACCAACAAAACAAAACACCTAAATGCTGCAATGTCACACCGACTCTACCTGCTAAAAAACAAAATAACTCCATTCAGAAGTCTTGACATGTATTTAGCAGCAATAAATAAAAAAACAACAATATTGTTGACATTCTCTGTCAAAAACTTCCATGCCACTCAGTCATAAGAACACACGAATATTTCTTAGCAGCAAATACCAGCAATCAGCAGTTTCACATTTCAAGAAATTCTGGATAGAAAAAAAAAAAAAAACAGATTTATTTGGAACTGTTACCACTCTGAAATGTTATTCAAAGATCAAATTTCCAAGTCAAGAATACTTACTAAATTTATCCACTTCAAAATCTTTATAAATCTTAGCTGAAACGCACTTGGGAAAAGATTTATACTCCAAAGATGATATTTCCATTGCTCTGACGTATTCCCCATTTTATATGCTCTGTGGGATTGTCGGAAATTCTTTCCAAGTATCTGATTTTCAGTTACGGATCAAGAAACTCTTTACATTCTGATCTCTACACTTTCAACTTCTACAAGCAAGGATAACCAGCATCTCAACCAAATGGGTTCTTGTTTGAAAAAAAAAACAAACAAAAAAACAAAAAGAAAACAAAAATCCAAGACAGCCATAAATACAATTCAAATACCATTTGTTTCTGCATTTGTCTTTTATTTCTTTTTATTTCCAAAACAGAATACCTTGTCAAAGAAACTATTTTCTGAGATAGAATTTTCACAACAGTGCTGCAAACTGCAGTTAGTCAGAGCAAAACAAAGCAGATACATACACAATGTAAAAAAAAAAACAGACCAAAAGTGTATACTGCTTTGTACTGGGCAAAAAAAAAACAAACCCTGTTATGACCAGTTAATTTATTAGTTGTGCAAGATTAGCAATCTAAAAATCACAGGTGTGCTTTGATTTAACACTCCACAGAATTTTCGGTCATCCGCATCATGGACGGGAAGTTTACATGTACACATCACAAGCTAATCACAGGTTCTAAGAATTTTGTAAAATAATACATAATATTGTGTCCAAAGTATAATTCTTAAAACATGGACGGACACTGGAATAAAAACGCAATTCCAGTGGACAAGCAAAGATATTTTAAAATGCCAGTGCATCAAAGCGCACAAACAATTTCTCTTTCTTTGTTTTCTGTTATTAAAAAATGGGACATGTACATTTTCACAGGAATGAAAAAGAAACTTGGCATTGTAATCAATCAATCAATAGAGATAAACAGTTTGAGCTGTACATTTTCAGCAGATGTACTGTGCACTGTTGATACACATAATGAAAACTGACCTTTATTCTGTGGCCCTGCAGCCAACTACACCCAACACACTCTAACCATCTGCTGGGACTTTCAGAGTATAAGCATTTCTCCTGGGTCTTTCTCCTTCAAGTAATCAGGTTTGGTTGCTATTCCCCAACTGCCCTCTGACATTCTATATATTTATGCGTGCATGTGTGCATGTTGGTGCATGTGAGAGAGAGAGAGAGAGAAAGAGAGCATGAGAAGGAGAGAGTCTGTGTGTGTGAGTTCATGTGCACGTGTGTGTGTGCGCGCACACGTGCACGTGTGTGTGTGTGTGTGTGTGTGTGTGTGTGTGTGTTGTGAGAGAGAGAGAGAGAGAGAGAGAGAGAGAGAGAGAGAGAGAGATGGAATGAGTATTTGCCAACAAATTCCTGCTGTCACTGTTCTGGCTACTTTCACAATTAAACAGGTAACATATATAAACTTTGGGGGGAGGGGGAGGGTGGAAGAAAACAGTAGGATAGGGGTTGGGGGGAAACAGGGGGAGGGGAGGGGGAGAACAGAGGGAAGTGAGTGGGGAAACAGACTCATAAGGAAGAAAAGCAAAAGGGCAGTGGAAGGCGTAGGGAAGGATTTCAAAAGCTAGTTGAGAAGACAGGTTCATTCTCTGTAGAAATGCAGAGGAAGCAGCTGGCCCAGTCATCATTTGTCAGTACAATCACTCCACAAAAGACAGCAAGATATACAGACCATGCCTGAGTAGATGAACCACCTCCTTCTGAGGTATCCACACCAAGACATCAACATAGGGAACAGAAAATCAATCAACAATACTGGCAGTTAAACAGAGAGAGAGAGAGAGAGAGAGAGAGAGAGAGAGAGAAATTTGATTCCACCTTCTTACTGAACCATTTCAACAATCCACCTTCTAACTGAACCATTTCAACAATCCACCTTCTTATTGAACCATGTCAACAATCCATCTTCTTACTGAACCACGTCAACAATCCACCTTCTTATTGAACCACTTCAACAATCTGTTAGCAGCTTTTGCCTTTTTTTTCTGCACCTACATTGGTCAAAAAAGCAACAACAAAAAGCCATACTGAGTCCCATTTTGATCAACAGGATGTCACGTGAATTTTCCTTTCATATTTCATTCATTTGCACCTGACGCTCTACAAAGGCTAGGCTACTTGGGAACAACATTCATGTTCGCACAAACAGGCAAGCTGGGATGTGAGGTGTGTAAAGAAAACACATTTTACACTTGCTTCATTCAAGGAAAGGTGACTCAATCAGGCAGCAACCACAGCACTGTTCTATAGGTATCATATTAACACAGTTCCCTGTTTGCGTAGACAGGAACAGGAAGGGGTCACAGTCCACTCCACTACCACCTTGCTCGCGGAAGGACAATGTCACTCGTCTAGCAACTAGTATGTACTGAAATACTGTCAGAAAAATGAGCAGCCTGACAAAACAACATGTCAGCAGTTAAAATTATTAAAAAAAAAAAAAAAAAAGAAAGAAAGGCACTCCTGTTCGTGATCCTCTCACACCAAAGACAATTACAACAAAAAATATCTTTGTATATATCTTAACTTGAGACAGTTTTCATCACACACACACACACACACACACACACACACACACACACACACACACACACAAACACAAAGCATGGACACCAAAATGATAGATTATGTGCTGATATGAGTCTCCAGTTTAAAACAAAAAGTCCCACTTTGTCATCTAACGAAGATAACTTCAGATTCCTATTTTGTTTTGCTCTGCTTGTTTTTGGAAACTCAATGACACATGTAAAAAATGTCAATATTCAAGCTAAGTATGTATTTGTCTATGCAGATGTGAACTCAGTATGGGTTTAATGGCAATTTGGAAAATGATGTCATTGTGATCTTACATATAATCTAAAAACAACTGCAATGTTACTGCTGTACTCACAAGAAGACTGCAAATGTTCTCACTTTCTTTTTAACTGAAAACACAGATTCCATTACTTCACCTCCGCTGTCCAAAATGTGCACACACACAGACACACAAAGCCTCTCTCTCTTCCTCTCACACTGTGTGGGTGTGTTGTATATGTAACAATATATCAACACATTCAACTCAGAAGAAATACAAATCTCTACACACAAAAAAAACAACCATCACCCTAGCATATTCTCTGTAGACTTCAGTCCACTGTACATCACCATTACAACATGATGCAAGGTCACTTTTCAACAGAGCATGGGTTCAGGATGGTTCTCCTAACCTTCCCACCCTCACAACAAACGGACGGTAACAGAAGAACTTGAGTGTTTGGTGGCAGTCTCCCCACAGCATGGCAATGACGCTGTATGACTGTGGAGAGGATGGGAGCAGGCAGGCCTCAGGTGTTCATCAGTTGGGAGCCCAGGCCATCACAATTTTGTTGAACGCCACAAACACTCCCTTGTTGGATTTGCTGCAGGCAACAAACAATCCAAAATAATCTATAAACAACAACCACAGTTTGTATGTTGAGAAAAAAGTGATCTAATGCTCTCTCTCATCACACACACACACACACACACACACACACACACACACACACACACGCGTGCCTGTGCACCCCGCATGCGCATACAAGCATGTCGCGCATGCGCATGCACACAAACAAACACACACACACACACACACACACACACACACACACACACACACACACACACACTCCAACCAAGACATAAGTGAGAAAGATGTACCCTACTCTCCCCGAAACAGGAACAAAGTCTTATAAAGATGAAATATTGGTACATAAAACATTAAGAATAGTAGACAACTCATCCATCCTTCCAGTTATAAAATATGTACTAACAGGCATATTCATCTTCAAGACATATGTAATTACTGACTGGCACATTTATCTTCAAGACATACATAATTTTACAGACACATAATCCATTTATCACAAGAAAAAATCTTTGTAAACTGACAGATATATGATCCATTTATGTCCAGGAAATGTATGAAAAGTGACAGACGTATGATCCATTTCTCTAGAGCAAATGCATGAAAACTGACAGACACAACACCCCTTCATCTTCAGGAAACACATAAAGTAACAAAGACATGACTCATTTATCTTCTGAAAATATATCTAAACTGACAGACCCATGACACATCAAGCTACACAATATAGGGTACATCGAAAAAAAATCAGTGACCTGTTTATCTTTGGAAAATTAAAAGACATACGACCCCTTATCTTCATGAAACATTCATAAACTGAAAGACAAATGACCATTTATCTTTGGGAAATATATGTACATTGAGATACATGATAAACTGATGTGAAGGCAACATATGTAAAAAGATCAACAATGATACCCTAATCTCCTGAAACTTTATGTATCTTCAGAAACTTGAAAGAGACACATGACCATCTATCTTCAGACAATATATGTCAATTTATAAGACACATGACTTACTTATCTTCAAATTACAAAACATGATACTTTCACTTTCGGGGAAATATATGCAAATTGAGAAACTAGTCTTCAGATACGTTATGCATCTTATGAAACTTAGAAGACATATGACTCATTCATCTTCAGGAAATGTATGTAAATTGACCGATACATATCCATTTATCTTCTTGAAAGATATGTTTGTTGATAGCCATGTAACCTTTTAATCTTTAGGAAATGTAAGCAAAATGAGAAATTGACTAAGTATTGAAAAATTTCAAAATGCTCAGGCAAAACATACATTCAAAGTAAAAAGCACGACAAAATGTGACCAACAACTCACCATCTGAAATAACGGATGCCTTCAAATTTGCCGTCATGCTTCCCCTCTGAAAAGACATACAAAAGAAAAGGTAAATCAGCAAGTTCTCTCTCTGTGTTACATCTTGCGCAATCATTCCAGTCACATACTACTTTCTCTCCTCTGCACCTCACTTTTGAATAAATACTCCAATGTTCATTTGCCACCTTATGTGATCATAGGTATGTACATGTAAGTACATGCAGATGCTCACTTGCACTTTTTTCAAATACACATATGAAACAAAATACGAAATTTTCTGAACAAAAAAATCTCCAATTTGAAAAAGTTGTTGTCAAACAAATTCTGTGTAGTCTGACACACCTGTTTAGGAACCAGATAGATGCTGCTAAGCTGCCCTGACTAACAGGGAGAATGTTGCATGTAAAAACGACGTAAACGACAAGTATAGTTTCTTGATTATTAAACAAAACTAATGTATCTTTCAACTTTTGACAAACGATCCGTCCTTTTCCTAAAATCACTCATAACTTTTTGGGGGGCTTTTTTTTTAACCCCAACATTACCCAGTTAGCCTAGCAATCTAGAATATCAACCTGTGGGCCCTGGCAATTTTAAGTTACAAAAAAATTATTTGTTGATTAAAATGTTAAAGCCTTCTATGAATATTCTGCAGACCACACAGGATCAAGGAATAGAATCTGCACCCCCCTCCCATGGATATTTCACATATTCAACTTTCACCATAGGAGTCACCAGTGGTCAGTTCCAACTCACCTTCCTTGTAGAGTTCCACACCCAGGTAGACATCGCTGCGGCCAGGGAGGTGTCCCACAAACTTGACCGTGCCCTGACTCAGTTTTTTCCTCCCTGCCGTGAGAACTTCACCATGTCATCGATTCGCACGTCCCCAGGGGAGCGAGGCGCAAAGGGACGTAGACCTTGCGTCACTGTACTGGAAGAAATGAAACCAACAATGGCTGAGTTTTTGTTTTGTTTAAATATACATTCATTTATCTGACTTTCCTAGAACAAAATGTCTCAGAAAATGTGTAAAAAAAAAAAAAGAAAAAAAAATTAAATCCAGCTAATTAACTTTTTTTCCTTGTCAAAAAGAATGAAAAACCAGGGAAACAGGGGGAGAGAGAGAGAGGCAGCGCATGAGACAGAGAGAGGGACATAGAAAGAGAGAGAAACAGAGACAGACAGACAGACAGACAGACAGAAGAAGGGAGAGAGAAAAGAGAGAAGAAATTTAGGTATCATAAAGTAGCACAGAGAGAGGTTAGGAGAAAATGAGATAGCGGTATACGAAATGAAAAGAAACAAGGAGTATGTCAAGACAAACAATGTCATTGGAGGAAACATCACACCACTGTCAATGCCTGAAAGTCTGAAACAGGAATATGAATGTCCTCCTCCAGATTAATGTGTGTAAAAGAGTGCTTTCCTAATGTTCAACCCCTCTTTTATTTATCTGAAAAATCCAATTTTCAAATGTGTCTATTCGTAAAACTATAGAGCAACAAAACTGCAGGTACTATGTTTCAGGTCTGTGCATATAAAAGAATAATAAGGATCAACGACACTTGCCTTCAATCATCAAGAATCTGATCATTCAAAATCAGCCTTCTTCGATCTCATGCATGTGAGGGTAACATCCAATGGCTCATGGCTCTTAGCCTATTCAGGATCCCCCTGCCTAAGGCCAACAGCCTGAGACGACCTAGAAACACTGGTTGGATAACAAGTAGCAGGACAACGAGCCCATATAGTGTTTTCTTTGTTGTCAACAGATTGGCCCAAAGCTTGCGTGATGACAGCAGATACACTGAACTATAGAGTAATCAAAAAAAAAAATTATTGTCTTAGCAAACAAGTGGCAGCCATGTTGGAAATGGACAACATTTTGTAAAGTAACAAGTCTGCACTGTTCTCACAAGTGAATAAGATGGAACTGAATATACCTAAACTGTGTAGACATTTACTGAATACATGTATCCACATTACAAAAAGATAAAACAACACAGTGCAGCTCCACAACAGTAAATACTATCATGTAAACAGAAAAAAGAAGAGACACATGAATTTCTTATGCCAAACATGCAAAATGCCTTCCATCAATATGAACCAATAATCATTACCGATGTCTACAATAATGATTTGTTTACACATACACAAGAGAACGAGAACTGAGACACAGTAACACCCGTAACTAGCTTCTCATGTTTCATTCCTAAGAACAGTAATGTTGTGGCTTCACCTGGACAGGGTGTCCTGCTGTCGCTGCAGCTTGGCGTTCTTGTTGTGCTGGGTGGTCAGAGGCTGAGGGGTCACTGTGCGGAATCCTGATGCCAGCGTCATTGTCTTGCTGCTCCCAACATCTCTGTGCTGTTGGCAGGGCGCAGGCTGGTCGTCTGCCCATAGTGCGCAGGGCCTTTCTTACCTGGGGAGTGACAACGCTTATTTCAAAAGCTGGGCAGAATGGTATAAACACAGACAGGTAAAAGTTCTTATCTCAGAAAAGAGCCATCGAAACAACAACAAACACAACATAATTACAACTGCCTTCAACAACATACAAACACCATCAACAACTATCCACTATAAAATAATTAAAATGTTACCAGGAAAAAAAAAAAGTCCACAAAACGAAATGCAGCAAATTTACAACCACTTAAAACAACAAACAGAACAAAATAGCGACAACTCACAACAGCAAATAAAAAACACTGTCAATCATAAACACAAGAAACCAACAACCATTCACCAAAAAAGATGCAACAAACTAACAATCATCAAAAATAATAAAAATAATGATGAATAAATATCCACAGCAAATTAGCAATCACTCACACAACAACAACAAACAACAACAAATCACAAAAATTAAACCTCAATGACAACAAACAAGCACAAGACTGAACTGGACAACCAGTCAAACAACAAACACTACACAAATAAACAACCACCCACCAACAAACACAACACTAAACAACTTATGGTGACAAACAAAATCACATGTATCTGTGATGAAAAACACAACAAATTAATAATACACATAACAAATTAACAGCAAACACAAAATTAACAACAAATTCATGTCCATCTATGAACAACGTACAGAACAAAAATGAACACAACAGCAAACATAACAATTCACAACCACCCTTGACTCTGTGTATATGAATGAATGTGCATGTCTAAGTGTGTGCATGCAGGTGTGTGTGTACATGCATGCACGCTTGCTGCCATGCCCATGCACTCATGCTTGCATGTGTGTGAAGAATGCAAACAGTCACTGTCGCTTCATACTGGGGAAAAACTGTAAACAACTGAGTGTTTATCGCAGCAAGAAAAAAGAAAACAAAATGGTGGTTACCAATATGTGACTTGTGCCCAGCTCTTCCTACAAATTGCAAGGAAGTCATCAGAATTCTGCCTGTGACAAAGCCTGACATATCGTCATTTACAACTGAAAGAGACAAAGATAAAAAAAAAAATATATACAATCTTCTTTCTAATGCAGCTTCTTTCCATCTAAAATCTACTTTATCTTCCAAAAGGACGAGATGAGCGTCTTTAAGGGCTAGAGGTTAAAGAGCACATGTTTTCTAATCACGCTCAGCCATTATCTGTTTATATGCAACAAAAACTCACAAGACCTCAGAATTTGCACAGCAAACAACCCCCCAAAAAAGGGCTTGAAACAGTGACAATTTACTATGGATCTAATTAGCATCTCGTGATTAAGGAACTCATGAATCTGGAAGATGAAGATAACTCTAGTCAGTTTTTTTTTTTCTCTTCCTACTGAACCCAGATATGTGTGTGCAAGAGCACTTAACATGTGCAGTAAATGAGTTCGAGAAAAAAAATGTCTTCTGCATGCAATGTGTGTATAAAGTGCATCTATCTTTCAAGATTTCTATTATATCAACATGGAAAGAGTATGTGAATAAACATGGACCTGCTTAACATGTGATGTGTACATGCTTGCATCATCATCAGAGAGAGAGCAGAAAGCAAAAGTAAAAAATGAGTCATCTCATGTAGATGCATATGCATCTTATGTAGATGTGTATGCATGCATCTCATCATATATATGCATGCAACCATAAGAAGATTCTTCAAAAACAGTTGTTGTTTCAAAGATGCAGGATTCACGTATATAATGTTAACACTTAAAAATCACAACTTCGAAGCAACTGACAAAATTTTAATCGAAGACACAGCCATGCAAACACGTTTCCTTCCTTCAGCCATTTACAACTTACACACACCTATTATGATAACATGTTAATACAACCATATATACCAGAAGCACACATGCTCATTATGGATTATGTTTACATACAGAATTTCAGTTTCTGATGTATTACAGTCCAGTTGATCACACAGAGCACTTTAAGGCTCTCTCTCTCTCTCTCTCTCTCTCTCTCTCTTTCACACACACAACACACACACACACACACACACACACACACACACACACACACACACACACACACACACACACACGACACACACACACACACACACACACCTGTGCACAACTATGAGAGACAAAGAACAAACTCATTAACAGCTCTGGGGGAAACAAAATCAAATAGATAAGAAAAATAAACTTGTGCCCAATGCTCAACAATTTTTTCATTTTGCCCTTATCAACCCTCACAACAACTCAGACTTTTGGTGTGGAATGCTTGTGTCCCAACCTGCCCATTTCCAGACAGAATTACTCTACATCTGTTTCCACTATCAATGCTCACATTATTGCATCATTACTCCTCATGTACAAGACCTGCCATCAGTCTTTTCACTGCCTGATACTGAGAACTCCCTTGCCCCAATGCAACTCTGATTATTCACCGTCACTAACTTTGTAAACAAGTCTTTCCATTCTGTTGCAACCAGGAACACCCTAAACCTTTTTCACTATTAACATTAACTACATTACAACTCTGAATTTCTATGGGAATCACCTGTGACCAGGCTTTCCATAAGGAACACCTGAGCTAAAACATTCTGGAGCAAATGAAAACCCCTAGCTCTCCAGTCTTACAGATAACCACAACACTCACCGTCATTAGAAGCAATAAACTAAACATATCAATCCATGATAGATAAAGAACAAAAATGCCCCTGACCCATGAAGATCAACTGACGTCAACCCAGCACATACACAATCCGGTAGTGACTAAACAGCAACCCCAAGCTTTGAAGCCCACAAACTGGACTGGCTTGCTACACAGCACGTAGTCACAGGCACACACCACATTAGCACACCTGAACAGCACACTCTCTATGCCACTTGCTTATGCATTCACAAAGCTGAAGAGGTAAAGGGAGAGGAGAGAAAGGGTGAGACGAATGGGAGAAAGGAGGAGGGGGGGGGGGGGGGGGGGGGGGCATGGGAAGGTGGTGTTAGTTAATCCCTCTGTTGACATAAAGCTGCAGGCCCACTACTATCCTTGGAGGTTGTCCAAGGTTTGGTAGGGCTGGCATGGAACACAAAGGGAATCAAAACGTCAAGGTTCCCATGAAAGTGTAGGGCTATGTTGCAGTGATCTGTGGAAATGGTGAATGTGAGGAAGGAGGAGGGACTGTGTTCTTGCCTTTTACTTGGTAAATTGTGTGTGTGTGTGTGTGTGTGTGTGTGTGTGTGTGTGTGTGTGTGTGGTGGTGGTGGTGGTGGTGGTGGTGTGTGTGTGTGTGTGTGTGTGTGTGTGTGTGTGTGTGTGTGTGCGTGCGTGCGCGCATGCACATGTGTGTGCATGCATGCATGTATGCATGTGTGTTCATGTATGTACATGTGTGTATACCTGCATAATTCTGTTTGAGCATGTGCACATGTGAGTGCAAGTTTATATACCAAGCATGTATTTACAGGCATACATTTAATGTGATGTATGTGTATTGTGTATACATAATAATTATACAATGTCACAACAATGCCCATGCCTTTCAATGATGCTTAGTAATGCTCTGATTCTTCTCTCAGTTAAAAATCAAAACCATCCTTTCTTTGCATGCAGAGAGGCGTTCATGACAAAAGCAAGCTAAGTATGAATCTTCACAAAAATCCAAGATTCCAGGAGCTAAAAGAAATGCACTGCAGTACTACCAACCATAATGAACTATTTTGTGCTGATGTCGATAGAGATGTCTTGAAACAGGCATATACACTAGGAACACATCTTTGCATAGCTGTATAACTTGTAAATAAATACCAGCTGAGAATTCCAATCCTTGTTTTCACAATCAATGGCACATACCAAGATTACAAATGCATAAGAGATACATTTCTCTCTGACGCTAATGTATATTTTCATGTGTTTATACAAACACATAAGCTTCATTTTTCTCCTCCACCGTTGTGAAAGTCATCTGCAGAAGAAAAAAATTGACCAGAAATTCAAAGTAAGAGATCCTGCTCATGCTTGTCAAGTGTTATTCATAGATGCTTTTTTGATCAGATACAGGCCGCAACAAAAGGCAGCTTACCCTTGGCATCAGCAGATTTGGAGCGTCTGCGCAGACTGTCCTGAGGATCTTCTCCATCGCTGATGGATGAAAATGATGCATCGTCTCCAGTGGAGGGGTGTCTACGTCTGCGACGCGGTGACGAGTGAGCAGCCATCTTTCCTGGCTCCACGCTCAGAAGAATGTCTGTGGCGGTGTCGCTGTCCTCTCCATTTGTTTCTCTGTGACCGCTGCGCAAGTCTGCAGGGGTTGTGGGATTGAAAGAGAGAGTGACATCAATGATGATTAGGTTTTAGAACTTTAATGCTAGGGTGATGATTACACATCGTTTATGTTCTGTTCTTCTTGTGTGTTCATTTGGGGGCTCATCAAATAATGAAAACAAAATACAAAGTACCCTCTTGTCTTCTCTTTCTCTCTCCCCCTCTCATTCGTCTCTGTACATTGCAGCAGTATGTACTCTGTCTGTTCTAGTTCTTCTCAGTGATATGCCTTTCCATCTTATAACAGTGTCCTGCTTGCAATAACAAGCAAGAAAGGAAAGAAGCAAGGCAGTGCTTAAGTTTACAATTCTACATGTACCTATTTGGAAAACTTACTTCTACATCTTTCCCCGAGTCTTGGCTTTCAAATCAGAATTTTGCCACTCATAGTGAAACCCCTGGGCAATAAACAGCCTCCGAATAAAGATATCTTTTCTTACAATTCTTTGTCTATACTAGTCTAACCCCCCCCCCCCCCCCCCCTTGAAAAATGCCTCCCTTTATACATCTTTCTTTTCTTGGAACATTGTTCTCTTTGTCTACACTAGACCAACCCCCCCCCCCCCCCCCCCCCCACCACACACACACACAAAAAAAAAAAAAAAAAAAAAAATCCCTCCCTTTTGAGATTTTTTTTTTTTTTTTTTTAATTCTGGAACATTGTTCTTTGACCATCCTATACTCCAAATAAAAGATTCCCTTCTTTAAAAGATTTTTCTTTTTTGGTTCAACACTTTTGTTTAACTATGCTACACTTTACCTCCTAATAAAAGATTCCATTCCATTTTGAGGCCTTTTTTTTTTTTTACTGGAACACTGTTAACACAATACCCCACAATTAGAATTATCTCCCCTTAGAGCCTTTTTTTTTCTACTCTCTTTGTCAATACCAGACAAATACCTCCCAATGAAAATTTCCTCCCTTTAAATATAAAGATTACCTTTTCTCTTTAAAACACGTATATCACTATCTATTCTACATTCCTAAACTTACCTCGCAATAAAGGTTCCTTCATTTTAAAGATTTCTTCCCCAGGAAAATGTATCTACTCGACCTGCCTCACTATGGAGATTTTCTCCCTTGAAAACCCCATTTTTTTTTTTTTTTTTTTTTTTTTTTTTAAAAGGATTTCTTATAGTTCTTGCAGATAGGTTTCCTCTGGAGTATTACATGTGTCACAAATGAGTGGGATCTCTCAGTGTCAGTCAGTCAACCGTGCAAAGACCACTCTCACCAAGGCACTTTGAATCGGTGATTTTTTCCCCATCTTTTTTTATGTGGAGAGTGAGCATGCATGGAAAACATGTAAACCCTCCTTTAGTTTTAAAGATCAAGATCACTCTGTGTGTGTGTGTGTGTGTGTGTGTGTGTGTGTGTGTACGCATGCATGTGTGTGCTTCTGTGTATAAGTGTTTTTTGCATGTCTGCGTGGTTGGGATGAGTTTTTTGTAAAACACCATCACCTCTTTCCCGCTTCCAAGTTCTCCTATATCAAAAAACATGAACGCATATTTTCCTTTATGTATACAAGTATCAATGCACAGATAATACTAGCAAAAGTATGATTTTAGAAATACAAAACAGAAACTGTGGATAGGTTGGTTATTGAGTACATACTTGTCTTTATGCTGCTCTTTTTGTGCATTGCTTTATGAAAAAAGGCCTACTGACATCATGACTATCTTTTCAAGAATGAGCATCATATCCGTAACCATACATAGACAGTTAGGATGCAAGCTATTTTATTTACATTTCGATTTACTTTCTAACACTGTATAAGTTCTTTGGATCCATTGTTCACATCAGAAAAAAAAGTTAAAACATCTATTGCATAAATTCCAATTCACGACGATGGAAAACTAATAATGTATTAGATTAACACACACTGAAGTGACAAAATACAATAAAATGGAAACAAGAGGAAAATAATGTTCACAAGCAAATTAGTCAATTCAAAAGTCAGTCAAGACAAAATCTGCACACTGGATTAAGAGAGAAAAGAATTGACACACCCCTGAATTCTCTATCACGCTGCTTCTCTTGTTCTTTTTCCACAAGGTAGGCTCGATCATAGTACATCTCCTGTGATCGACTACGTTCATTGGGAGCACTCTTTTCTCTCTCGCGCTGGCCGGAAAATGTATCGGCTTTGACGTCAAAAGACATCAAAACCGATGTGGAATCACTATCATCTGAATGGTTGGCATCTGATTTTCTTTGACGAGTGTCATCTGGGTTAAATAGAAATAAAAATAACATAAAGTAATATAAAATAACATAAATATGAACATAACATAACACTAAGCGAAACAACAAAATGTAGTTTAAACACTACCTCACTTAACATTCTGATTTGTAAGCTTCTTGTACATTATAAAGTGTTTCTATGCATGCATGTGTGTGTGTGTGAGAGAGAGAGAGAGAGAAGAGAGAGAGAGAGAGAGGGGGGGGGGGGGGGGGGGGGGGGGGGAAGGAGAGAGGAAAGGAGAGAGGGGCAGAGAGAGAGGGAGAGAGAGAGAACTGTCCAGGCGTATGTATGCGTATGAATGAGTATATTCTCATGTAGGAGGACATAGTGAAACGGCTGGATTTGAGTGTTGAATGATCATGGTAAAGCAAGATTTTCTCCTGTTACTTACAATGAAATCTCCCAATGCAGAAAGACCCTGCAAAGATCTTTCCTTGTCAGACTTAATTTGGAAACCTTTTTTTTTTTTTTCTCTAGACTGACCCCAAGAAAAGGCTTTCCCCCTTTCACTAGTTTAAGCATTTGCTTTTCTGGACAATATTTCTCTTTATGTGGGTCTACTAGACTTTCCTCCCTAAAAAAAAAAAAAAAAAAACAACTTTTTCCCTTCATTTTCAGACCTCAAAAATGTTTTTCTCTTCGACAATACTAGACAGACTCTTGAGTCTGAAGACCCAGTTTTTAAGGATTTCTGGAAGTTGTTGCTGTCAAGTTCCACTGTACTGCTAAATAATTACAGTATAAACCAGGAACAAGTGTAACAAAACACAAAACGTTTTTACGGGACAACTGGCGAAACATAAAACCAACATGTATACAAGTATGTATACACACATACATATGCCTGGGCCAAAATCTTGAAATCAGAAACAGATGATGTGAAAATCAGGAACACTGAAATATTCAAGAACTTTGAGGAATACACAGTGTTATATTCTTATAAACATGATGCTGTGCAGATGTACACATATGTATGCTTGTGTATTATCATTACAGCCACCATGACTGGTGAAGAATGTGCACTAGCAGCTCATGCACAAACCCAAATTTTCTCTTTCTGAACTAGTCGCAAACATGGTTCCCGTTCAGTTATTCCTTATACTGGAGCTGGATTTGTAATTCCCGATTTAAAAGTAAAGAAATCATTTGTTTAGGAAAGAACTTTCCAGTTTTCACTGCTGAACTATATGCAATCCTTATGGCCTTATCTTGGGTATCTGATCTTAATGTGGCAATTTACAGCATTCTAATCTGTGTTGACTCTAAATCTGTTCTTTGCAGCTTATGAGATTGGGATGCAAATGTAAGGAAAGACTGAATTTTTTATATAAATTTATGATACATTCCGTTATGGCGAAAGGAACTTCTGTAGAGTTTTGCTGGATACCATCCCATTGTGATATCTATGGAAATGAAATAGCTGATAAATTAGCAAAAGAGGGTGCTCCTAGAAAAAAATTCAGATAGTAGATTAAAATTGGATAAACATGAAATCACTTCTCTATTAGAAAATTGTATGAACAATGAAAAACTTCCTGCAAAAACTACAGCGTTATTATGTCAAAGATCATTGTCCAGTATAATTTATAAAATGCGTTTAAACTTTCTAAGGCTGTAGATTGCGCTTGTGGTCTCCCATTATCTATTCAACATATTCTTTTTGAATGTCAATTCTAACATCTTTATATAATTTCTAAAGATAGATATAGCTTCCTTAGGGGCTTTACAAAAATATTTTACAGCTCAAAAATGATTGATATAGCAAAGGCTATATTGAGTTCTGTTATTATTTATTTGTTGTAACTGATTTATCAGTTTATAATTATTGTTTGGTCATTAATAAGCAAACTTTCATGCATTTGTGTCCGCACACACACACACACACACACACACACACACACACACACACACACACACACACTCTCTCTCTCTCTCTCTCTCTCACACACATGGACGAGTGCATGCACGCACATGCACACATGCACTCACACACTCTCATATAACGCACTTACACACATGTATATATATATATACCTTTTTTTTTTTTTTAAAGTCTAGTATCAGCATCGTTGTGAACAGACTCTAAATTAAATCAATCAAAATCAATCAATCCCTGCAGGTTAGGCAGCCCTGATTTTGTTTGTTTTTACACTGAAAGATTCACTGTTTATCTAATATGTTCATCATCAGCCTCACATATTCTTATTTGCTTGCTACAGCAACGCACTTTTCAGTATTTTCTCTTAACTTTGGCTCCATTTGGTCTCTTCCATAGCCGGTAATTGATTTACATGCTCATAAGCAGTGTCTGAGTTACAAATTCTCAACTCATCAGGTTTGTTTGCCAGAGAAGAAAGTTGATCTGTTTGTTTTCTGTTTGTTTTTTTTTCTGTAACACGCTATCTCTGATCGTAGCATTAAGTACTGTTATCAATTTTTGTATACTAGTTACTAATACAGTTATTCTGGGGCAGTAGGAGTATCTACTAGATCAGGTAGATGTATGCAAGTCTGTATGTTAAATACAAACATATACACAATATAAATTCAGTTAGTAACAAAATTAAATAAACAGATTGAACAGAATGATAACAGTAAACCAAAACTAAGTTTTCTAAAATATCATCTTAATATAAACATACATATTGGACATACAAATGTTAAACTCTACATGTGCACTGATTTTGCATTATGTTTAATCAGCTCATCAAGCGCACAAATGTAACATGACATGGTATTCTTAGATACCATTTCAACCATCACACCACCTTTCACCTTCCCCTCCTCTCCCTACCCTCTTCTTACTCCTCTTTTACCCCTCACCTTATCCCCCCCACCCCCCCCCCCCCCCCCCAAAAAACAAGAAGCATTTTGTATCACTAAGAAAAGAAAAATGAAATCAGTGTCCATCCACACAAGATATATCTTATCACAACCTGATCACTAAATATAAAAATCATGTGTAGCCTATTCAATTACAGACCTATGTATAATATACTCGGATGCTCTCATGTGCTGTTATTTTCAGACCATGCTGACTCTGCCTACCTGTCATTCAATCAAAGATCCTATGTACACTCTGTATTTTGCAACCATTTTTTTTAAAGTACCTAAAAACACTAAAAATTCTTAGAACAATGAAGGGATTTTCTTGGCACATTTTCTTTATTTCTAATACACCACCAATAACATTTCTTGTGAGAGAGAGAGAGAGAGAGAGAGAGAGAGAGAGAGAGAGAGGAGGGAGGGAAAGAAAGAGAGGGACAGGAAGAGAGAGACTGAGAAACAGAGTCAGGCAGACAGACACTGAGTTTGAGCACGACAGAGTTCAGGGAGGGAGAGAGTGACAGTAAGGGTGTGCATGCAAGAAGGGAGAGAGACAAGAGACAAATAGACAGACACACAGAGTCAGAGAGAGAGAGAGAGAGAGAGATACAGAGAGACAGAGACAGACTGACAACAAACACACATACAGACAAAGATGGACACAGAAAGAGAGACAGGCAAATGGACAAGGAAGTGTAAGTGGGAGGGAAAGGGACAGAGACGAAGGAGGCACGAGGAGAGAGAGAGAGAGAGAGAGAGAGAGAGAGAGAGAGAGAGAGAGAGAGAGAGAGAGAGAGAGAGAGAGACAGACAGACAGACAGACAGACAGACAACAGACAGACAGGCAAGCAGGCACACAGGGATAAGTCATGCTTCTGCCCCTGTGAATCTTCTAAAACATTTTCCAGCAGTGAAAAGAATTTGAAACAAAACAGTAAACGACTGCTACAACATGAGGTGATGTATATAAGTGTGTAGAAATAGAAATAAGCTGATGATGCATGAGCTCTTTTGTGTTTTTCCTTTATGTTGACCGACTCAGTGACAGCAGAATACTTGAAAAAGAAAAAAAGTTCCAGCTTTGTGCATAGAGATGCTGAAAATGGCTTAAATCATTGTGAGAATTAAGTTGAATGGCTTTACATTAAAATCTCTTGCCACATCTTTGGAGAAACTTAAGAAAAAGGGGGGCGCAGGAGGGGGGCAGAGAGGAGAGAGACAGACGGACAGAAAGACAGAGAAGAAAGACAGAGAGACTAAGACAGAGAGAAAGGGAGACAGAAGCACAGACAGACGGACAGACTGACGGTGTGAGAGACAGAGGAACAGAGACAGACATAGACATGCTGGGAGACAGAGACACGTAGAGACAGACAGATAGAAACAAAGGGACAGAGAAAAAGAAGACACTCATGATGATCTGCTGGTAATAATGGAACTTGGGGACAGCTCGCCAGGCACAAATTTCGCCACCACTATAGCACTTATTAGTTAAAAAAGGAAACACAATTGAACAAAACGCAATACAATGCAGTTCAATGCACCAACACCATAAACAAAAACCCAGAGACTTAACTGCTATCAAGGCCATATGAAAAGTACTGATTGGAATGTAAAGCAAAAGAAAAGGAGGCGGTAGAACCCTAGTACACCAGCAAACCTCTTTCCTCATAAAACAATTTCTGTGCTTCCCTAAGCAACAGAACGACGAAGAGAGAAACAGCCACCCAACGATGAATTAGCTCTTGACAACACAGGGCAGAAGTTACTTTGCCAAACCAGTCACAAGTTCAGCAAGAATACCACCATGTACAGATGTGGAGGAAAAGCCTGGTGAAAAAATGCATAGGGGTTGCACAAAGGAGAGGGAGGCAAGGCATGGATGGGACTGGGAAGGAACATGAAAACTGGGTTTGTAAAACAAACACAAAAAAAAAAAACAGGAGGCTGATCAGAAGTAAAATTAAGCAGGTATTTCAATACCAAAGAAAAAGATGGTGCAATCTGAAAAAAATCAGGTATGGCAGAGCAGAGCTTCAGATTGATGATTAACCTGCACCATATGCGCAAGAAAGTTTTTCAATGATGCATGGCACTTTGATCAGATGCACCCATCGGGCACATATGGATCAGCCATTTCAGAAAACTTGACAAGTCAACGTCAGTTTTTAATCTAGCCACAAATCACGGTACAAAATAAGTCTCAACCTTTTTGAGTAGCTGCTGTGTGTAACACGTAACTGCCAAACAGACTTTTTTTTTTCTAATTTTGTTACTTTTAAAACATTGGATTTTCATCCAGTTGGTTGAGTTGTGACAAACCCATTTTCACCATGTGTTAGATAATGTGAACTGGGTCCAACATTTTCAAAAAGTTTTCACCATTAATTTTCACCAATAATGAGTGAGTCAGAGCCTTGATACTTTGAGACAATCTGATGCTCTGGTAGCCCCATATCTGCAGCCCCTGCACCATCAAGCATTCTCTTAATCTGCTTCTCATGCATAAATGTTATTTGCTTTGCTGCTGTTATAGGTATCAACTAACATTTAAAAAAAATTCTAACGAATGAAACACTTGTTAGGCAATTTCTGATGCCAATGGGAATTATTCTGACATACAGATGAATATCCCTCATGTTAAGGTGCGCAAAATAAAAAGCACTACAGGGTCCCATTTAATGTAAATCTGAAATTTAAAAAAAATAAACAAAAATGCTAAATGGGAAGCAGCCAAAGATAGCCTTTTTAAACTTCAAATCCTATCACCACCAGTTTGCTGCCTTTTCACCTAATTCATATTTCATAACATCCCTTTTCATTTCAAATCAACTCTTATAGCACATGTTTTGAATTAATCAATCCAAATATTAAAAAAAAAACAAACAAACCATAAACTGAATTAATCCAAATATTCCAAAGCATAGATTTTGTAAAATATCAAAACATGGCATGACTTTATCAGAATCTCCGGTCTTAGTCACATATATTACAGTACCTGTACATCTTCTTTTTATGTGTGTGGTGCCTGAAGGCAGACACACTCACAAACACAAATATATTACAGTCTGGGTTTGGTTCAACACATGTAAGGTCTTTTGACCAACCTACGGACAGATTAACGAGTCATCAATCCCAATGGTGCAGTGCATGATCAACACCGAGGGTTGAAAGCTGGGTGGTTCTAGGTTCAAATCCCATCTGAGGCACACAGTGACCCAACCCAGCTCCTACCCTAAACTGCAAAGTACATGGGGTCAAATAGGAAAGACTGGAACCACAGACTATGATCATCCACTTCATAGATGAACCATCAAATTGCCTGACCAGCTCTACAATGTCTGTATCTTTTAGTATCTTTTAACATTAGTCAATAACAGAACATGTTACAAAGAAAGTTTAGAAATACTAAAATGCAATCCTGTGTCAGAGAACGTGAAAATAACGATCAACACAAAATTCTACACAAGTATTTGATCTGTAAGAATCAAGCCATTGTCAATAGAGTTTTTCTGGTTTTGTTTGCTGCCATATTTTTTGTTAATAACGGCACAAGCATAAAAGTTACTGGTTTTTGTTCTTTGACAGGTGTCTTTTTTCCTGTCATAGTCTTCCTCAGCTCGATGTATTTTATTCTGTTTATTCTTTTAATAATGTTCCTCTGCTAAATGCGTTAGGTCATAAAGATTGTCAATACCTGCAATGATAGTACGAGATGAGAAACACAGAAAAAATTTGCTTGGCTGAGTTCCTGAAAATCATTACATCAGGTTACATCTGCTGTCTTTATGATGGGTCCTTTCAGATTTCTGTGCATCAATGACCGATGGTCAATATGAACCATAAACCCTGCGCGCACACACATGCATACGCACACATATTCACCCTTCCAAACTTTAACCAGAAAGGCAGCCCAGTCCCTCTGATGGTGAAGGGATTCAGAGCAAGGACTACAACAGGTTTGCAACAGGAACAGGCAGCAGGGGGAAAAAATCAGCTTCCAAACATTGCAAGGCACATGATGGCTAGGAAGAAAAAAAAGCTGACACAGGACATACTCATGGCAAAAAAGTCGGACAAGGTGCTTTTATCAGTGCACAGGGAGGAAGGCAGAGAGCCATGAAGAGAGGAATACTTCTCTCCTTCACCGATGTCCCCTCTTGGGCCAAAGCGGGTATGGATGGAATGGTAAAACTCTTGAAAAAAGGCAAGTTGAAAAAAGATCATGGGTTAATCTTTATCAGACTGTGCTCAACAAAGGCTGTAAGAAACTGAATACATGAGTATTCAGTCAAAATTGTTTGTCAAGCTGAAAATAATGCATATATTTGTATTGCAACTACTTTTTACAATTGGCTAACAAATCCAATGCACATGAGTCATGTAAAGATTATCATAATCCCTTAATAGAGGTTATCATAATAATTCTTAAGTTATGCAGATCATAATCACACTAGTCATAAGATTAATAATCCAATATTTCTTAGTTATGCAGAGGTTATCAAATTATTATACTTAAGTTAATAAATACATAATTAAAATCTGAGATATATAGAGGTTATTATAATAATCAACAAACATTTTAAAACTGACAGTTGCAAAAACTAAAACTCATACCTGAATTTCATAAAAAAATCTCGACACATAACACATCATTTGCAAGCATGTATTATTCAGGGCAACAGATATATTCTGGGCATTTACACAGAAAAAAATATATGGCCCTTCAGTACCTAAAAAAAAAAAAAAACACACAAAAAAAAACCCAATTCTGAAGAAGCACTCTTTCCCTCTTGGTGATGTTGATGTGTCCATAATTTTTTTTTCGCTTTAAATGTTACCTCCCCAAAACAATGTTCCCTTCCTATTCTTTCTTTTTGGGTGTTTTTTCACTAGCTTTTATTCTGATCATGTGTAAAGAAATCTGTTTATCTTACACCATTTAATTTCCAGACAGACACATCCTGGTTTTCCTCCCGCTTCTGTATCAAGTTTACATTTCCAACTTTCAAAAAGTGTTTTTTCAATGTTAGAAAGCTAGGATCTACTTGTAACTTGGAACATGGACTTTGTCACACTTAGGTTTCAGTACAATGTGACCGGGAAAACGAACATCTCTTAATCTCCAACTGTCAGCATGAACAGCGCTTTCCTATGTTACCCATAATGGACCTCCACATGCATTTTCCAGCTACTACTTAACTTCCACATGACCTAAAATGACTAAAAAAAAAAGAAAAATTGCTGTTTTAATGATAAAGTTTCTTTGACATACATATTGTGCAAAACCATTTAATAGAATATCCATATTTGTGTGTAGATTGCAATGTTTACCTGCTGGTAAGCAGGCAAAGCAGATGCACTGAAGCTCGCCAGCCAGCTATTAAAACACACTCAAGTCCTCCTGCACTCTGCTTCCTTTGTTGATAGCCCTAAACACTGGAGCAATCTTTGTAGCAATGCAGGATCTAAATTTGTTTCCCCCCCCCCCCCACCCCCCCCCCCCCCCCCCCCCCCCCCCCTATCAAATTTTGTATTTAAAAAAACAAACAAATGCACAAAACAAAAAAAATCAAAATTTAAAGTCCCTGTCCTGAAAACTGTCTGAACCTGGTGACAGCCACAGGACTCAGCATTTTGGAAACACCTAATTTCCAAAATGTTAAAAACAACGTGTGAACTCAAAACAAAATAAACTTCATCAAGGAACTTGGTTTCCAACATGATTAAATCATCTGGTGGTTCCTCTATGTATTTTCTACAAGTGCCATCACCTACCTTTGCTGCTGATGGGATTATCAGCCGAAACAGTGCGACGCCCAGCAGTGCTGGCTGCAACCTGAGCTCTCCGCTCTCTGTTTCTCTCTGCTTCTTCTAGGATCCTGAGTCGCTCTGCAGAGACATGGCCACTTTGCTGTCGCCTCTCTCTCGCTCACGCTCACGATCAAAGGAGCGTAACTTCTCAGCCGAAAGAGTTCCATACCTGCCAGCGTCTGAGGCAAGAAGCTTCTCGGACACCTCTCCATCGGGTCGCGACCTGAGCAGATCATAACGGTTAGCTGTTCTCCTGGTGTCTACTCCCCGATCATCGGCATAGTCTCTGTATTTTGCATTGAGCCAATCACTGCTGACCTTGAGCTCCCGGTCTCCATTCTCCATCATGGTACGGGTGTAAGAACTGGTCTCCCTCAGAATGTCTCTTGAGCCTTGGTCAGATCCAAAGCTGCGGTCCAGTGAGCGATGAACTGGATCTCTTGCAGACACTCCCGGAAATGTGTCAGACCCGTAACTTCTGTCCAGTCGACGTCCAGGTGAGGTGAGGTCAGAGGGTGCCAAATGATTGGAGAGAGATCCAAAGACTGAAGAGCTGAGCTTTGTCACGGAGCAAAGGGGCAGGCGTTGGTGCGAGAGTTCCTCTGTCAACAATGACTGTCACTAAGACAGTGAGATTCTGTCACGTGAAAAAAATTTTAAAAAAGATTTTTCTGTGGCAGCTTTACAAAATACTTACCTGGTCCAAACAAAGATTTCTAGTTCCTCTGTCAACAATCAAGCAAGCAAAACAGTGGTCACTAGTTTTAGTGAATAGCTAACAGTCAGGATAAACACAGTTAAGATGCTATTTGTAAACCTAATTTTGATATGTAGATTCTTTTTCCTCATGATTATCTATCTACACAAATGCCAGTTAACAAAAAGGAAGGTGGAACAGACATACTCCCCTTCAAGAGGGATGATGTGAACCCACACTGACAAGCCACAATGCCAAAGACCAACAATGAGGATAAAATGGACATAATCAGACCCATAGTAGAGATTGCCTCCCTTGCCAAAACCTGGCGATCAACAGATAGTCCTGCTTTCCCTTGAATATATAACAAGAAAGGCTAAAACGTGACATAAAAAGAAAACGATATGTGCGTACTGATCAAAATAAGGAAGAGGGGGCGGTAAATTCCCTGCACAAAACTCTGTAGGTGTGATGCTGACTGAGCAGCTACATTACCCTTGCAATGCATGTAGGCTTTATGTTGTCGATTGCAATAAAAACACACAAACCAAACAATATATAACAAGCCAATATGAAAATCAGAAAAATTTACAACAAGTTGCTATACTGCACACAAAGTAAATGAAGATATATACTGAAAATCAACTGCAAACCCTCCAAAAGATGTCACTTACTGAGGGTGAGATGCATCTATGGCAACTATAATCCTTGTAGAATAAACAGCTATGAAATGATAATGTGATTCATCATTTGAGGCATATACAAATCCACTGCACTAAAAAGGCATTTAGTAACGACAAGATGCAATGAGAATGCTACAAGCCCTTTACAAAAACGAAACGCAATGAAGATGTGATGCATTTGAGGCAACTACAAACCACCAAACAAAAGGTCGCTCAGTAAGGAAGGGTGAAATACAATGAAAACAACTACAGTCCCTCTAAAGATAAACAGCCTTGCAATGAGAATATGGTGCATCTGAAGCAACTACAAACCACCCAACAAAAGGTCACTCAGTAAAGAAGGGTGAGATACAATTAAACCAATACAGTCACTCTAAAAATTAACAGCCCTACAATGAGAAAATGATGGATCTAAGGCAACTATAAACCACAGCAATGAAAGTTCATAATGTGGGGATATGATGCATGTCAGAAAATGGCTACCCATGACCAAGTTCAGTCACTCACAAGGTTATGTTACAGTGTCAGCAACGCCCCCTGCCCAAGCCCAAGTCCTCCCCACCCTCTCCTCCCCCTGGCAATCTAGCGATATAAAATGTTTTCCCATGTCTCTGAGATAAAATCACACTACAGGAGTCAGGATTTCCAACCTGTAGTATGCTGTGCTTGTTACCTCAATGCTCCCACAGAGGACGCAACTGGTGGAGAAAGCTTGGATCTCAACTACCCTGATATCTGCTTTGAGGGATAGAAGTTTTTGGTTATATACGTAACCAATGAATCACCTAGCTAATCTTACAGCTTACTAAGTGGGGTTTAACTAATGCGTTTTCCAGACTAAGCATTAAAGGGAGATGAGCCTGGCATGGTACTCTGAAGATACATTTTCAGAGCTTCAACCAGACAGTCAACTTGAAGATCAATTTTCGGAGCTTCAACCAGACAATTAACTTGAAGATAAATCTTCAGAGCCTCTCAACTAGACACTTAACTTGCTCCCACTTAAAACATCTGGGTCTGGAATAAGAAGTCGCAGAGGCTATCAGAAGCATGGTTACATCAAAAGGCTGCTCTTCAGGATTGTGGTTCTTGGCTAAAAAAGAGGGTGACTTAGCTATCATTGCGCCACTTGAAGAGGTTTCAAGAAAAGCGGCTTTCTCTAAATTTTCTAGGCATTCTTGACTGAAATTTGACACTGCAAAAGCAAAAAGGCTCTTGCGGGGATCTATGGTTGCTAAAAAACAAAGTCAGAATCAGACAGTAACCAAAAACTGCGTTCACTGCCCAAGTGAAAGGAAGGAAACTGATATTTCAACTTCGGGGAGTGATGTATGGTTCAGATGACTGCTCTTGTAATCTTAACCGAGAAGGAGGCATGCTTAGCTCCCTTGATCTTTTTTTTTTTTTTTTGTTATAGTTTGCAGGTTCCTAGTCTACATGCATTGTTCAGGCCAGTTTTTATCCTCAAACTTTTCAACAAATATAAGTGTATTTTCTACAAAGAGTGTGTACACAGTTCCAAATTTCTGTAAAAGCGAGGAGGAGGGGGGGTGTGGGTGGCTTCATTTCTTTTTCACCTCCCATCACACTACAGAGACTACTTCCTGGTTGTGACCATCTGCTCTTGGTGAAAATAGGTTCTTTCTAATACAGATTACTTTCAAACCTGAATAATCAGCATAGTTTATCACAAATTCATGCTCTCTCTCCAGGTTCGCATGTGGATGTTAACAAGAGTTGTCACTCTATTGTCAAAGTCGCCGCCATGGTTACCTTCTGCAAGTGCATTACCACTAAGAACTTTGTCTCTAGAATTTTTCTTTCAAGCTCTTCCTTTTTTTACAATTCATCGTAATTGTCATATTTTCACCCAACATATGTACAAAATACAATGCTGTATAACTAAACCCATGTTTGTACACTTAAACATCATATATGGGGAAATTGCAAGGATGTTTCAAGTCACATATTTGTGTTTGCCAGTCATTTCAAGAACTACAGCCTTTCCTCATTTTAATTTCTGTCTGATCATTTTCTACAAAACTTTCAAATGTTTATGCAGTTTCATAGCATCAATAACTGTGCATGGCATGATGAATTAAAAACAATGCCCATTTTGTTTCTGGATTATAGATGATCACAAAACCCTTTGATCATAAAATTAAATACTGCACCATTCAGAAAAAGAAAACATTCTTTACCACATGGAAAAAAATAATATTTTCAAAATTTGCTGGCTATTATTCAAGTCAATGAAGGGTCAAACTGGCCTTATCACTGACAATGGATATATCCCCCCACCACACCAAAAAAAAACAAAAGCAACCAAAAACAAAGAAATCACTGTCGAAACTTTATAACTATGGCAGTAACTGATTTTTGTTTAAAATGGAATACTTTTCCAAGCATATGTGTAAAACAATAATCTTATTAATGCTTAGACCCTTACGATCTGAATTGGATTAACAGATGCTGAGAGAAATTGATCTATAATTCACTTTCAACAAAAAAAAAAAAAAAAAAAAAAAAAAAAAAAAAAACTCTCAACCATCAATGAAACACCTACTCTCTCCATCTTCTTCTCTCTTTGAAATTACCTGCTCGTGTTCGTTCAGCCAGGTCTTTCAAAAGATGCTCTCCTCGGCTCCGAAAGTCTGGAGTCCTGGACGGTTCCTTCCCTTCTCTGACACGAAGAATCTCATCCTGTAGGGCGTAATTCCTATCCCTCAGGGTCCTCACGTCCTCCTTCAACTGCTGAACCTCTATCTGGTAGTGGCGATCCCCATAATGGCCACCCTGTGGGCAAACAGCAGGGCTATGTATCATCTCACAACCAGTGACATATCAGGTGCAGACATTTTCAAAATTATGAACTGAGAATGCATAGAAAGGTGTCAACAACACATACACATAAAACCTTGCACAGTTCAAACATTTAACACAAGCTGAATTTATGGGACTGGGATATGAAGTAACTGATAAACCCAAAAGTGCTCACATCTGAAGAACATTGATGATTTCTCCGTCTACTCAATACACAACTGCAAGGTCATGGGTCTGAGTCTCAGCAGAGATATTTAATGTGGCATTTTTCATTCTGATCAACTACCAAGAGTAAAGTACACCTCGTGCACAAATGAAAGACTGGAATCACAGAATCAAGCTCCATTCCATTAATTTTTTACCAGTCCACCTGAATAAGCCCTTTCAGGTTGATCCTCAACTTTGTTCCCACTCAGGTTATGTAGGGATCTTTTACATTAAGATAAGTCTGTGGCAAAAATGGTCACCAACTACCCAATGCTTTAATTCAAACCTGTAAAAGTTCTTCAATTACTTTTTCTGCTAGAATCAAATGTGACTATGAGTTACATTAATACAGTACACACCATTTGACACAGCTGTGGACAATTTAGGTACCTAAACATTACTGAACTGTATAAAATGGCTCAGAGAGCTTACAGATGTACATACATCTGCACTTGCTTTCAACTTCACTGGCATGTATGAGACGACCAAGAAGTGGGAAATTGGCATCCACATTGATGGACTCCCAATATTCTGCTATCAAGTAAGTGACTAGCATGGTCAGTTACAGAGATCAACAGCGAGGAAATGGACCAATGCACTTGGACCTATTCCACTACTAGATTTCTGTACCGAAAAAATCTGGGTATAAATTATTCTTTCAGCATTTCTTCTTTGGCATTTTGTCTTGCATTTTAAGTTCAATGTCCTCTCCAGTTCATTTGGCTCACTAGAAACATAAGGTGATATCGTGGGGACATTACGCAAAAAAAACAAAAAAAAAACACATGCACAAAAAACCAAACCAAAATCCAAACTAACAAATGAACTAATGAAAACCTTGGAAATATCTGCATTTCCAAGACTGTACTGAAGTTTTCTGATCTGTGCAGCAGATGTTTATATCTCTGGCCTGGTTGATGCCTAGTCTTGTTATGCAGTCTCCGACAAAATGGAACCCCCTAGAATCATCTTAAGTGATCATTTTCAAAAGGTTTCAAATTCTGTGGATTTTCATGCCATGCTGTAACTGTGACTGCATTTCCCATTTTTCTTTCCATGCTGATACCCATGCTGGCTTCATGTGAAAACAATTGGTAGCAGCTAATTCATGGGGACCCTGTCCTTGGATGGACATGACATCACCCTCTGGAGGGTAACTCTCACTTACACAGGCTCAACAACTGATTGATCATCGTCACTTGTAGTGGCCGTAGTATTTGGCATCCAGTGCACCTCAGACAATTACACAAACTACTGAATGCTACCAAAGTGACTCAGCAGCAGTGCAGTGTCTCCTCTAACAGGCTACCTTATGACAACCTGATAATGATCGCTACCCGTAGCCTGCCAGTGCTGGTGCTATGACAGGATAAGCCCGGGTGTCAATGTGTGTAGTGTGGCTGGAATAAGAGGAAGGAGAGTATTGCTACTGAGTGAGCTAAGGAGATTAGACTGGAGTAAAAACTGAAAAAAAAAACAAACAAAAAAACCACTCATCTTGTGAAATGTCACTTGTGCACACACTGTCTGTCACCAAGGAACTAGACAGGTACATAAACAACAGAAAAACATGCAGATATACACGATCACCACCTTGAACATGCAAAGCGTGCTCCAGTATAGCTAACCACCAACATACCCCGGTCATCCTGTAGATCCTGTGCCTGTGAAGAAGTTACAGATCGCAGTTTGTCATTTTCTTCCATCACTTCTTTCACCCGCTTTTCTGACCGCAGCAATCTTTGTGTGGTGGAATCATTGGAATGGCGCAAGTCTCGGATATGAGCCTCTAGCTCATCTGGGAGACGGAAAAGAACCTTTCATAATTATGCATCCAGGGCAGAATGACAGGAAATGGATGGATGAGAGACAATGACAATGTAAAAACATCAACAATCAAACCATAAGGATATTTTCTGGTAACCTTTTTTAGGTAACAACATTAACACACAAAGATTCACACAATGAGAACGTTGAAACCAAACGGATGCTCGTATTAATTTATTTTCTAATTCTACTACACACACACACACACATGAGAGATCACGTTTACTCTTGTGACCTTCATCTCAGTCAATTCAAAAGAAAAGGTCACAACACTTCAGAAGCGTGTTGTCGTCGTGTCAGTTATAAAATTCATCGCCCTTCCCCCATTGTTTTCCTTCCCCCTTTCCCCCCCCCCCTCCCCCCCGCAAAATATACAACCACAGTTTCTCTTGTGACCATTTCAGTCAAAGCAAAAAAAAAAAAAAAAAAAAAAAGTCACACTCAAAAGGCATTACTGAGTCAGTTTCTAAAATTCATTAAAAACATTTGCATACACCAATTTTTTTTTTTTTTTTTTAAGCGCAGTGAACTCAGTCCTTTGTTGGATCTTCATCTCAAGTCTCTGTCACATGACAAGTTATCAACCTTTTGGATACCACTGCATAGCATTGTAACGCCATCTAAATTTTTTTCAAGAATTTTCTAACAGTCATCAATGATTAAACATTTTAAAGTCCAATTTATAAGATTTTCTACAGAAGAAGCACATACATCTGTGCACGCGGGTGCCCACACACACCAATACACACATGCAAACCAACATATATACATCCATATGTGCACAAACACATACACTCTTGCACTGCCTAATATTACGTTGAAATGAATAGACTTTGAACTGAAAAACATGTGCATGTAAACAGAAAGACACACACACAATTTCTTTTAACCCCCTCTTTCTCTATAAACAAGCAGTACTGACCGATCCTTCTCTGCAAGGAGGTAGAACTTTGAGAGGAGAAACTGTCCACCCCTGTGCCCCGTGTGGACTCCAACCTGTCACGTAGCTTCACCACCTCCCCGGCCAAAATCTCCTTCTCCTGCAGCAGCTGTTCGTACTGACGCCCCAGCTACTGATGTACAACAGAAACAGCAAGAAAACAACCGAAATCATACAACCCAAGGAAAACTGTCATCACAAGATGTTTCTCCTTCACTTTCACTTATGATGTTTAAAAACAGAATTACAGATGTACAACACAAAAAGAATGAGAAAGAGTTCAACCGAAATCATAAAAACCCAAGAGAAAGAAAACTGTCATCACAAGATGTCATCACCTCCTTCACTTATTTAATAAACAGTTACAGATGTACAACACAAAAAGAATGAGAAAGAGTTCAACCGAAATCATACAACCCAAGGAAAACTGTCATCACAAGATGTTCCTCCTTCACTTATTTAATAAACAGTTACAGATGTACAACACAAAAAGAATGAGAAAGAGTTCAACCTATATCATACAAATGCAGATCTACCAAGTGCTGAATGTAAAAACTGTGAACAGATATCAGCAAGAACGTAAGTGCTCTATGCTCTTTATACCCCAGCTAATGACTGAAACTATATACCTGGGGTAAAAACAAGTGAAATCAGAGCTGTGCTCTTCAGTGTGGTGCCCAAATGACTCCTCCCAGAGTTAAGCAAGAACAAAAGGAAGGAAAAAGCAAAGGCCTTAAATATAGCCTGTCAGATGTGAACTACTAAACTGTACCTGATGAGAAAATTTTACCAAGCAGTTTAAATTTGTAATCAACCCTTTTGCTGTTGCACAAAAATCATAATTATGTCCTGACGCATTCCTAACAGTGCAATATCCAACTAAGGCACGAATGGAACCCATTAATTAGAGTTGGTTGACATTCGCTTGCCTTTTCAACTTGTCCTTTCCATGATTGATTCATTGTTTAACATTTAGTTTTGATGTCCAAAATGCATCACAAGAAGCAAGGAAAGAGCCAAATTATCAACAAAAAGAGTTTTCTTCATGAATTTTTCACTATTGTTTGAATGTCAAATCCTGCAAAACATTTTAGTTTGATGGAATCAAACAGGTCCAAAAACTAAAACCCTGACTGATTAAGTAAAAGAACAAACCAAGCCAGAACACACACACACACACACACACACACACACACACACACACACACACACCAAATCAGAACACACACACACACACACACACACACACACACACACACACACACACACACACACCTAATCAGAACACACACACACACATCAGAACACACACACACACACACACACACACACACACACACACACACACACACACACGCTGAATTTCAATGTGCATACCTCTTTCTCAGATCTATAAAGACAGACTAATGAATTATATGTCAAAACATACTGAAGCAACACTGAAGAGTACATCAGGATCAAAACAAAAACACAGAAAGAGAGAGCTGAAAGCAGGATGATGAACAGAGACACTGACAGACACAGAATAAATTTCAGGAAAAAAAGTTACTTCAAAACAGTACATTCCAGACAGCCAATCAAAGTCAAAAACACATCTTACTCTTACGAGTAACAGCAGTGTAAAGACATTACCGTGACCAAGCACTCTTCAACAATACATAAGTGAAATGAGCACAAGACTGAAGTCTGTTTAACTCATGTTACTATCCAGTTACTTTTTAAAATGCCTCATGACAAAAAAAAAAATTCTTTGCACATTCCTCTTTCAGCTACTGATAGTCATAGTTTGCAACATCTTCTCAAACACACAAGTATGGTACTTTACTTCTACATGAAAAAATAAATTTCTTGACACTTTGTGATTTTTGTTTGCTTGTTTGTTTAATTACTTTGTGGTGTCTTTTTGTGTATAGAAGATTATTTCACTTGCTTGTAGAACATTCAAAACTGTTACTTACGTGAATTCAGCAGACCATCAATCTCAGCAATTTTGTTTTGAAGGATCAGTGCTGTTCATAGTTTGTATTTCATGAAACAGTAAATTGTCTTTCATCACAATTATTTCAAATCAACTATACTGTGATGTTGGCATGGTTCTTAATTATAAGATCAAACAATGCTTTAAAACTTACGTCATCTGAGCCTGCGGGTATACGTCTTGATCGAGCATGATCAAGGTCTGTCTTCAGAGACTGGTTGATGTCTTTCAAGTCTCGAAGCTGGGCCTGCAGCTCATGCACTTCCTGCTCACGACTGCCCAGAAGTTTCCGCAAGGTTGCCACAGTCTCTTCAAGATCACGCACTTTGGCACTTTCCTGCTGTGTGATTGAACAGTCAAAGCTTAATGAGAAGGGAAATACAGCCCCCCTTTTTCAACAGGTGAAAACAGCTAGATAATTATAATGAAATAATATATGCATGTATATTTGCTACAGAAAGCATTCATTTAAATATACTGATATGCTAAAAAAAAACTGTGTTCCATCAATAAAGTCAATTATATAAGAACACCCATACATAGATGCGTCTGCATGCACACACACACACACACACACACACACACACACACACACACACACATCATGATCATCATGATCATATTCATCATCATGATCATGATCATTATCATCATTGTCATTATCATTATATAGCAAGCTTGCACATGTACACATACAACACGTAAAATAATAATATAAATTAAAATACACTTCACTAAGAACAGGAAAGTGAAGAACCAGTCTGTTGGATCGACGTGATCTGTGTGGCTATCTTTTGTGATCTGAGCCAATCTTTAATAATTTTGATTGTGGGGATTCACACCACATTTGGTGAAAATGTCCAAAAGTTTCCATGTACATACAACATGCAAAAAAAATTTGACATTTTCTATTAAAAAAAATCTTTTCAGACACTGAGACAGTATTGTATCTTTGGTAGCAACTGATACGTATCATCAATATTGTAAACATTCCCACTGTCTTGCAGACACAGCATTTGATTTTATCACTTTTTATGCAAAACAAATCAAACAAGACTAGCTTTAACAACATAAAATTTCCTCTGACAATAACTGAATCAAGGCATCTTAAAAGTATTCACATTCTAAAGACCTTACTGGCACACTCGGTCCAAATGAAAACATTAATAAATTGCACTACAGTAGCTCATTTGGATCCTGACAAAACAACGGCTGCCATAGCAGTTCATTCAATTGTCCACATGTATGATTTTTTTGTTGTTGTTCATTTAAAAGCAAGTGAAACATAAGCTGAAAAACGACAGATTTACCTCCCTGTCTAAACCAGTGGACACAGGCGTCAGAGTTCTGCTGCTGGCTCTTGAGGACAGCGCCGACTTGTTCGTCCCTCTAGGGGGCAGGTCACGCTGGAAATCTGCCATCCCTCCAGCAGCTAAAGCCAAAGGGCGACCTGCTATGATCTGGAGTGTAGGTACGTTTGTCCACCCCTATGGGAGACTGGGTGGCATGGGTGGGCAGACTGGAAGGTCGGTCACGGTCTCGCATGATGGGAGGCAAGTGGAAGACTCGTCAGGGTGGGTGTCCAGGGGGATGGGTAGTCTTCCGGCACTCTGATGACTGTTGTTGCTGTCCAGGAACTGGGACAGTTCCTGCTCACTGGTGAGACTGTTGAGGCTCTCTGAGCTCGACTGGAATGCTGACAGCCCGCCTGACTGCCTGCCTGACTGCCGGCCACACTTGCCGGTCGACTGTCAGGACGACTGCTGAGCTGGCTCACAGGGCGACTGCCTGGTAAGGAATGAGCCTGTCCTAACAGCTCCTGACTGCTGTACAGACGCTCCTGGCTGCCCAGCAAGGCAGCAGAATTAGTCTCCCTCTGAGGAGTGCTCCTGCTGGACCCCAGCAAACCTATATCTCTCTCTGGGGTTTGTCTTTGCAGAGCCAGAGGCCAGGGATCGCGCAGGGCTGGGTGGGATGACTTCGCTGCCTAAAACATCTCCAATGGTCTCCCTGGTAGGTGTGTGGCGCACAGAGGAGGAGCGTGAACCAGTTCCACCTAGAACATCATCAATCCTTCTGTCAACAGGTGTGTGAATGCCGGACCCTGGACGCGTTCCACTGGGAGATTCATAGGAATCCTGCTTGGGGGTTAGATGCCCTGACCCTAGACCACCAGACAAGTCACTTCCTGATCTGGGACAGAGATTTAGGCAAGCCAGTATCACCTACTGGAGCATCTCCGAAAGAATGACGGCTGCCGCCAAGTTCTGATAATTTCGTGGAATGTCTGTCGGTTTCGAAATCTTGTCTTAGGTCTGAGGCTGACACGGAATATGTATTTTGCATGGTGCGTCGTTCTGAGCTGCGTCCCAAAGTACTATTGTCACCAACAGGCAGTGAGCTGTAGCCGTCCTGAAATGGCTCCTTGTCAATGTCCCCGACAGGTGTTAAACGCTTAGAACCTGACCCACCACCGGCTAACTGTTCTGTTTTCTGAGACATGGTCAGCTCATTTTCCAGACTGGCGTCAAGGGACTCTTTATGCTGCAGCTGCTGTCGCAGCAGCAGGTCTTCATACTTGCTGTTGTGTCGAATGTTACTGCCATCATCAGCGGTGCCGTTTTCTTCCATCTTGGGAGGAGATGTGAGAGCAGGAGGAACTGATGTCGCGGTAGGTGTCCACTGGACCCTGCTGCTGCTGCTGTTGTTGTTGCTGAAATTTCAGTTCTTGGGCAAGACTGTTGCTGGTGGCCACTTCGTCTTCTATCACGTCTGAAACAACCAGGGTTTGGGAAAGAGGTTTGATTGCTGTCAGCAATGACTGTTTAGGTAACGTGACAGTTTCTTGATTGTGTGTATTTTTGTTGGTGTCGGTGCATGTGCATGTATATTTCATAGTGTGTGTATATTTATGTGTGTGTGTGTGTGTGTTGTGTGTGTGTGTGTGTGTGTGTGTGTGTGTGTGTGTGTGTGCGAGTGTGTGTGTGTGTGTGTCTGTGTGTGTGCATGTGTGTGTGTGTGTGTGTGTGTGTGTGTGTGCAAGAGTGCATGCAGCATATTAATGAATGCAAGCATTGCAATGAGCATGAGCACGTTCATGTTAGTGTGTGCAGGCATGTCTTACTTTCACTGCATAACCACCAACAATTGAAAGCTGGGAGTATTTTGTCTGCTACATTGACTGACCCCAAGATCTAATACTGAAAGCATTGTGTTTCTTTTTTGTACTAGTGGCTGTTTTAAAAATAACAGTATGCAGTGTTAGATTTCAAAACTCATGCGCGCGCACACACACACACACACCACACACACACACACACACACACACACCTCTTTAGAGAACATGGTGATGGTGGTGGTGGTGGTAGTGGTGGTGGTGGTGGTGCTGGTGGTCTTGATTTTGGAAGTGATGATGAGGGTGATGGTGGTGGGTGGTGGTGGTTGATGCGCGGTGGTGGTGATGATAGTACAAGTAGGTATTTATTTTTTATCTTCTTCCCCCTTATTTCTCCTTATGCTCCCGATACAAGATAAACTGAAAACACAAGAGGTATATATACTCCAAACTTAATGATATGAACTCACAGGTGATTATGCCATCTATTTTTCTTTTCTTTTTTTTAATCATAACCGTATAGATACACACTGTGTTTTAAGCCTTCACTCAGTTGGAAGTAATACAGAATGCAGTTCCCCCCACCACCACCTCATTTCCCCTTTTTCATGTCACTATATTTCAGGAAACAAAACGTTCATACTGTTCTGGAATGCTTTGTTAAGAGACAATGATTCACTGAACATGATTTTTTTTCACCATAAATGATTGTTGAGTCAGTCAGCTGAATGGTGGTCTAACACATGAGTTTAAAGCCCTAAAGACATGTGATATATGACTAGTAGGAATAATAGTTGTGGCAGCAGCAGCAGTTACAGCTGTAGTGGTGTAGTGGTGGTGGTGGTAGTGTGTGGTGGTAGCAATGGTAGCCATGGTAAGCAGCAGCAGCCGCGCAGCAGCAGCAACAGCAACAGCAAAAACAGCTGGTGCTATGTCAGCACCAAATGAACTGTACCAGCACTAGTAGTTGTAACAGTTGCTGCTGCAATGTCAGCATCGGGTGTAACGTAGTAAACACAATCACATTAGCACTGACAGTGCCAAGAATTCTGCAAACCAGTCCCAACACTGATAACCCTGCACTGTTCCTCAACAACCAGTGTCATAGCCAGTCCCAAAGAAACGAAAACCAGAGAGACAACATATGATGATTGGTACTTTTTCATTTACATGCCAGAATGATCAACATACTGATCATGGGCTCTTGATAAAAAAAAAAAAAGAAATATGAATAACTTACAAAGACACTGAAACATAGCTCCATGATGGGCTTATGTTCTATCTAGATTTATTAAAATTGATAAAGGACTCGCACCTTATACATTTTCCACACTATCAATTTGGTTTTGCTTGACTATCAAAAAAGAATATATGGTTTTTGGTTCTTCCACCCCACCCCACCCCAGCCCCACTCCATGGTAGCAGGCTTACAAGTAAAACCATGCAGGATTCACTAACGGCTGACAGCGGTGCTTGCTTTTGAGAGAATGAAGATCAGGTGTCTTTAAACCAGCACTGGAACTGACAGAGTACAATGTTGACTTAATGTGACATAACTTACTGACTCACAGTGTACCTACACACAAAGCGACAGATTTGAATTTGGATTTGACCATGATGCACATGCTATTCTGAAAATCCATGCATAGGTTTTTTTTCATTCTGACACCGCCTCTATTCTTATTCAGCCACTGGTCCTAGCAAATTAAACATGCCTCTGGGACCGGCAGCTCAAAAAAAAAAAAAAAAGGTATTCTACTTTTGTGATTGACATTTCACTGGGAATGACCAGTTAACATGATCACTGAGAAAGTAACAGAAATACTTACAGGGACATTGTGCTCAATTCCAGTATCATCAGCATACTCATACAACAGACGATGTTCGGAAATCCGCATGGAATGTAGTCTGTCTTAGAGCTCACGTTCAGCGACAGTGAATCTGCCTTTTTCATGGCCCAAATGCCCATGGTGGGCATGCCCAGAGCAATTTTGCCCCATCAGTCAGCTTAAAAGTTCAATCAAAGAGAGAAAATGCCACAGATATGGGTGTGAAATGGTGTACCTAGACTGCAGACAGTCAGAATCCCAATCGTTTTCATGAACATGATTCAAATGAAATATTTGACTCTTCAGATCGATGTGCTTGGCCCCTAAACTGAGACTGAAAAAAGGTATCTCTGTCTGAAATGGAAAGACTGTCAGCTTACATCAGACAATGAAATAATTTATAACAACATTTTCAACTTAAAATCAATAGTACCAGTAGTAGTTGCAGTAATCAGTTGCACCCTGAATGTGACAGCAGTACTACTGCTATCATCATCAATCTGTCATTATTAGATTTTCATAGTCATTGAACTTAATCCACTCTTTTTAATATGTACCAACTCCATTTCAAATGCATCAAACCGTGTGTGTGTGTGTGTGTGTGTGTGTGTGTGTGTGTGTGTGTGTGTGTGTGTTTATTCATTCATTCATCTTTTTTTTTCTTAAAGGGGGGGGTGCATTCTGTTTATCTAATGTTACCTTCAAACTCTAACATAACTGAAAATGTACAATACCAAATATGATAAATCTTGTAGTTGCTGTAGAATCTATTCCTTAATTCATCAATCCACCAAGATCTAAATGTGTGTGTAATTTTGCAAAAAGAATGAAAGAAAGCCCCATTGTTCAAAGCACTGCAAATAAAACTTGAGTTTTGATCAGCTTCAATGGTACTGCACACTGACTGAGGGAGAATAAGTGTTCATATTAATTCAGAAAACAAGAAGTGAGATAAATCTGTACGATGGAGACATTCAAATCTATTTATGACACTGCTACATGAAATTAATAACCTGTTTTCCTTGAAATTTTATACCAAGATGATATTCTATGATTTTTTTTTTCAGTGAATGGGGGAAGGGGGAATAAAGAATATGTAGGGGCTAATAAATCTTTGGGATTCACTACCATCTCTGTTGTAATAACAAAAATATTCAATATTCAGAACTGGAGTTTTGAAAGAATTTTGCTTTCAAATTAATAATTTCAATATTAAAAACTAGGCAGGTAATACTAATAGGCTGGCTGTGCACCCTACGCAAACAGCTGTCATAACTCATTAAAAATTTTGTTTTCAATGAAAATATAATAATCAATACAAAAACCACATGCAAAGGCTTCCACCTTTACTTCAGTGCCATGTCATGACATAAGAAAAACAATGAACGTAGTGCTTGTAAATGGACAAAAAAAAAAAAAAAAAAGTTAAGAAATTTAATGATCTGAAATGAATTCAACAAAAACAGAAGTCACTCATCAGCAACTGGTAAGTTCGTGATACTAAGATTCCTAGTATCTCTTTCTTAGTAAGAAAGTACACAGTTGAGAAAAATTTAACTGACCACACCGTTCTATCCGTTGTGTCTAATGTGTCTAAAAACAAAAACAAAAGACAAACAACAACCCCCAAAACAATCAATCAGGGCCACGCATCATTAAACGCAATGAATCACACATGCAGCTCCTCATCCCACCAAACCGAGCTGACCAACAAAAAACATTTGGCACTTCCCCACCCGCCTAACCCCGGCACCGCTATAAAGCAAGCTACAACTCGCTGCCAAGTCAAACCGAACTGTCCGTTTACTCTGAAGCTTCTTCCAGACCAGTCAACAGCAGCCTTCCTTAATACGACAGCAGACGCTCAAAAAACTGATCATCATGTGCTTAACGGCTTACCTGTCAAAAAGTTTTCAGAACTGCAATGTAAACTTTAGACTGTCGTCTGCACCGACAAACGACACAAACAGGCCTACCCACCGGAAGTGATCGCTTGGTTTTGGTTCTGCGCGTCGCGGCGTTGTTACGGCCGCACGTGATTCTGATTGGATCGGAAAGCAAGCATGCCTACGCCGCGCGCGCATTCAAAGACACACACACACACACACACATGCGCACGCGCGCGCGCGCGCGCGCGCGCGCGCGCACACACACACACACACACACACACACACACACACACACACACACACACACACACACACACACACACACACACACACACAAGGCACGGGCGCGCGACCGCGCGTGCACACCAGACAAAATTATAAATAACCTACCGATGCCAGTTAATGCTTTACTATCGACCGTGCGGCTCGATTCCCTTCCCCACCCCTTCTCCCACCACCATCCCTTCCGCCCCCCCCCCCCCCCCCCCCCCCCCCACACACAACACACAAGGGCGCACTGCACACACACACACACACACACACACACAAGGGCGGACAGACAACAGAGAGAGGGTGGGACGGAATTGAAAGGGGAGGGGGCGAACTAGAAAATATGACTACTTAGTGGTGTTGGAAGGGGACGGGGCGGGGAAAGGAAGGGTGTGTGGAGGGGAACCCGGGGTCGAGGAGGCGATAAGGCGGTGGTGATTTGGTGATTGTGCGGGGCGGAGAGGAGTTGCGCAGCGAAACGACCTGACACGGCCACGGCAATGATCAGTCAATAGCCTACATTTGCAAACTGCTTTGATCGATTTGAAAACTAATGTAAATGTTCTAATGTGGTTTCGGCACACCGTTGGAAGCAGAAACAATCAGGTTCTCTGCAAAACACACTTCAAGCATGAAACGAGCTAGCAGAAGAGATGTCGCAGAAGAGATTTTTTTTTTAAACGCTTTTGAGTCGCAGACCCAACGAGCATTGCTCAAACTAAGCAGGGCTTATACTGAATCATGATTCAAGTCAGTGCGTGTGTGTGTGTGTGTGTGTGTGTGTGAAAACAGATAGCTGAGAAACAATGTAGCCACATGAACAGACCGAATTCATTTAAGCACGGTTGATACAGTGCATGGACTGAACGTGTGAGCATTATCTTCAAGCTGCCCACACAAAACACAAAGTTACAGAGATTGATAAATTTATCGTGCAGTCATTGACTAAGTTATGTATCGATCACGTACAAATCAGTCACCCGTCAAATCGTGTCACCCGGCCATGTTATCGGTAGATTCGCTCTCTCAGTCTCACTGGTTTATTGCACTCAGTTCTGGGCTCAACCGAAACGGATCTGGTGGAAGCTGATACTGTGGCCTCGGTTCCTAGAAGAAAGCCTGGATGGTCTCAGCCTAAAAAAAAAGGCGCTCGCGCGCGCGCGCGCGCGCGCGTGTGTGTGTGTGTGTATGTGTGTATGTGTGTGTGTTCCTGTTTTTACCAGGAAGAAAATGAACCTCTGGACAATAGATACCCGGATGCCCCGTATGTATGGCATACAACACACACACACACACACACACACACACACAAGCGCACGTTCGCAAGCGCGGCCCTTGCTAACTGTCGACTATCCAGACTCGCACAGCCGGGACTCTGAACCATAAGCACAAACTCGATCAGGTGTAGCGCCGTTCTCCTGAGACACGCTGTACACGGGAACAGCAGCCCAGAAACAGCTTTGTTGTTGTTGTTGTTGTTGTTGTTGTGTTGTTGTCGCTGTTGTTGCTACCGTGTTCGTGACGAAAAGGTTACATAATCTTAGCGCAATCAAATTACATCGTTAATACAACACGGGCCCCGTGGACAGTTTAAAAAAAAAGAAAAAAAAAAAGAAAGAAAGAAAAAAAAAACTCAGGCCCGAAAATGAGGTGAAAGAGGAGGAAGATGGGGGAGGAGGGGGGGGACCTATGATCCATTGCCTCCCAAACTCTATACTCTTCCTCTACCACCATCACCACCACCTTTTTTGCTATAAGCTGGTGGTCTGGAATGTTATTTTTCAGGACAGGATCTCTCTTTCTCTCTCTCTGCGTATGTGCCCAGACCACCACTTTCCTCGCGGCCCCTGGTCCCCCCTGCGTCAGATTTCT
>JADBJO010002386.1:187500-190000 GCA_016801955.1 Conus betulinus
CTCTTGTTGGCTAGGCCCATTGGATAATCCTGCGACTGTCCCGATAGTTCCTATCCGATATGGGGAACCATTATGTTACTGCAAGGGACAGAGTCAAGAACGGTAACCATGTAATCATCCGCTGTAGCATTTCAAACTGGAAACAATGTTACTGGGGACATGATTTCACAGCCGCACAACTGACACAGAACACCGATTGCTGGGCCATCAACAGTTTAGCACGTGCCCTCGCGCTGGGTCATGGAGACTCAGACCACGCAGATCGCCCACAAAAGACATTTAGCGCCCGTGTGTGTGTGTGTGTGTGTGTTTGGCGGAGTGGGGGAGGGAGTGGGTAAGGGGGTGCCCTAGTGTAGTGTTTGTTCCTTCCATCGCCCCCACCCAATCCCGTTTCCTCCCCTCTTCTCTCTAGCACTCCACCCCCATACTACCACCCCCCCCCCCCCCCCCCCCCCCCCCCCCCCCCCCCTGCGGTTATATGACGTCGAATTTTTCTTGACGCTATATGCCTTCTACACACACGCGCGCAGAGAGAGAGAGAGAGAGAGAGAGAGAGGGGGGGGGGGGAGGAAGGGAGGGAGAGGAAAGAAAGGAATGAAGAAAGAAAGCAAAAAACTGACGAAGAAATACAAGATTTTTGTTCGTTTGTTTTTGTTGTTGTTGTTGTTTTTAACTGACTGATTGGTTAGTCGACTGAAGGGTCAGTTTATTGACTGGTTCATTCTTTCATTGATTCCTGTCCCTGGTGTCTGAATGACAAACAAAATGGGTGACAGGCACAGTGACAGACTGTTATCAATTGATGAAATCCCTTGGGAACATTGACTGACTCGGCACTTAATGTTCAACCATGCTAGCAGTCGCCGTGATGCAGCGATTTACCTCGTGGGTTGAGGGCTGTGAGGTCGTCGGTTTGAGTTCAATCTGAGATAGTTAAGTGTGGAGGTTCTGGGCTGAACCTGCTCCTGTACTGAGAAGAACATGACAAAGGTTCAAAATGGGCTACAACCACATAGTCGGGGTTTCATACACATGATGAGTTAGATGCGCCTCGGTATAAAATTATGATGAAAGTGACCGTAGCCCGATCAGTCTCAGGTGACAGTGGCACTCAGGAGCCTCCTCCCCATCGTCTTCATCCTCACTGATCATCACAAACAGTCTCTCACTCGGTGACCCTTCATGCCCTGCTCTAATTGTGACCACAGCTTCGATTTCCTTTCCATATCCTTGCGCGGGCTTTTTTAAAATTCGCGCCAAAGTGTCGGACTCGGTGAAGTTCATGGGGAATGCCGTTGAATGGGCGTGTTGGCGACTTCCGGTTGGGGAATCTCACTCATGCTAGTTCCGCCGCCCGCGACTATGCGAGAATAGTCGTCAGTAGTCGGCCTCACTGGTAGTGTTCTAAGAAGAAGAAACTTCTTCAAGAGAAGCTTACTAATTTGATGACTGAAATGACTCATTGTGACTTCATGACAAAATGCTTATTTTGTCAAACATGTACAGAATAAACAGTTCAATACATAACCATTATGTTGTCGACCACACACTGCAACCATGATTTATGCAGCCACAGACTTATTGAAAACCCCTTCATAGCCTGCTTCGTTACCCTTGATGACAACAATCATAATGCCCTTGTCATCAGATTCGGTCTAGGTGTGTAAACCATGGGAAAAGACTGACAAACGTTATTCCGTTCTCAGTTTTGTTTTGTTTTGTTTGCTTATTCCCGTGTGTGTGTGTGTGTGTGTGTGTGTGTGTGTGTGTGTGTGTGTGTGTGTGTGTGTGTGTGTGTTCGGTGTTTTTCTTTAACATAAAGTAAAGCTTATTCCGTGCAACACCGATGTGTTCACGCATACCAATCAACTAAAGTTAGCTTTTCTTCATACGCACATTGAAATTGTTGTGATAAAGAAGTTACCGGAAAAAGAAGTTATGTACCGATAGATGAGTATGATCTGGACTTAAATCCTGAGAGAGAGAGAGAGAGAGAGAGAGAGAGAGAGAGAGACAAGAGAGCTCAGAGGCAGAGAGAGAGAGGAGAGAGAGAGAGAGAGAGAGAGACGCAGGAGTGTTAGGAGGGGAGAGGAAAGATCGAACAGATCGAGAAAAATAGGATAAACAAAAAACACACACACGCGCGAGCGCGCGCACATTCTCCGGCGCAAATCATGGACATACATACACATATTATACAGAGAGAGAGAGAGAGAGAGAGAGAGAGAGATGAGAGAGAGAGGAGAGAGGAGGTGGGGGGGTGGGAGGGAGGGACACAGGACAGACAGAGCAAAGCAGACAGAGAGAGACAGACAGAGAGAGAGAGAGACAGAGAGAGAGGAGGAGAGAGAGAAGAGAGGGAGACAGACAGACAGACAGAGACAAGACAGAGACAACAGGACAGAAAGACAGATCGACAAACTAAGAGAGACAAACAGATCGAGAATCACTCATTCTACCAGCTCGCACGACACAACGACCAGAGTGCATACTCAGGTGA
>JADBJO010002386.1:197500-200000 GCA_016801955.1 Conus betulinus
TGCAACATAAAACAATGAATGTAAAGCGGGCACGCCATACCTGTAAAATGGCATTCCGTTTTGTAAAATAATCATGTGTGTTGATTCTGGGAAGGTTTTTCGCGCGCGCATGTCAACATTATTAAGGAGAATTTCGTAAATAACCTATTTACGTAAGCAGTTTTGCGTGTACATTATGTTAATCAGCAGAAATGATTCATTACTTACTTTACTCTATCACGACAACGTTGTGCAAAAAAACAAGAAAGTCAACAATAGGGCCTACATTAATTACATAAATGATTATAAACGTACATAATCATTTATTTACAAATATAATTGATTATTTGCATAACTGCTGATTATTTGTGCAAATAAACAGTACTTTATACGTACGTTACGGTTACTTCTCTAAATAATGCATTTTGTACACATACAATGAATTATTTCTGGCAAAGAGAGAGAGACAGAGCAAGCTTTCGGCGAGGTCGAACGGTACCTGGATCTACCCTTTGATCAGGTTTCCACACGACGGATCCACACCAAACTTTTAACATTGGGGCAATGCTCGGACCACATTGAATCTTTAAAAAAAAAAAAAAAAAAAGTCACAATTAGCAAAATTATGCAAACAAATTACTAAGGTAATTTCAATATACGAACTCTGAGGCAAGTTGGAATGTGGCTTTGGGAACTGAACTTGGTGTAAGTCCTTGATGCCGACGGATCCGGATCAGAGGACAGATCTTGGACCCGTTCAATCTTGACAGACGTCTGTGCTCTCTCAAGGGACTTGTTACTCAAATAAAACTTCGTGTGGACAAAAAAAAAAAAAAAAAAAAAAAAAAAAAATATATATATATATATATATATATATATGTGTGTGTGTGTGTGTGTGTGTGTGTGTGTGTGTGTGTGTGTGTGTGTGTGTGTGTGTGTGTTTTTGTTGCTGTTTTTCCTTTTTTTTTAAACTTGCGACGTGCACTTGCACTTATCTATATTTCGCCTTCTTTTCATAGGGATTTATGGAGGAATCAAATATAGCGTTACGTACGTGCGATTTTAAACAAAGATTTGGTCTTGCATTGCAAAAAATTCTATGTGACCTATTCCCTCTCGCTGCAGTAGGCCCACAGATTGTATATGGGCAAATGACCAAACGACTGTACACATTTGTCTCTGTTGACAAAAAAAAAAAGCAATAACAACAACAATTACGCTACAATAACAACGAGCGTGGGCGAAAACACATTCACATTGTGGGAAAAAAAAAAAAATATCCAACATCCTGCTTCTCACTGTATCCTGATTGTTCTTCTGCGTGTCCGGCCTTCTTAGAAAGAAAGTGCAAGTTGCAGGAAAATCTACAGCCCATTAACTGATTGGTTAGTATGGGGGGGTTGGTTCGTTGACTTACGTACTGATCGAACAACGATCGATCGACTGATTGACTGATTAAAGGTGTCATTTTTGATCATTTGGTTGACTGAGTGAGGGCCTTCCGGCTGGCTAAACGAGTAATACGTATATATTGCTTCAACTCTTCAATGAAGAAGGAAGACGTTCTGTAAATAGCAAAAGCAACTTGAGTTTCCATGCTGGAACCTGTTTCCATGGTGAAGCAGTTAGCCACAGCTTTCTTCCACTCTCTCTGACCGAAGGCCCGTAATCTAATGCTACTCCCGGTAAAAACACACCTGACTCTACGCAGAAAGAGTTACCACTCATCCACCTTCAAACATGAATTTTCTCCTTTGTTTTATCTTTCTGTCAAGGATGAAAGAAAATGTAATTAGAAAACAGAAGAATGTCAGACTAATGCTAACTAAACACACTAGTTGGCTCATTTATTGCTTGAACCAATCTGTCCTCCAACCAAAATGACAGAGAAAGGCTTTTTTTAAGGGCAGTTATATCTTTAGGGGTTGTAGGGGTGTCCAATTCAAAATCCTGCTTAATAACTTTCCTTGATGGTGTTCTGGTGGGGTAATATTAATAACATGTTACACCTGGAGTGTCACTGTTTCTGCAAGGGAGAAAAAGTTGCCGTTGTCATTGTGTGCCTCACTTCTGCATCTGTGCTAGAGATGTTAGTACCGAAAGCAGCATTAGTTCAAGTTATGGGTTTAGTGATTGGCTCATCATGGAAAGAAAATATTTTTTATGACATTGATCAACAAAGAGAAGAGTTCGTTCATCGAATGATGAATGCGTGATTTAGCTTCGCGCGCGCGCGCGCGCGCGCGCGCGTATGCGCACACACGCGCATACAAGTGCGCATGTGCGTGTGTGTGTGAGTGTGAGAGAGAGAGAGAGAGAGAGGAGTCCATGTCCATACACGAAGTCTGTCCTAAACTGGAAACCAAACTATTGGTCCCGCCAGCTCTTCTTGTTGTTCCAGGAGTGTAGAACTGTTCACGGTCCATGGTTTCCAACTTTCCCTTCCCCACCACAATAATAATCCCGTCCCTGCCTTTCACCCTTCACTGACGTCCGTCCCATTCCATTTGTAAGGAACCGA
>JADBJO010002386.1:205000-210000 GCA_016801955.1 Conus betulinus
CCCCCCCCCCCCCCCCCCCCCCCTCCATTAAATCCCTTCTCTGTCTCACTCACAGCCACGCCTCCTTCAACAGTCCCCCCACACCCTTCGTTCTGCTGTTTGCGTTTCGTGCCGGCTGGGTATCGAACGTCGTGGCTGCAAGTTCAGCGGACTCTGCCTGAATTACGGTGAGGCAAAATTTGGTCATATATCATCTAAGCCCCTGCAGATTGTACGGGTATGTTGGAACTGACACACGAACAGCAAACATTGAAATCGTAGCAGGCGAGATTGATGGGGGGGGTTGGGGGGGGGGGGGGGGGGGAGGAGGGGGGAGGTTATCAACATGTCGCTTAAAATCAAACGCCTGTTACGAACGGAAAAACAGGGATGAAAGAAGGCCAAAGGAGACCCAGCACGCGCGCGCGCACGCACACACACACACACACACCACACACACACACACACACACACACACACACACACACACACACACACACTGAAATTAATTTACTTGTTAGGTTTACCTCAAGATGAATGTCACAATATTCTCTCGAAGTAAAAAATAATAAGTCAAATTACTCATCAAGTCCAGATTTTCCGAAGAAATCCTCGAAGCTGATGTATGCCGTTTACTTTTTATAGAAGTTATGCTAAATGTAGGCTTTAAGAAAAATGATTTTTAACCATTATTTCTCTATCTCATGAATACCAGTGTTGCTAGAAATTTCAAGAGGGAACACAGCGGACAGTGGGCTATTGTTTAACCACTATTGTTGATTCTGCATATCTAATCCTCTTTCCAAACTACATGGACGACAGCGCGCGCATTCTCTCTCTCTCTCTCTCTCTCTCTCTCTCTCTCTCTCTCTCTCTCTCAAACCATACACACACATTCAAGCACACACGCACTCACGAACGCACGCACGCGCACACGCTCGCACGCGCGCGCACATGCACGCACGCACGCACGGGAAGAGAGAGAGAGAGAGAGAGAGAGAGAGAGAGAGAGAGAGAGAGAGAGAGAGAGAGAGAGAGAGAGAGAGAGAGGCAGACAGACAGACAGACAGACAGACAGACAGACAGACAGACAATCAGTCAAACAGGCAGACAGACAGATAGACAGTCAGAAAGAGAGAGAGAGAGAGGCCGAGACAGAGACCGAGAGCCAGAGAGAGAGAGAGAGAGAGAGAGAGAGAGAGACAATGACAGAGACAGAGACAGAGAGACCAATGAAAAAGAGTGAACAACGGCAGGTTTCAATTCACTCAACCTCTACAGAAAATGTCTGAGGTGGTGGTGGCAGCTGTGGTGGTGATGTTGATATTGTTGTTCGTTTCTTTTTTTAAGTTGGAGAGAACGGGATATCTTTTATAACACACACAAGTTCTCAAAGTTAAAAAGCAAGAGCGTATCGCATCTAGACGTCAGTCCACTCCCAGACTCTCCCCTTTTTCTTTCATCTCAATTCTGGTAAAACAGTGTGAATAATCTTGTGGCCGTACACCACTGTCGAGGCCAACAGGTGCGATTATTGACAATACCACTGAATGAAATTGAACACCTATGATGGGCCTTGTATTGAAAGCGGCTTGTCTGTTTGAGCGAGAGTTCGTTTTTCCACAGTTTTTTTTTTTTCCAATAAAGCCCCCCCCCCCCCCCCCCCCCCACCCACCCCCACCACCCACACACACACACACACACACAGAGAGAGAGAGAGAGAGAGAGAGAGAGAGAGAGATAGATTCTTTGCCATCGATGGTAATTGATAGCCATAGTCCAGTACAGAGGTAAATGTGCAACGAAGCGATTTGAGAAACTTGAGAAACGGAATGTATAAAACGAATGTGTGTGTGTGTGTGTGTGTGTGTGTGTGTGTGTGTGTGTGTGTGTGGGCGCGCGCGCGCGCGCGCGCGCGTGTGTGTGTGTGTGTGTGTGTGAGAGAGAGAGAGAGAGAGAGACACACACACACACACACACACACACACACACACACACACACACACAGAGAGAGAGAGAGAGAGAGAGAGAGAGATGGAGAGAGAGAGAGAGAGAGAGAGAGAGAAATTCACAAGATAGGTAACACACAGTTCTGCCCCCTCTCACTTAAGAAAGAGATCTTCTCGCCCTGCTCAACCTATCAGTATAATTCAAAGAGAACGTCTCTTTGTATGTGATGACTCTCCTCTCTCTCTCTCTCTCTCTCTCTCTCTCTCTCTCTCTCTCCTCTCACGCGCACGTGTGTGTGTGACCATGCATATGCACGCATGTGCATGTAAAGGTATTTTTTTTTTTTTTTTTTTTTTTTTACAACTGGAATTATCGCACGCGGCTAGTGAGCTTAATCCAAAGAGAACGCAAGCATAATGAGCTAGAAATAAAGAAACAAATATGTAAACAAAGAACTTCAAACATTGGGACTTGTTTACCTAAAACCCATTTGCTGTATTTTAACGACAATCAAATGGCAGTGCTTATGCTGCTAGCTACACCCGTCCTTAATACGAAAAAAACGGATAATCAAATCATGAATGCTCAAATAAGAACAAAAATGAACAAAAGCAAAAAATCTTTGGCCATAACTTATCAACCAGTTAATCTTGTTTTAAGTAAAGTATCTCCTTCACTCGTGAAAGAGCTACGAACCTATTTCTGGGAAACATAGGCATGTAGAATGAAAAACAAAATAAAATAAAACAAAAAAACAAAACAAAAAGTCAACAAATCATTGAAAAGGTCTTTGTGTATCCCCAAGCTGCGAGACATAAGCAGTGTGTGTGTGTGTGTGTGGGGGGGGGGGGGGGGGGGGGACGGAAAGGAAAATAGGGGAGAGGAAGTTCGAGGAGGGGTGGTGGGAGAACTGGGGGTCGGGGGTGAGCCAAGTGGACCCAAATAGCGGGCTGTTCTAATTCCCTTCCAGATTATGTATTGCTTACGTGTTTGTGCGTCTTTCTCATCTCAAGTCAATGGATTGTTTGAATGTGGATATGCAAAGAAACTGCTGATCGATGTCATTTTACGGAGGGGATTCTCCCCCACCCCCTCCCCTACCTAAAATAATGTTGTGTTTACATGGTGTGTGTGTGTGTGTGTGTGTGTGTGTGTGTGTGTGCGCGAGCGCGCGCGCGTATATGTGTGTATGTGTGTGTGTGTGTGTGTGTGTGTGTGTGTGTCTTCGTGTGTGTGCGCGTGTGCGCACGTGCGTGCGTGCGTGTGTATGTATGTGTGTATATATGTATGTGTGTGTGTGTGTGTGTGTGTGTGTGTGTGCGTATGTGTGTGTGTGTGTGTGTGTGTGTGTGTGTGTGAGAGAGAGAGAGAGAGAGAGAGAGAGAGAGAGAGAGAGAGAGAGAGAGAATGCGTGCGCACGCATATGCTTGTACGAGTTTTTTTCTTGTTTGTCTGAAAATCATTCCAGATGGCAATTGACCTAATACTGATAAGACCACGAACATAATCTGAAAAAAAAAATCTCTTCAAACGTTCGTACCTGTGTAACCAGGACCCACTTTATAGGATTTTAAATGCCACTGCTGATACCCACTGCGTCTGTCTACAGGGCGAAAAATAAATACTCAAATCATGAATGCCCAAAGAAGAACTACAAAACAACAATAAAACAACACAAAACAAAATAGAACAAAAGTAGACGAAAAGAGATTTAACAATAACTTACCAACTAAAACGTGTTCTTTTTTTTCTTTCAAACCTTGAATAAACTGTCTCTTCCGCCCGAAAAGGGCTATAAATTTATTATCATCGGAAGACACAGGCGTACAAAGCTTGGGCCCTATGTCACACGACACTGTTTCCACGTTAAATTCCCATTTCAAACAGGCCCATACAAATCAGAACAGTGACTCTTGCTCCCATGATGAGATATATACTCGCCCATAACTCCACACGAATGCTGCTTACGACACCGAATCGTACATAGGAGCAAGAGTTACCCTACTTGTTTCGTTATATTACAGGTGACTGTTCTTTGCCTCATTTCAGACTCCCTTAGAACGGCGAGTTGTTCAAAAAAAAAAAAAAAAAAAAAAAAAAAAAAAAGGAAGACAGACTAAAAACGCGTGAAACGCCGCGTAGAACAGGACACGCTGTCTCAAGACACCCCTGAAGCATTGCCCTAATAACCGAAAAAGAATGCCCACAAATCACTTTCGTCAACAAATCACTGTCACGGTCTTTTGGTCATCTCCAAGCTACAAGAGGACGAGGGGGTGGGGGGGAGGGGAGGTGGTAGTTTGGCGGGGAGGGAATTGGCGGGGGAGGGAGGGGTGGTGGTGGAGAAGGGGGAGCTGGAGGGAGAAAAACAGGCCAATTTGAAACTCTTCAGAAGGCGTTGGAATGGCAGGCTATTCTGTGGTAGCGTGTTCGTGCATTAGAGATGGGAATGTGTATACGAGTGCCGAAAGACTCTGAGGAGCATGACTTTAACTCTGATCTGATCTTAACTCTAGCCCTGAGCCTGACCTTTACCCTAGAACAACCAGAATTTCATGAAACCCTGATTATTCATTCAAACATGGTCCTAAAATAATGGAGTTATTTATGTTCTCCATTGACAGAGCGGGATGCTTCTTCCTTATTTCCACGTACCGTACCATACGGTCCCTGCTAATTTCATACGATCCCTGCTTATTTCAACTATTTTCTGTTGGAACATGTATCGGCTGTAGTGGTCTGTGAGAAGAAAACATGTGGTTGGTGGGAAGGAAAACTGCAAAGCGACACTTAATCCATGTTTCTCTACAGAAAGCCCCCCCCCCCCCCCCCCCCCCCCTCCGCACTAAATCATTGGGAAAAATTGAAACAACAAACAGCACAACAACAACCACAACCACACACACACACACACACACACACACACACACACACACACACACACACACACCACACACACACACACACACAAACATACGCATATACATTTGCACACACGCTCACACAAACAAGCAAGCATGCACGCACATGTGCACGTAGAAAATTAATGTTTTTCTTGTTTTTGTTTTCTT
>JADBJO010002386.1:230000-232500 GCA_016801955.1 Conus betulinus
TTTTTTTTCTTTTTTTCTGTTTTTTCGTGTCCTACAGAAGAAATACCGTACCGCTGGATAGCATTACTGCTGCCACTCTGTCACGTTCTGCTACGCAGACACCCTATTAACAACAGGATGGTGTCACCTGTGCCATGCACGGACCCGTTGAACCGTTAGGTGATATCGCTTGTGCCTCCCAGGTCCCGGTCGAGCTGAGGCACCTCATGAACTGCTAGCTTTTATTACTATTGTCACTCGGGTACCCATGGATCAATGGACGATATCATTTGTACCACTAAGGTCTTCAGGCTGGCTGATATTACCTGCGCTACTCAGATACCACATGAACATGCGGGCTAACTTACTTGTGCTGCCTTGGTGTCCCATAAACTGCTGAATGACATCAATTACAGCACTGAGGTATCTTGTAAACCCACAGCTGATATGTATTTTGCCACTCAAGTACTCTATGAACTGCTGGAAATTGCTTTGGCACTCTATAAGCTGCTGGATAACATCATTGACGCCACTCAGGGAGCTCATAGTCTCTCGGCCGGATATTGGTTTTGACTCTCATATACCCTATGAACTGCTAGAAACTGCTTTGGTATCCTGTACAACGCTAGATGCCGTGGTTTATGCCACTCAGACACCTTATAAACTCATCGTTAATGTTCATTGTGGCACTCAGGTACCCTGTGAAACACTGGATGGCCTTAGTCGTGTCACTCAAGTGCTTTGTCAGTCGCTGGATGATATTACTTCTGTAACTCTGAAGCCAGCGAACAGCAGTGTACTATTAGTTTGCCGCGATAGGGTATCCTGTGACCTCTTGGCTGACGTTTATTTGTTCCAGGAAAGAACCCCAACATAAATTAGCTGTATCTAGGTAGCCGCAAGGTCAGTCATACTGTGTAACACCAGTGCTCATGCCTCATACTCCCTACGGTTTGTGACAGTCGGCTCTTGTTTTTTTCTAATTGTATAGGGGGGAAAGACAGAGAAAAGAAAATCTAGCACAAAAAAAGAGAGAGAGAAAAAGAGAAAGAAAAAAAAAAGGAAATAGAAAAGAAAGCACCCCTTCGCTCGGAAATACAGTTATATTGCCTGTTTAACTCTTTCCCCTTCCGCAGCATTCACAGGACAGCATTGATAAAAAAAAAAAAATTGTTTGTTCTTTGTTTTGTGTTGTTTTCAGTGTTTATACTGTATCATAGGACTCAAATTTGTGGTTTGACTAGGTCGACGAGGTAGGCTACTTTGCGTTTCGGACCACTGGCTGGCAAAGTTGGCGCATTGCCGTTCCGGGTCAACGCCCGAGGAAATGAATTTCACGGTTGATCGACCTTCCGTCTTACTGTGGCTGCTGTGTGATCTTTCGAAAACAAAACTGACAGAATGCACATAATATGTGCCGACTTCATTTTCAAAATTCAGCGCCGTGTTTAGGTTTATAACTTTGTGTTTCATTTACGTGTTTTTTAATTGTCCTTTTCTTATTTTATAGTGTGCCAAAGGCCAGTCTGCTCAAATAAAGGTACACGACTGCACTTAGAGCAGGTGGATACAGTGCTTCTCTGGGTCCTCCCCAGCACCTTCGGGTGTTTCTTTTTTTTCTTCTTTTTCTTTTTCTACAACAAGCAAACACACAATCTCGCCGCAAGAAAAATGTAAGCCAGTTACCTTTTTTTTTTTTTTCTTTTGTCTTCACTGATGACACTCATAATGCTGTAAACATGTAAAGCTAGGTTTTGATGGATCGTGCCTGCCTAACGAGGGTTAATTTCAATCGATCAAGTCTCTCAAACAATCGTCGCACACAAACAAAGCAGATTATGTCTGATAATCCATTAAATTGTTGTAATGAATACTAGTTCAGCTGTTGTTCCAACTTACTAATCATACCTCGCAGCGGCGGTGAGCTTAATTCCTGAGTATTTCACGTAGGCCTAGTGGCTGAACATGTTTGGTGACTCGTGGCGCTCTACTGCTTCCGTTAAAGCAGACGATAATTATATCTGTCAGTCGCAATGAAGTCTGCCACCATAGCAGCACTATCTCGGCAAATCTCCGCCATGTGTATGCCCCTTCGAATTAGTACTGTAGTTTTTGTTTGTTTGTTTGTTTTTTTACGTTTCTCAAGTTGACAGATGACCTAGTATTGTCCAAGTTGAATGTATGAACTATCTGTTGACAGATGACTTTGTGTTGTCCGAGTTGAATAGATGAACTATCTATTTAAACTTTCTGAACTGGTTGGAAGAACGTGTATTTCCGACTTGAATTTATAAAACTGTATATTCGTGAAATTAATAGAACAAAAATCTGAGTTTGGTGGTAGAAGTTAAATTTCTCAGGTTGATGATTGTCACAATGAACATACAAGAAAATATGTAAAGCTGCTTGACAGGTGACACAGCGTAATTTACAGCCAGTAAATTTTGATGCCGCAATCTAAATCTGCCTTTGCAAGTACGCATTATTCGGTCATGCACAACAGTTTTATGTACACAAATGG
>JADBJO010002386.1:245000-257500 GCA_016801955.1 Conus betulinus
AATACTAACACTACAGAATGGAACTGAAGAGAAGAGGGAAGAGTTTGAAAGGGAGACGATATTGAGTAAAATGACCAGAAGACCAGTAGGGCTACATGGGAAAGAGCACTCCAAGAAGTCTCAGCCGGAATGAAATATAGTGTATGACATCAAGATACGCTCCGTCCTCAGGTTTGTGTGTGATCTCCCGCCCTCGAATACAAACGTGGGCGAAAAGGGGAATATCAGATGACCCTGCTTGTCCACTCCGTCAAGGCAAACAAACAGTGGAACATGTCCTGAGCCCATGTAAAGTAGTATTCAGTCAAGAAGGTTATTGTTCGTCCATCGAGTCGAAGAGAACCACTTCAGTCATCTTGGGGTTGAGAGGGGATGAAATGATTTGTGGACATGCAGGTGCCCGATCAAGTCGATGCGTGCACGGGATGTGCGGTGACAGCTTGGACGGGGAGTGTGGGAGACCTGCTCTTGCTCGCTGGCGCGGGCTTCCTTGCCTGCCTCTTTTGTTGCGCTGCAGCTGTCCTCCTTTCTTCTCATAAACTGGCACCTTTGTGGGATAGAGTATCGCCTAGTTGCAAAGGGAGGCGACTGTAGGCGGAAATCTCAAATCATTACTACCTCGACTCACACAATGCCTCCTTCTTGGCAGCCTCATTTACACTCAACGCCCATCTTGCGCCGAATTGGCTGAAGATAAGTGATTGCTCGTTCATTTTCGTTGTCCTGAGTGTTTTGTATCTTGCCTGAAGAAGACCTAGAGAGGTCGAAAGACGTCGTATTTTGTCTTCTGATTCGTTTCTCAACGTTTTTTTGGAAGGAGCTTTCGCAATGATTTTTCAAATTTATTTAGAGTAGCGCCATCTAGCTCGATCCACGGCAGTTTGTTCCCATGTGTCAGGGTTGATGTTAAACGTTTTCAAGGTTGTTTTGAGAGTGCCTTTGAAGCGTTTTATCTGACCTCCATGGGAACGCTTTCCTTGCTGAAGGCACATGTGAGGGCAAAACGCAATTGCTGAAGGAGATCCTGCATGTGGTAAGCACTGCCAGAGGAAGCGTCACGTCATCAGAGGGTCAGACCCATCGGCTTTCAGAAAAATGTTCAGTCCAGTTCAGTTAAGTGTTTATTTAATGTCTTTTCATCGCCAGATGATATTAGACACTTGTTAGGGAAAAAAAAAGAAAACCCTTCACACTCAGCTTACCTAGTAGTTACAAAGCCACAACTGATATGTGCATATTTACATAATTGAAATACCCCTTGTGGTACACAAAGTTGTGATCTTTACAAAAAATTTTGCAACCTGTGACTGCGAAGTAACCACGGCAATTTCAGCAACACATTAACCATATGAGACAGCATTTTCTGAATACTATCAGAAGAAAATGTGTATGTCTGTGCTTAGACACGACGTTCTACACAGCAGGAGAATGCGAATCATGGCCTGGAACAACTGTGACATCTACAGCATGGAAGCAGGGTTTTTACTGGATGGCGTGGGTGACTTTGAGTGCACGGCAGATAGTGGAAACTAATCAGAGATCCACAGTAAGAGTGGCATGGGACAGGCTATATACGTACAGTTCTCCGCTCAGGTTCATCAAAACACTGGACTCTGTGTTGTTGTTATGGTTTGTTTTACGTTCGGGTGTCGTGTGAACTTCCTATAGGGGTGTGTGTGTGTGTGTGTGTGTGTGTGTGTGTGTGTGTGTGTGTGTGTGTGTGTGTGTGTGTGTGTGTGTGTGTGCGTTGTGCGTGCATGCGTGCGTGCGTGCGTGTGTGTGTGTGTGTGTGTGTGTGTGTGTGTGTGTGTGTGTGTGTGTGTGTGTGTGTGTGAAAGAGAACCGTTATGTTTTCTTTAATAATCAGTCTTATAGTGACGTTCTTGCCGAAATCCATGATTGATTTTTTTTTTCTGAATGCCGTGGGTGACTTGCACCTGAACACCCATTCAAACCGTCAGAACTTGCATGTTTATTGCTCCTCGTAGCAGAACTGTTCTAGGTTTTATTATTATCTATCAACCATGCTCTGTCCAAATATATGTTCATTACCTTAAAAATAAAAACATTTAAAAAAAAAAAGAAAGAAAATCAAGCCTGTAAGTGTGATACGGGCGTGTGAACACACCCATACTTCATAAGAGTGACTCCCATAAAACAGGTATAGTTTGTGTGCACGCCTAAACTGTGCAGAAAAGGTTTGTTTTTTTCTTTTAGTGCATATTTCATTGTATATTTGAAATTATCAAACGAACGTAAGAGCAAACTGTACAGTAAAGATATGTTTTTTATGTAAGAATTATAGATATTAACACACCGTTTCATTCAGAAATGAATAATTACTATATGTCCTACATTAAAATTCATGTGTGTATACTTATCTAGATGATTAGAAAAAAAAACACAACAGAGAAAACGTTTTTTTTTTTTAAGCCTCATTCAGAAAGTTTAAACCTTTGGAGTATTGCCAGTATAGCACATTTTGTCGATGAACAAATACAAACCCACATCTCCTGAAAATCTTTTTCTACATTTTCACACCAGTATTATGGTCACAGTGTCGGTCACCCCCCCCCCCCCCCCCCCACACACACACACACACACACAAGTGTGGACTCACACATGTGAAAGCACACATGCACACAAACTCGCACCTAGCTTTTCAAAATCTATCAGAAAAAAAAACAGTTTGAAGCAACAATCATTTCATTTGTATACATTATTTCTTTATATCCTGAAAATATAGCATGAATTCGACTTTCTTTTAAAAATTTTATGTTCTTTAAGTTGAATTTAACACCATACTCTCTCTAAAAAAAATCACAATACCAGTCAACGTTCATAACTTACTGAATTTAAAGGTGTTGATTTGTCAACTTTTAGGATATGATGTGCAGGTTAACACAATTCTTAAACTGATACATTTACAACTGTATAATAATCTAAAATAAACCGTGATTGTTTAGTTTGGGTCAGTGGAAAATATGAACATTAAGGGAATCTGGCTTCCGAGCCACAGAGGTTGGAGAAAGGGGAAAGGGTGTGGAAGGCAGGGAGGGTGGTGGTGGTGGTGGTGGTGGTGGTGAAGGAACACCTGCTTGATACTCTCATGAAACAGCTATCAGATTCTTGTAAGAAGGGCACCAGAACCCTAAACACAATGACAGAGGCAGCTGATAAAAAGTTCCGGTTGGATCTCGTCAAGGAGGAGCAAAAGCAGACTTCATAAAGCTTTAAGTCCCCAAATAACAACTAGTGTCCTACAGGAAAGAGCTTAAGACATCCTTCTGCCTAGACACTCGATCACGCATACATGCTGGAGGTGGTTGAATCATATGGCAGTGCGAAAGAAAAACACTTCCTGGTATCAGAAGAGTGGTGACCTGTATGTGACCCGGCCCCTAAGAATGTGAGGGGGTTCAGCACCCAAACACTGAAGAGGGGAAGTGAGGGGGAAGGGGGAATTACTTTTCTGAGGACCCGCTGTCGAGCTGTCGCAGATGTCTCTTCCAAATTAGGGACCAAAAATAGAGGCACATGCGCCTCTTTTTCTTTTTTCAATCTGTTGAATGATCTCTATTCGGATCTGAGAGAGAGAGAGAGAGAGTGAGAGAGAGATAGAGAGAGAGACAGAGGTGTGGGTGGAAGAGAGCGAGCAGAGAGAGAGAGAGAGAGAGAGAGAGAGAGAGAGAGAGAGACAGAGTGGTGTGGGTGGAAGAGAGAGAGAGAGAGAGAAAGAGTGAGAGAAGAAGAAGAGAGAGAGAGAGAGAGAGAGAGAGAGAGAGAGAGAGAGAGACAGACAGACAGAGATGGGGGTGGAAGTGCGCGCGCGCGCGCGAGAGAGAGAGAGAGAGAGAGAGAGAGAGAGAGAGAGAGAGAGAGAGAGAGAAAGAAAAAGAGAGAGAGAGAGAGAGAGAGAGAGAGAGAGGGGTATGCATAAAGACACACATCAGCACGTATGAGCACAAGCACATGCTTATGCTCATCCACTGAAACTCTCCCACCAAAAGCTAACATATAAACATAAACATAACTCAGCTTTTTCTTTTTCTTGAACAAATGTTTATTCTCAAAGTCGTCTAGGTAATTCACCCAGGACAGCAGCACAGTGGAAAACTAGCAAATCACTAGTCCTAGTAAGAAGACTGTATAAAAAAAAAAGTAATGCTGACGGTTTTTTCAAAGGGTGTGAACTATGTACACGTTCATTGTTCCTTGGACGAGAGAAGACAGAGACAGAGAGAGAGAGAGAGGGAGTGAGAGAGAGAATATTGTCCAAGATAAAAGACCACTGCTTCTGTTGATGCTGTTCTTAGAGGCAAACATGTCGCTGTAAATATCTACCAACAACAACTGCAGGAACAAACGGCAATAGTTTCTGGGGGAGACGTCACAAATGCACGCATATATGGTCATAGAATATCCACACAATGATAGAAGTACATAAAGTCCTTGTATGTTTTTTTCAGTCACTTCAGAACACCCTCACCGTATCAAATAACATTACACTACTAACTTTTCCTGAGATGGCTAGCAGAGTCCTTTGGCAACACTCATATTATGCGCCGCAAAACACACATCTTGCCTACTTTTGGTCAAATGTAATATCTTATGTTAACCATCAAGATACATGAATAACCTGGATTTTGACCACATCAGATGAATGTGATTTGCACCAGTGGATGGGATTTGAATGTAAAACAACAAAAAGGAACGTTTGGCCTTGACCTCAGTTCAAAGTCAAATGGTCACAGATATAACTCTGACAATGAAATGTACTTCTTTTATATCATGCTGACTGATGAAATATGCCCTATTAGAGTTATACTAAATACCATTAGCAGGGGAAAAACCTGTATTTTTAAGCTTTACCAGTTAACAACAACAAAAAAGCCAATGCATACTGATTTCACATGAAAACACGTTAAATGAATCTTAATATGATGAGGTCAGCAATCCCCCCACCCACCCCTCACCCAACCCACCTTCCAGAACAACAACAAGAGCAAGAACAACAAAAGATAAGGTTAGTAGCTTTCTGACGTGTTCTGTGAATAGTTATGATTAACTGTAGATCACAATACCAATATCTGGTATAATGTGCAGGGGGCTCAGAAGGTAGTATCCTGCATATGTTGGATCAGAACAGGCTCGACTGAACACCACCAAAGTGACTCCACAGCAGCGCACTGTCTCCTCCAGTGGGTTGCCTCTTGACATTGGCTACTCCTTTTGGACTGGAGGAACCAGGGCTGTGGAAGGGTGGAGCAGACTGTGGGTGTGGATGGGGAAATCAGAATGAACAGCGGGGGTGCGGTGCTACTGAAGTGGCACAGAACATGGGACAGCAAGAAAAGAAAAATATCTGGTGTACTCTAGCAGCATGTTCTGACTGATTTCCATGCAAACTGGTGGTGCTGCTTTCTTACCTTTTTCCCCCAGTTACTTTGCGACATTCAGGTTGAAGAACTATTAGAATTAAATGCAGAGTCTTAAGAAATCCCTGGTTTTTCATCCCAAGATTAAAGCTGGCTGGATTCCAAATTAATTAATTTGCTGCAATTGAAAAACAGGATTTAACAGAAAAAACTAAGTTTTGACATGCTGGAGAGTTTTTTTTGCCTGCTGTGCTGAATTCTCACACAAATTCACCGATTTGTCACGCGACATAAACGTTATACAGATGGGTCTAACTACACAGAAACACATAGCAGAAACTTGGATTGGAACATTCTTTCACTTAAAAAAAACGTTTTGATGCATGAGATATGTTTTGCCTGGTTTTGTGTTGCCGAATGCAGTGAAAAAGAAGGAGAAAAAAAAAAAAAAAAAAAAAAAGAAACACTCAACAAACTGAAGAAGTTATCAAAAACAAAACTGTGATCATTACTAGAAAACTTCCAAACAGAAATTTTAAAAGCATTTTTTTTTGTTTGCTTGTTCGATTTTTATCTCACATTTCCCTTCAGGGACGTTTCATTTCGACAGTCACCAAAGAAGTTATGGTAGGTGTGGACAGTCATCTGTGGAAAGTGAAGAAAGGGGACCTGTGTCTAACAATATACCAGTGGGCACCACCAGATAGGCAGAGGGATTTGAACTGGTAGCATCTGAGAGCAAACTCACTTCTCTACCACCGTGCCAACCAGGTGCCCTAACTTCAAGTTGAAGACCTTGCCTGCTTTTGAAGGCTTGGATCAAAAAACAAAACAATCTGTGCAATTTTTTCCTAAATGCAGCAAGGGAATGAATTCTGTATTCAGCAACACTGATTTAAAGGGCAAGGGTGGGAAGACGGCAGAGTGGAGTGGATAGGGTGGGGTTTGAAGGGGTGGGGTGGAGGGGAGGGAGCAGAGGAAGACAGATATACATAGGGACAGAGACATTTAGAGAGAGACACAGAGAGAGAGAGAAGAGAGAGGGGGGGGGGTGGAGAGAGAGAGGGGGAGGGGAGGGAGGGGAGAGAGATGCACACACACACATACACACACTCAGAAAAAGAGAGAGGGGGGGGGGGGGGGGGGAGGGAGGGAGGGAGGGAGAGAGAGAGAGAGAGAGAGAGAGAGAGAGAGAGAGAAATAGGCAGAGAACTGAAAAGACAGTGGGGAAGGTTCATATAATGCTGTAGTTTATGCCGTCTACAAATTTCCACATTTTTCTTCCCTTTAAAATGAATGTTTTATTATAATATTCATGCAAGATAGCCAAACATAGATTATATTCTTTTTAAATTAAACATGGGGGGAAGAAAAAAAGCACAAGTTCAAACCATATAGACTATCATGGACAGAAAAAAAATACAACAGTAGAAAATAGAAAGAAAAAAAAAGAAATTCAGTCATGTATATGACACAAATAAGATCTTTGTCCTCAGCTCATATCATGCAGTCTGATTTACAAGGGTTGGAAAATAAGTCTGTGGCCCAACCATGAAGGTGTTGGGCTACATCAACGCAATTTGGCACACAATTGTACCTGCCATTCGAAAGATGACATACGCAATTTTGAGTCTGATGTCACACTAATTTTGATGTAACAGGCCGGCAAAGTGACCAACCCTCCTTCTTATGTCAAAATGGAGAACCTCCAGAACAGAGCCATGATATATTTCCTCCGGCAAAAAGGCTTGTCCCCCCAAACCATCCATGAAGATATGGAGAAAACAAGCAATGAGTCTGCCCTTCTTACTCAATGGTTAAGAGTGGACTGCTGAATTTAGGAGGGGGACAAAGAGCATGATGATGATGATGACCATCCTGGCAGGCCTGTACCACAGTGCAGTGAAGAAACCATTGCAAAAGTTCATGACCTGATAATGGTTACTGACAACTATCAGACTCATAGCCAGTGAGGTTGGTGTCTCCACCACCACACAGTACTTGCCATCCTGAAAGAACACCTGGCCATGAGGAAGGTATCCACACATTGGGTACCAAGGCTTCTGACAATGAACCACAAACGCACTCGGTTCCTACATGTCGCGTGACAATCTTCGCCTGTTTAACACTGACCCAGAAGGCTTTTCTCCAGAGGTTGGTTACCATGGATGAGACCTGGTGCCATCACTTTACGTCAGAAACAAAAAGAATGTCAAAGCAGTGGAAACACATGGACTCTCTCCCCTCCCAAGAAAGCCAGGGTCACCATCTCGGCAGGCTAGATCGTGGCATCAGTCTTCTGGGATGCGGATGGGATCCTGTTGACTGACTTTCTTGAACACAGGTGCACTGTGTGATGGGAGAATATTACTCTAATTCACTGCGGCAATTGTGAGCAGCTATCATTGAGAAACGCCCTGGAAAGTTGACTAGAGGCATTCTCTACCTTCAGGATAACGCACCTGCTCACCGCTCCGCTACTGCCATGGCAACCATTCATAACTGTGGATACGAACTGCTCCAACACCCCCCATGTTCACCAGACCTGGCCCCCTCCGATTACTACCTGTTCTCGTTTCTGAAGAAACATCTTGCTGGAATCATATTCACCACAGATAATGAGTGACGGAGGCTACAGAGGTGTTCCTAAGGTCCAAAGATAGAACCTTCTTCTGCGAAAGGATCCAGATGCTGCAGAAGCATTGGAAGCGGTGTGTGGGCCTTGAGAGGGGACTATGTTGAAAAATAACAGGTGAACAGACTCTTGACACCTTTCCTTCATACTTGGGCCACAGACTTATTTTCCAACCCTCGTATAAAGCAAGAAAAAGGAAGTTCACACATGCATGTGACAAAATACAACCTTTGTCCTAAGTTAATAGCATGCAATCTGTTTTGCGTCATGATATGTTTCATTTTAAAACTGCATTATATCTATTCTCTATACGCTAAAATTATATCAAAGAAAAAGAAAGTAAAAAGACTCAGAAAACCTAACAAAACTACAACAAAAATGTTTTCTTTTAAATAAAAACCTTCTAAAGAATCATTCATACATTTCATCATGAAAATCAATACTTGGAAAGAATTTCCACAGTCTTCAAATTCTCAGTGTATAATTCATTTTGTTGTCTGCTATTTACTTCCCTCCACCTCAGTTGGAGTTTCTTTTCCATTCCATGAATTTCCAAAAACACCAAACACATTGCAGCACTTTTCATAGTCAGCAACAAAAATACTTGTGTACTGCAATAGTTTATTTGTGGCCCCATTCTAAACACAATGCAACACTTTTGACATTCAGGTACAAAAACATTTGTATAATGCAATAGTTTTATTTATGGCCACATTTTTGCCAACAAACTTTTTCCTCTCACAACATTTATGACATTGACATATCATCTACACCAAGCAGAATGTACAAGCCCTGCATGATTCCATAGGCAGGTATATATTCTTAAGCAAATACTGTACACAGTACAAAAGCAAGTATAGAACAACAGACATACAACTAATACTGAATGCATTGCCGGTAACAAAGACAGGAATGATGAGGGGAAGGAAGATGAGGAGCGGGTTGGGAGAGAGGGGGGGGGGGGGGGGGGGGGGGGGGGGGTCAAGGTTTAATAGTGAACCGACTAGTGGGAATTGTAAACTCTATATAAATATAATACAAACAATGATAGTCTTACCATTTCATCGGTTTATACTGACATTTAATAATATGAAAGCATGCATGTGCATTAAAAAACATTTGAATAAATTAAATGACTATAAAAAAAATAAACATTATACGAACAAAGAAATATATACATATACATGAAATAATCCATGCAAAAAAAAATATATATGTACACATCATGTGCATATGTACAGACATGCACAGACACAGACACAAACACAGACAGATACACACACACACAAACACTTGCATACCTATAAACTTAAAATCATGCATAAAAAACATTTTACAAAATCATACTCTGCATCTCTGCAAAATGTGAAACTCAGTCATCAGATGTACTCAACTTTAAATTCAATGACTTAAACAGTGGGGGGAAAATAACAATAATGACAACAATATCACAGACGGCAGCTTCGGTATCTCAGCCATTGTAATTTGGGACTGACAGGGGAGTTGAAGAACAATTATATCAAAACACACACACACACACACACACACACACACACACACACACACACACACACACACTCTCACACACACTCACAACTCACCCCCATATAACCCCATCCCCACATGCCTTTAAAATAAAAAGCTCCTCTGAAAATGGCTCTGTCTAATTCTACTTCCATGCAAATATTCCAGAAAATAAATCACGGATCTGAATGCAATGTTGGTAAATGCCGGAAAAACTATCAGCATGTAGCTGAACTATATCAACAACAAAAAAAAAAAACAGATAAACTATGGGAAAAAAGATAAATGATGGAAGAATTAAAACTATCAAATCATCATACTGATTAATAAGACAAAACAAAGGGAAAAAAGCACAGAGTATTTCTCACACATCATGTTCTAAATGTCTGTGTGACACACTGGCTGTGAGTTCAATGGAACTTGGGGAAAACCCAGACAATCAACAACAAGAAGGGCAACAACAGTCCTAGAAAAACGGTCACAAGCTTCTGCACTCTTTTGACACTAGCCTAACAGTGTCCCACACAGAAACTGCACAGACCATCCAAACTCGTCTGGTCTTTCAATCTTGGGTCGTCTTAACAAACGGACACATCACCCTGCACTTCTCTTCCCCATCCCTGCCCCCGAAACTCTCTCCCCCTCCCTTCCCCGAGTGGGCTCTACATGATCATCATACCATGATGCGAGAACCCGGGACGTAATATGACTCGCTCCAGATGTTGCTCTCCCCACAGTTGTTGACATGGCGCTTGCACTGATGGCAGCGGCGATAGTGGTCACATGTCTCCTGCAGGAGCTGTCCCGATTCCAGGCCCATCAGGCGGTCTTCCAGGTCCCGTGCCCGTTTCATTTCTGCCGCCGATTTCCAGTCTTCCTCGAGGCGGCGCCGGTTCTCCACCCGTGTCTTGTGGCGGTGGGCTCGGTCTTCAATCAGGCTGGTGAGGATGAAAGGTGGTTAGAACCTGGTGGCTCCCTCTGTGCGCGTGTGTGTGTGTGTGTGTGTGTGTGTGTGTGTGTGTGTGTGTGTGTGTGTGTGTGTGCGTGTGTGCGCATGTGTGCACATGTGTGCGCGTGTATATGTATGCATGCGTGAATGTGTGTGCACTGATAATGCTGAAAGTGTGTTTATTTGTTTACTAATCATTTTGCATTGTTTATAAATTCCATTTTCTCTATTCACTAACCGACTGTTCACAAGCAATAAAGTATCTGAACAACTTAACTTTAATCAAAAAACAACAATTGAACACCTAAATAGCCAAGGAATACAAGCGAGGTAAACAATACCTTGGTCTAGAGCGTTTGACAATAGTGTGGAAAAAAAAAAAAAAGAAACAACGAAAAGAAAAGCAAAAATGAAAAGCCACAAAGACAGATGTAAACATGTCTGTGGATGACATACTAGGAACATCACATTTCCCTCATAGCCAGATGCTTCTTTCATTTCCTCGCTGCTCCCCAAGAAAGGGGGCGCACACTGCTGGACTTAAGTGTGGGCAGTCCCAGTTTGAAAGAAACGAGTTCTAGCATATAGCATGGAGCTAAAACTCCATCTTCAGCAGGTTCAGCAGGTGTCAGAAATGTGCTGGGTCATTGACACGAAAGAAAAATGCCCACATCAAGGAGAAAGGCAGTGGAAATAAAAGTCTTAAAAGCATTTCTGTTTGACATAACAATGATGATAATGCTTATAAATTACTTTCCTATCATTCATACTAAACAAGGCTTCTCGCTCTGCATGGCTAAGGATTTACTGTTTCCATCATTCTGAGGCAATGCAAGCACTGAATCACACATACAAACACCAATACCTATGAGCAACACCTGCTATGAAGGACACACAGAAACACCTTCCTACTACGCAAACAAAACACTTACTTCTCTCTGGTCTTCTTCAGAACAAGCTCCTCCTGCTTCTGCTGAGAGAGTCGCTTGAGGATCGCCTCCCGTTTGCTCTCACCCACCCTCTCCTGCTGCTCCTGGAAGAGCCGATAAGCCCGGCGTCGCCTCTCCATCAAGGTCTCGTTGGTGGTGTCGTTCTTGCCAAACACCTCATTGTCTGCTTGCCGGCCTGGTATGGGTAATGGCTTCAGCTGCATCTGTCAGCCAGCAGAAAAGGTCAAAGAGGGCGTTTAGGAGTCATGATCAAAGAGAGACTGCATGATGCAAGAGGCTCCTTTTGTACTTTTTCAGTCTTTACAAGTAAAACTACCCCTGACAGACATGTTTCACTGACTTTAAGTGTCATTTGCTGTGCTGTTTGAAAATCTGAAATGAACACAAACATTCACAAAAATGCATGCACATATAAATGCCCCTCTCCCTCCCACACACACACACAAACACACATAAGCATATACAAAAACACATAACGCATGATAATGAAATTCAGACCAAAATATTTTTGTAATAAGTTTGCATGCAGTCTTTGTGTCTGTCCCTTTCCTGTGAACAAAAGCACTCATGAACATACAAAATACTGCGAGTGGATGAATCCACTCTTGTAATTATACATTCACTCTCACTATGTGGTGTTCCTTGTATCTTTTCAACAAGAATGGTGTGCCATAGCAATACTGGTGATGCCTACCTCCAGTGCCCTTTATGCAACATTTCTGTCACACCACTCCATTTGATCAATAGCACTGGCCAATCATACTGGCCTAATGTTCAAACTTGACCAATCAATGAAAATTATTTGACTGCTCATTGAGTTGTTATAGTTTGTAACATTTCAGAATTCCCCCTTTTCCTTCTGATAGCTTGAACAGAATGGCCAATGTCGCACTCATGAGCTGAATGAACAACAACAACTTGCCCTGTGTGTGTGTGTGTGTGTGTGTGTGTGTGTGTGTGTGTGTGTGTGTGTGTGTGTGTGTGTGTGTGTGTGTGTGTGTGTGTGTGTGTGTGTGTGTGTGTGTGTGTGTGTGTGTGTGTGTGTGTGTGTGTGTGTGTGTGTG
>JADBJO010002386.1:260000-265000 GCA_016801955.1 Conus betulinus
AATGTATTTCTTGCAAAAGTATGTTGAAAGGGACAAACAGAAAACACTGTGCTATGAGTTTCTTTTGCCAAGAAACACCATTTCAAAAGCGCTGGTCGGATTGTTATAATGAATCCATCACTCATATTCATATGATGAACTCAGACCTGTATCAGATGAGTAATTCTGCAACATGAACTGGATGCCACCGTGTAATCTGGTCATGGGTCTCATGTTGGAATTTCAACAGCCACTGAATGTACCAGTTGTGTTTCAAATCCCTTGTCTTAAGATTTATAGACAGATGGGATGAATTCAGCCAACTTAGGCCATTGTCTAAGGTCCACTGGTCAGTAAAGACTAAACATGTGCCAGGAATGTTTTGTTCCATGTACCATGGAAGTTTCGTTAGTTATTTGGAAAGCTTTCTCACGGATACCAGGGAGCCTCTGTTCAAGATATCAGGTAAACATTTTGCTCCCAGTCAAATTGCTTACTATACTCTCTGTCACTCTTCCTCTTTATTCATCTATTCATGTGTTTGTTTAGTTATCTGTTAATCTATCTGTAAAGCATATTACACAAAGTATGGTGTATATCAGACATAATTTTCGAAGAGAGAGAGATTAACCACTTAGCACTGAGTATATTCATGGCAGTAAAAGCAAACAAACAAACAAACAAACAAACAAAGCTACCTGGTCTGTGAGCTCTTTCAGATATTCTTCCTGTTTTGGAAACCTGGGTGGGGTCAGGAGTCGCCTATCGAAAATATAGGATTTCTGAAAATAAAACAAAATAACATTGTGTAACATCAGCATTTACAAATGTTCTTTTTCTGAAGGACGGTATAAAAGACTCCACTGTACACTAATAATATAACATTATATAATTCCAAAAATTGTAACCCCCCCCCCCCCCTAAAAAAAAAACAAACAAACAAAAACTAAAAAAGAATCATGCATTAGTTTACATATCATTTCAGCCCAGTGTCCACTGTTTCACTGTCTCTGGTTATGTTTTTTTTTTTACAAAACAAAGATGGGGGTAAGACTGAAGTGCAGTGTTTGTGGTTTTTGAGTTTGCTTACTCTTGATGCTGCAGCTGCTCTTGTCTTATACTGTAATTGTAGTGAATTGTACTGTACTGTATTATGTTGTAAATACTTATTGTATTTTGTTATGTTGTATGTATTCTATTTTACTGCACTGTATGTGTTCTTTTGCTTTATATATTATACTGTATTATGTTTACTGTTGTATATGTATGTCTTATATGTATGGTATGCAATGTATGGCATATGTGGCATTGTATTGTATATACTGTATTACATATATTGCATCATATTGCGTTACATTGCACTGTATTGCATTATTATTGCTAGGACTGCTTTGTGTCATATTATTTCATCTTTTGTACAACATTCAGCACAAGCACACAGGCAGATTTGTGCCTTGGATAGAAAAAAAAACCCCAAACCAATCACTCTGTGGATTGAGTCCTGTGTGTATATCTGGCTAAATAAAGAGAAACAATTCACAACTGTTTTTCTGTCTGGCTAAAAATAGACGCAATTAATATGCTCATTTGTGTCATTGGCTGAAAAAAAAAACCAACCTCCAATAAACTATGGATTGCTATTATTGGCAAAGGAAATGAAAGGAAATAGTTCACCTTTGAATTTGTGTGTGTGTGGTTGAAAAAAAGAACGAACAATTAGTTTGTGAAATTATGCAGGGTGAAAATACAGGAAATCATAACTCAAGGATTTGTGTCGTTGACAAAAAGTGAACCTGTAGTTTTACGTCTTTGGTTGAAACCAGAAACAATCATTAATCGGTGAACCTGAATCTGCTTAGGAAAGAAGAAACAAATGACCTGTGGGTTTGCGTCTTTGGCTTTCTTCCTGGCATTAACCACTTCAGACACTCCAATATTGAAGGCAGCAATTTTCTGCAGGTCCAGGCGCCGAGCCATGTTGTGTTCCTGCCGAACAAAGAGCCAGTCACCAGCTGCACAAGTCACTCACACACACACTATGGTTCACCCTGACCAGCAAGTAATACATTCTACAACGTGCATGTGTGTGTATTTTGTGTATCGATTTACGTATTATGTCAATTTAGTGTGTGTGTGTGTGTGTGTGTGTTTGTGTGTGTGTGTGTGTGTGTGTGTGTGTGTGTGTGTGTGTGTGTGTGTGTGTGTGTGTACGTGTGTATGTGTGTGTGTATGTATATTCTGGGGGGACCGAATAGCTCAGTTAATAGAGCGCCAGACTTGTGATCTTGGTGATCCTGGGGTTGCAAGTTCAAATCTCCTGCTGGCTGTTCGGAGTCAACATTGGTTCTGACTCCATTTCCCATACAGTCCTTTAAATGAGACTATAAATTGAGGTTCTGTGTATGAATGTATGCATAGCATCTTGCACACATGTAAATCCCATCACCAACTTTCGGAAGAGAAGGCCTGTTTGGCCGTTGGTATGGATGACACGTTGCACATAGCATGCACCCTGAGTGAGAAATGGAAAGAATGAAGGAAGTAAGGAAACTGAGTGAACGATATTGAGCAATATTGACTGGATGACATGGGAAACGACTGAATGAAGTGCCAGCTGGCAGCTCTTCAGTTGGCATACCCAGGTAGGCAGCCCATTGTGTAAATGAGTATGAATTGTGAAGTGGTTAGAGCTTGGTCTCTACCCGAAAATGGGTGCTATATAAGTATTCATTATAATAACAATAATATGTATGCGTATGAGTGCATGCGAGTCTCTTGGTGTGAGCATGTATTCACAAGTGCACAAAACATATCATATATGTGTGTGTTCACATATGTCCATCTGTACTCTTACATGTGAATAATATAAGTAAAATATACACATGCAAGTGCATTTGTGGACGCACATATCCCATGACAGTGCAAAGCTGGGTCAGTGTGAGCTATGCACGAGCCAAACTTGCATGAGCACAGTAACCATCTCAAAGATCTGCATCTCTTAATTGTAGACGAACTGTTTTCTTATATCGTGTCCCCTATCACACTCTCCATCCCTCCCCTTCTACGACCTTTATTGATCCCTTTTTTTTTTTTTTTTTGTTACTATGCTATTACAATCATGTCATTTTGAATCACAATACTGTAAACATATGTTAACCCTACAGAGTTTCCAGACTGCGCGACCTCTCCTGCTTGGTTAGTTTGGGCTGATCTGCTTGAATTGAAGGGATACTTCATTTGAACTCTGTTGTTTCAAAAACTGTTTTATTGAGAAGCAGAAAAAAAAAAAAAAAAAAGAAGAAAGAAAAAAAAATCACAAGGGTTACTGCCAAGTGATCGCGTAGCCAGACATTACAATTTCATATGACATGCCTTGCTTTCAGACTTTTGATGCTTTGATTGACAATTGACGAAAAAACATTAAACAAACTAAGTACATCATTTCAGCTCCAAATATTTGTAAAAGAATTCTACCAAGATGTGAAAGACCCCACACTCTATGAACAAAATTAGCTCTTGACATTAAATTAAAATTCCATATTGTATTATGTATCTTTGTATTTATAATGTTTTGACAAATCCAAACTTTTTTTTTTTTTTATATACTTTGTGTTTGAATGTAAATGGTGGAATCAATTTTGGATCAATGGATTAAAAACTTTAATGTGTTGTGAACAAAGCCTCTGGGTGTGCCAAATTTGAAAACTGTAACTTGCATGGTTTTGGAGCAGTACTGTAGCACTGTTCAGCAGGGTTGAATGAGTTGCAAAGTGAGGCAACTGCAGGCAGAAATCTAAACAAATCTTAAAAAAAAAAAAAATGTTAAGCACTGTGTTCGCCAAACGAATCACATGACAAAACGTGATGCGTTTCGATCTCTTAGGTCTTCTTCAGGCAAGACAAACAACACTCAGGATAACAAAAAAAATTTAATTTGAATGAGATGTGTGATGCTTTTTCCTCATTTTCGTTGCCTGGATGTTGTTTTATCTTCCCTGAAGAAGACCAGAGAAGTCAAAAAAGGTGTCATGTTTTGTCCTGTGATTTGTTTGTTCATGTTTGGCGGACACTGTACTTAAAAAAACTTTTTAGGGGAAAAATGAGTTAAACCACAGGATCCTTCTTCCCTGTCTGCCCTTCACTGACCTGCTCTGTCAGGATGTCCTCGGCATCCTTCAAGCTGTGGTACTGCTGCAGGATGCGGTCCTCATCCTCCTCCCGCCTCTTCCGCTCCTCAGCAAAGGACACAGGGATGTTGCGCCGGCGCCTCATGTGGCACAGATGACACAGTTCCTGTTTGGGCAGGTAATGGCCGCAAGTGATCGCCCCTCCTGCAGCTACGTCTTTGTCCACTGGTGGTCGTTTGTTTCTCAGCATGTCGTCTGAGCTGTGGGAGCGGTTCAGTGGGGTCAGGCGGGGAGGGGTCGGGGGTTTGAGGCCCTTTGGATGCTCTGCAAGCATAGAAATGAATTTGTCCTTATGTAAACCATTCACTGATGTAACCGCAGACATCAGCAGTTTATTGCAGATTTTGTGACATCCATGTCACAAGTGGGTATCTGAGGTTAGCGTCAGAGTCCCAAGGCATTCATTATCTATCATTTCATCTGACTGATGTGTCACAGTAAACTGGAAACCTTCAGAATGGTCTTTTCAAGTTCAAAGAATCAGCCTGTCACTGCCTTTCATCTGAACTTTCTCTTTTGTACGTATAGTGCGTATGTGTATGTGTGTGTGTGTTTGCAATGTGAAATTCTCTGCGGTTATCTCTTTCGCTGGGTCTGTTTCATTTTTGTGCGACTTTGTTAGTCTTTCTTTCTTTGTGTTTCATTCTACGTACTTAGCTTTGTCACTCTTTGTTTTCATTTTCTACAACTGTTGGCTTCATCACGCTTTGCATGTTGTTTCATTTCTATGAAGGGCAGAAAAAAATGGCTTTACTTCACTGGATGTCACACAGTTCCCAGCTTTCAGCCTGAAGCAGGACTCACCCTGAGGGTATATCAGTTTGAGTGATGGCC
>JADBJO010002386.1:267500-272500 GCA_016801955.1 Conus betulinus
ACTGAAGAATGAAACCCAAACAATTACAAAGCTTTAGTTAACTTGAATGCAAACAAATTCTACAGCACCTTGAACACAAAATCAGATTAACCTTTTTTTTTAATTGTCTGATTACAGTTAATCTGTTCTGCTTTCAAATCATATTATGTCAAGTCAGTGTTTCCCATTGCTCTAACCCCATGAAGCATCAGTACTAGACCCATCCCTTCCCCACCTCCCTTCTACTCCCATGAGTGTCAGTAAAACCTGGGCAGCAAAGTGGTGACCCAAGCAGTAGCTGTCAGTATAGAGACAGTGTCTCAGGACTCATTTTGTAACAAACTGCTGGAACGAGTGCACATGTCACGAATGTAAAATACCACTATTTCTTTGTATATCTTTTCTCATTCAGTTTACAATACCACAGATAGGCTTTAAACCAAAGACTACATTTAATCAACGTTGGAAAAAAAAAAGAAAGAAAAAAAAAAGCTAAACACCTCTCCATTATCTCAAGAAAATTGAAAAAACAGACACAATACACCACAAAAGTCAGCACTTTACATGAAAGCTTGTTTCTACTCAAATCATTCCCATTCTGTTTAAGTGCCTTTCCCTCATTAGTCATCCATGAAATCAAACACTGTTAACAGCTAAACTCACTTGAAGTCTCCTCCACAATGGCTTTGGGCGCGGAGATGTCGTCCACGGAGTCAGGGTTCATGCCTGCCTCTCTCAGCAGCACATTGTCCACAGCCTCCTCTGTGGCTACGTTCCCTACAACGGCTTCTCCCAGGACCTCTGACTGCAGAGCCTCAACCCCAGCTTGCTGCTGAGTCTGCGAGTCTGGCGGAATCATGGCTGGGCCTTCTGCGTCTGGGTGGTCAGAGGCAGAAGAATCTTCTGGAAGGGGAACCAGGCAGTTGGCGTTCTCGTCCACTTCTGCAGAGGGGGGAGGGCGTTGGAACATGTGTTGGACCCTGGCTGAATCCTGGCAATGACCGTAGGATAGAAAGAGTGCTGTCAAGGTGTTGATCACAAAGTAGATTTCACAAAAGGTCCTCACCAATTCATTCTTCTACAGACTACCGCTTCACATTTCCACACACACATAAACACCAATGAAACAACAATAGCAGCGGCTCACACATGCATGCATTCACACACTTACACACACACATACCAAACATGCAGTGCACACACACACACACGCACCCCCCCCCCCCCCCCTTCAACACACACAAACACATAGACACACACCACTGACACAGGCACAGACTCACACAGATGCAGATACATGCATACATACACACTCATGCATATGTGCAACAGCACAAAAATGCGCATCTCATAGTTTTTTTCTCTTTTTTTTTTTCTTTAACAACAACAGTTGCAAAGTAGCAGCAGCTGGCTATGAAAAAACTGAAGCAGAAGAAAAGGAACATTAACTGTGCTGAATGCAGCAACATTATCAGCATCAACAATGATGATGAGGATGGTGATTTATATAAATACCAATGAAACAACAAAAGCACATGATTAAGAAAAAGTAGTTCCCTGCTCTGCACCAAGAAGACAGTGTGCAGTCTAAATAACTTAAATGGACAAACAGAAGCACTCGCCGCTGATATACTAGCCCTGTATGTTAAACTGGAATTGAACCAACAGACATCATGATCCTGTACACTGACCAACAAAGCGTGGCCTTCTTGCTGGAACTGGGGCCAACTGTCATACCGCATATACATGTACTGATGTAGGAAGCACAACTGTGTTGCTAGTGTTGGGTCAACTGACATAGTATGCAGGAAAGCATGGCTGAGTTACTTGTATTGGATCAACTGGATAACGGTCATATTTTATACTGACCTAGCATGACTGATTTGTTGGTATTGGGCCAATGGCCATACTGATCATTTATACTAAATTTGAAATCATGGCTGTTCTTGGTATTGGTCAACTGACATACTAACCATATAGGAACCACAATTGTACTGCTGACCACACAGGAATCATAACTGTATGCTGTTATTGGGTCAACTGGCATATTGACCATACAGAAATCAAGGCTGTGTTCCTGGTACTGGGTCAAAGGACACACTATGTGACTAACCATACAGAAATCAGGGCTGTATTGCTAACACTGGGTCAACTGATATACTAACCACACATGACCTTCAAAACATGACTGTATAGCTGGTATTGGGCCAGCTGACTTATCGGACACTCAAACACAGGAAACATGGCCATTTTGTTGGTGTTAGGCCAATTTACATACTGAGCATATGAATATTGACTTTGGAAGCATAACCATGATGCTGGCACATTAACAGACTGCCAGACAAATACCGACCTAGGAAGCACAACTGTGTTGCTGGTACTGCATCTGGAGAATGGTCGATCGGACATCACCCGAATCCACTGTTCCTGCTCTCTGCAAACAGAACATTACCTCACAGAGGGTGAACACACTGGTCCACACTCTACAAAACATGACATGACACTGACCGCCCTTGCCTTCCTCACTTCCTCACAGTCATTGATTTCACTGTTTCTTACTTTCATTCAGTATTTCAGAGTTAAGAAAGTCACAGAACCTTTCACTCACTCTTTCCACAAATTTGTGTTAATTATTCTTGTTCAGTCTCCTTTTCCAGTCTCCTCCATCCTTTCCCCCACCCACATACACTCAAGTTTGTCCTGCTGTAGCCCTGACTCTGCGGCTAGAGGCAGCAATCAATGTTACGTTTGTCATGAGGCAAACCACCAGAGGACATACGCTCATGCTTTCTGGAAACGTTGCCGAAACATTCAGTCAGTGAAGCCTTATTTATTCTTATTTTCTCAAACATGACACGAGGAATGAATCATGTAATCTTTTCATACAAGCACCTGTTTCTGCAATTATAACATGAGGAATGAATCAGAATCTTTAAAAAAAAAAGGAATTTAAGACATCAGGCAGGAAAGCTACACACACACGGCTGCAAAGAATATTCCTCTCCTCTCTGTCATTAAGTACCATAAGCTTGCCTGGTGTAGGAAAATACATTGTCATGACCTTCTGTCCACAACCATTCTACAGACTATATTGGAGGTTTGATGTCCCAGATGCAGACAGAAGAAGATTTAAATGGCCAACTGGAGGAATACATTAGCTAGAACTTGGAAGATCTCCATCATACCATGCAAGACAGTGGACAGAGGCCTTAGTGTATCAGAGACAGCCCATGTGTCTGCAAGGATACCCCTGCAAACTGTCATTTAACAATAATAACAATGAGTAGGAAACAGACAATGGATCCTTATGAGTGTTTCTTCTTGTTTATGCATGATGAGAGCACAATGACAAAATAATCAATATATAAGTTGCTAGTTCCTTCCCTGTAAAAATTCCTCTACATGTGAGACAAAAAAGTGAATTTATTCCTGTCAGTTCTTCTTACGTTTGTTCCAGGAAAACTAATATATGAGAGAGGGGTACTAGCAACTTCTACAGATATTTTTCTTTCCATCATTTGAGCTGTCAACTGCTGTATGATGTAAAGTTATGTTTACTGGCTGTTAACTTCAACCTAAGATGTCTCTTCACACAACTTTTCCAGCTGTGAGATCTCATGTGCCATAACTTCACACAAAATCTCTGTATGATTTCAGAAGAGTTGAGTAATTGGAAACTTCCCTAGCTGTTCATTCATTCTTGCACACACACACACACACACACACACACACACACACACACACACACACACACACACACTCACACACATACACACACGCACACAACACACACACATACGCCAACAAGCCTTACATTCTGCATGGAATCCAGCAGACTTCCACTACCATCCATCTGGTTGATGAACTCTTTGTAGAATCTCATTTTCACCCGGCTGTCACGGATCTGCAGCCGCCCAATGCCAGCAAAGGACAACTCCACATTCCTCTTGGCAGCGACAGCTCGGGATACAGAACTCACAATTTCACGTACACAGCTCTCGACTGTGTCACGGTCAAATGGTGACTCAAATGAAAGAGCAGCATAGTTAAGTGGTGGGCAGGGAATATGGCCTGAAGTAAAAAAAGAAATATGCTTTGATTATAATATTGCATGCATGATCATATACATAAAATACTCATTCACACTAAAAAAAAAAAAAAAGCTTCCATGAAAATTATATGAACATTTTAACATTCTGACCTTACACAGGACCCCATACCCATGACAAATGTCAAAACCCTCTTCAAATCTTTGCAGATGGATCAGTGATAGTTAAGTACAATGTACTAAGTGCAGTTATCAATCCTTGCACCTTTTAGTCAAAAATCATAGTTTCTTTGAAAACAACTGTCAGTTTCTATGCTGAACTTGCTGCAGTTTTAGACACCCTGGGTTACATGGTAAATCTTTGTATAAATGTTTTCAAACTTGCGCTAGGTAAATGGATAAACATGCGTCATAATGTCATCAAGAAGAAAACTTATTTGTATCAGTCACAGTCCTTGAACAACAATTATTCTTAGGAGAATTCAACAAAAATCATGTGGATTCCTTTCCTTTTGATTGATATAACTGGATCTCTTCATTTTGTATGTGATCACATTCACACATTTCTTTGCTTTCAGTCAGTGTATGGTTCTGATTCTACACAATCTTGAAGTACATATATATGTATCTCAATTCATTTGATGTTCCTTGCTGCTCTCTCCTCACCCTCTAATATCACCTCAAGTGATAAGATGTTAAGTCAATGAGTAAATACACTCACACAAACACGCACAAGCATGCACAAACACGCACACACACACACACACACACACACACACACACACACACACACACACACACACACACACACACACACACACACACACACACTCACATACCAATCTGACAAAAAATGTAGCAACATCAAACAAACCAAAAAGAAGCATTGACAATCCCTAAAATATTCAGAAATGCAAGGGCCATAAATTTCTAAACTGTATTCAAGCAACAGATCACCAACATATTATTCATG
>JADBJO010002386.1:277500-319082 GCA_016801955.1 Conus betulinus
TTCAGTTGATGGGTGGAGTGAGTTTCAACACCACTGTGATTCTCTTGTCATGTGTTACAAACCAGGAAGTATTTAGATCCAGTATTCATTGATTTAATCCAATACATGAGTCTAACTCTAAAAATATTGGTCCAACACTACCCAGTATAATTTCATCTGTAGGGTTAAACTCAGTATGTGCAAAAGGCTACTGGGTCAACGTAGTAAATGTGAGGCAATCCAATGTCTCATTGCATGGTGATGAAAACTTTGATGTGTTAGTGAACAGGCTTTTTTTTTCTTTAAGGAACAATAAAACTTTGATGGGATGCAAGGAATGAAGATTTGCCGTGGTTGTCATGAAGTCCAGTAACTAGTAGCATTTTTTTTATCATACTGTGTCAACCCCCCCCCCCCCCCACACACACACACACACAGTGACACTGACACACACACATAGTGACACACACACACACACACACACACACACACACACACACACACACACACACACACACATAAATGTGACATGAGGTATAGACTCCCACCTAAACCTGCACACACAAATTGCCTTTTTTTCTTATGATTTTTTAATCGTTAAGTTTTCACTCAGGCATTATGAATCACACACAGATTTATGATTGTTTGATGTTGAGTGGCTTCCTAAAAACATTCCACCAAGAAAAATTATATGGAGTTGCTTTTTGACTCCATGTAAAAACAAAACGAAACTAACTTCAGTAGCATGACAAGTTGAAGCCTCTCCAGTTCATCGATGATGGAAAGCAAGCGGTAAGAACAAGTGAGTGGTCTCCTCTTTGGTTGACCAAATACATGCAACTTAAGCCAGCATTCAGGACTGGTCTTCCTACAGCCGTCAGGTTTTGGTGCATATTGGGTTTGACAGTGTATAGAATCATATTCATTGGTTTCAATACAATACCCATGTAACATTTGATGCATTGAGTTCTTTTCTAAGCCAGCTGCCTACAGTAATTCCCAGTTTGTCGAGAGAGTCTGCCCGCCTGAAGTTTTGTTGTAATGTCAGACTTCTTGGACACAGTCACCTGTATCATGGGTTACTTAAATATGTGCATGTAGTGTATTTGATCAGTGCATCAATGTTCATAATTCCATACTCTCTTCTATGTAAGAATTGCCCTGGTTAAAACACTGTTAGGTTATGAACATGAATTGCTGAATGTCAGACTGGCAGTTTCTTCTCTTGATTACAGAAAATAACAAATGCGTGGGAAAAGAGATTCAGGTGATGCAGACCTACTACACCTAGACAACGATAATGGAAACTCGTATCAAGGGAAAAAAAAAAAATCTGAACCTCTACTCTTTTGCCTTTCTTTTGAATGATTATGGAGTAATTATTAAAAATATATGGGATCACTCCTCATATGTGTCATATTTGTTTTCTTTAGGCAAAAGCAGGCTCATCATCCAGCTCAAAGATGGCACGACTAAACAGACTAAGAGAACTGGAGCTTAAATGGTTTGTATGAATTCAGTTTTTCAAAATTCATGAGTTGTGTGAGAGTGTGTGTGTGTGTGTGTGTGTGTGTGTGTGTGTGGCGGGGGGGGGGGGGGGGGGGGGGGGGGGGGGGGGGGGGGGGGGAGAGAGAGAGAGAGAGAGAGAGATTTGATTCTTACTAAGTTACTACAAAGAAAAATGCACACATGGACCTGAACTTCAGTGAATTGGATACATTTGTATATGTGTGCATTTTTCTTTGGGAGGTGGGTGAGTGCATCAAAGATCAGTAAGTATTTATATGCAAGTAGAAAACATGTTAAAGGTCTACTCTCTTTATCCAAATTTAAAAGAAAAACTACTATTATTATTAGTATATTCCGCAGGACAAAAGGGACAGTAATCAACATCCATTTTGCACCCAGTTTGTGAAGATAAGTGATTGCTCAGAGTTTGCTTCGTCTTGAATGTTGTTTATCTTGCTTGAACTGTTGAAGAAGACCAAAGAGGTCAAAACGCGTCGTGTTTTGTCTTGTAATTTGTTTGTGCCTTTTGTCCGGCAGAAAGATAATATTTCCTGTAAATTTGATTCAATTTCCACCTGCGGTCACCTCACTTAAAACTCTCTGTATACAATTGTAACTAGTGTTGCAGTGTGTGCAGTTGAAATATCTCCTAACACTCTTGCAGTCAGTCTGAGGGAAGCCTTCCCCTAGTATGCACATCATTTTTCTAGTTTTAGCCTCAGAGTTGGTGTATATCATATGATTCATAATTTATCAAATGAATGTTAACTACTAGAATAATGAAATTTTGTGTGTGAAATCATAAGGATTGAAATACCATGTCATTATCACACACATGTTGCCACATATCATGTCATGTGCTGACAGTAAGTATTTAAGCTAAAATGCAGCTGCTTCATGCTCGAGCATAGTGGTAGTGTAAATTGAAAGCTGAGGCTTATCTGTTGTTTGCCTTTCTCTGTCTCAGGAGTGTCTGATATAGATCCTGCTTGATGTCCCATGACTGTCATGCAACTTTTGTGAGTGGTTACACAGCTATGCATTTACTAACTTCACAGTAGAAAATGTCTATTCTTCCAATGGTTTATGTGAGTGTTCGCAGTACATTTTGCAAAAAAAACATCTTTATATGCATAGTCTTCTCAAAATGTTGACCTACCCAGTGTCACTGTTGAATGTGACAGTCACTGATATCACCACAAAATACAGGTATGCCACATGAGCATTGATTCAGTTTGGAAAAGTATCATCCGAGTATAGCACTACAGCCACAGTACAGGACCATAGGTCATTGGTTGACAAGTACCCCATGTGGTTGATGCTTTACTCCTGTTATTATCGAAGTTGATGACAATAGGCTCTCATTTCTTCAGGTGCAATGTCCAGCTCTAGGTTACCATTGGCATGCTCTTGTAGTATGTCTTCATTTTGCTTTCCATTGGTTTCAGAAGGGGCAGTGAAGAAGAAAAATGTTAGAGGCAGCAAAAAAGAAAAAAAATCCAGGGGGAAATAATTCGGGGGGATAGTTGTTTTCGGGGGGGGGGGTGGGGGGGGGGGGGGGGGGGGGAGTGAGTTGCCCCAGTAGCATGTGTCAGTACCATGGGCTGTCAAGAGTTGGTCTGGTTTGTAGGATGTGTAGCTGGTGACCCATGCTTCAAGACGCATACAGAGTTACATGATTACTGATTCACTTTCATCTTTTTTTTTATGTAAAGTATTACCTTTGTCAATGCCTGACTGTTCTTGTAACTCTTGTGTCACATCAAGTCATAGTTTTTCCCTATCTCGTAGAATTTGATCCAGCTCATTTTTGGAAAGATCCTCCATTTTATCAAACCGCAGTGCACTCAACTCGCTGCATGTAATTTCTTTTCTTTTCAGTTTATGTAGTGGTGCCAAAAGAGCCTTAAAACTTTAGGCCATGCTTCTGTGGGCAAAAAACTGGAAGTCAGCACATGATGGTAAAGTATTACACATGTTTGCAATTTCTGCAGGTACGAAATCTATTGACACTCAAAGCATATGATGGGTCCGTCGTATGATAATAAGAGGGTTAATCTAAGTTATTATTATACGGAAAATGTGCTGTTCATTTTGTCAGAATGAAGCCAGGAAACTGAACAATCGGGAGGCGGCAGCAGAAGAAGAACGAAACAAGCGACCAGAAAACTGGGAGGCCAAGAGAAAGCGCAGTGAGTGGGAAGAAGAGCAAGACCAGTTACGCAAGGTCAGTGTTATGCTGGATTCGTGTGTGTGCGTGTGTGTGTGTGCGCGCGCATGAGCGCGCACACGAGAACAACATGTGTGTGTGTGTGTGTGTGTGCGTGTGTGTGTGTGTGTGTGTGTGTGTGTGTGTGTGTGTGTGTGAACAACATGAATTGTGTGTGTGTGTGTGTGTGTGTGTGTGTGTGTGCGTGTGTGTGTGTGTGTGTATGTGTGTGTTTGAGTCTTATGACCATATTCTGGAGAGACCGGTGGGAACAGTCACATGTTCATACATCCAGCTCATGTTTTACATGTATCATCCATTTATCAACATTTAAAGCAAGCAAGATATCTGGATGTTGAATAATTATGAATTGCTCTTTGTCATACTGACTGTTACTGAAACTGTGAAAGGGTTAATGTTTTTTTTTTTTTTCTTTTTAATCACAGTGTGTTTTAAACTGTCTGTTGTCCTTTGACATACTGACAGCCATTGAAAACGTTTATTTGGTGTTTTGTTTACCACATTTTGCCGCAAACTGTCTTCAGTTTGTAACAGTGTGACGGAGAATTTGACCAGATTTTAGGTGCAAAAAGTCAAAGGATTTTCAGGCCTGTTTTAGATCTGATTTTCAGTTGGTTCTCTTGTATTTTGTAATCAGCAGTGTTCAGTTTATCCTTTATCTACTAGTCCGAAGCTAAGCATCAGTAAAAGATTTCATGCCAGAACCATTGGTATGGATGATGAAGGACATGATAACAGAGAAGAACACAAAGCAGGAAGCTTTCCCCAAAGAGAAATTTGGAAAGCCTCATATCTGAGCTGACTACTCAGCGCACATCCTTCATCTCTTCCATTTATTTCAGGGTTTTCCTATCAGATAAAATGAAGAGGTCTTCAGATGCCCAGTCAAAACTAATGGAGTTTCCTTACACAGAAAATTATCATTAAATTTGTCATCGTCAGAACTAACGGTCTTCTAATACTTCAGGAGAAAGAAAAAAAGGTAATTTCAAGGCAGTGAGCCATCCACTTGCAGTATAAAGGTCTTTGTGTGATCATTCTAAGCGAAAATACATACACAAAGACATAATGCAAGAAAATCTTCCAGGAACTTACCCCATGCTGTGAAAAATCTGAAGCAGTTTGATAGAAACTTTGATGGTCCCATGACTACAAGTGCAAGCCATATGTTCTGTGACCGACTATAAGCTCAGCTACTGAGAAGTATTCGTATGAAGCGTTCACCTCCTTGCCACATACAGATTTTTTGTGGCTGTGCATACATGGCTTAAGTTATGTGCCTTTGTGTCAAGAGGAGGCTCGGAGAGAGGAGGTGGGAAAGGGGGGTGCAAAGGTTGCTGGCAAAGTCATCATGATCACAATGGAATTTACTGTACAATGAATTTAATGCACAGCGTTTGGCCAAGGCTGTGTGTCTTTTAAATTGGACTGAGAAAAACCTTCACTGTTGTTCATTTGTGTGTTCTGAGGAATGCTGCTGGCCCCATCTAATAAAATTCACCTTTGTATATCACTGTATGTGTGTGTCACTTTGCAGCGCTGTCAGGAAACAGGAGAGGACTTTGACATTGTGAAACTTCGTGAACTGGGTGCTGATGAGGTGGAGAGGTGGGGAGAGGAAGAAGAAAAAGAAAAACCCTGATACTGGTTTTGCTGGTAATTCTCTCTCTCTCGCTCTCTCTCTCTCTCTCTCTCTCTCTCTCTCTCTCTCTCTCTCTGTCTTTCTCTCAGTCTCTCTGTTTCCTTCTAAAGGTAAGCCAACATCACTCTTGTCTTCTTTCACATTTGTTAATGTAAACATCCACTTCATGGTTGAGAATTTTTACAGCTGTGTTTAGTTTTTGCCTGGTTTGAGTAATGTCTTCTCTGTATTTAACATTAGTTTTTAATGTTTTGAAAGCCTGATTTTAAAAAAGAAATTTCTTCTTCTTGGCTTTTTTAACACCCCAGGACATCAGTCATACTTCCCACTGGTCCAGTAACATTAAAACAAAAATTTATGACATTTTTTAAAAAAGATTTCTGTTCTGTACAGTTTTCAAATAGTGAAGAGCACATTTCTTTAGTCTTCTACTATGTTAGTATGAGTGCAGGCCTATCAGGGACTAGATCCACACACACACACACACACACACACACACACACACACACACACACACACACACACACACACACACACACACACACACGCGCGCGCGCGCGCGCGCGCGCGCATGTGCACGCAATCACGCACACACACACACACACACACACACACACACACACACACACACGCACCTTCTTAAGCTGAAGTACAGATATCCATAAGGATCTCGTAATCCATGCCAGTGATCGGTGAGTTCTGGAAGCACAAACATATCCATCATACTCTAGCATACTTCGAGAGGAGATCGGCTTTGCCAAGCATTCCTCACACTCTATTTAACTGCTGTGAGGAATACAGGTAACTTAATAACAACCTTTTGTTTCTTCAGATATCTGCCACAGCACTCCAAAGCCCTAATCTTCACTGAGCAGTATTTCCTCGAGGGTTGGAGCATGGCTGCTTTAATGGCAAGATAAAAAACGGTCATACACACAAAACTCCACTCCTTCGTTGGCAGATGGGTTAGATAAGATAAGATAAGATAATGTTGCTTATAGCCCAGCCGACTGCAAAGGGCCATATCAGGGCTGTCACCACGTTAAAATCAACTCACAGGGGCAGATGGGTTTAGTACTTTGCCTATCTATACAGGGAGTGTCTGCAGGAGTATTAGCCTGCCTACATAGAAGAAGAAGAAGAGAAGAGCAATATGATACAGGCATAATGATATCATGTATACATTCAGTGGCATGTGGAACATCTCTGACAATAAAAGAAGCAAGTCATCACCATGTGGTGGAAGAATCTGCCTGTACTTTAAAGGCTGTTCTGTCAATTATTTTTAATTGAAAATTGGGAAACTGTGCTAGGCTGATCGCATGAAGGTAATGGTTACTCCTTTCCGGTTTTTACTGAATGGATGCAGAAGTGTGCGACAGAAAATGCCTCCTGTCAAACCCTATCATTGGTATCTTCTCACTTACCACTGTAAGCATCACTTATTTCTTGCTTAAGAAACTTAATGCCTGAAAGGTTAAGTCACTGTCCTTTGTGTATGCATCCCAATAAGCTCCTCAGAGTCAAAGGCTCTTTTCCATTTTGACCTGTGGTATTTACATAACATTACATGCAACTGTGAACAATTGATAACTAATTCGTTTACATATTTCTGGAAAGTTAATCTTAATAACCACAGAAAATCAGTCTCTGTTTTGATTTGTGAATGCTGTGCATATTATGTTACGTTTTAGCTGTGGATGGGTTTATGGGATAATGGAAAAAAGTTACAAGACATTGGTTTTGTTGGAGATTATGCAGATGCATTGATGGTGACATGCTTATGACTCCAAAACATAGAATGGATTTTTTTAAAGATCTGAATTGAATTGTTTAAATAGAACTTTTATGAGTGTGGTATGTGCTACTCTTGTATCAATTCAGTTCTAGAGTAAGATCTTCAAGTTTGTTCTCCAGAATGCTTTCAAAGTCTCCCCCCAAAAAAGATTGTGGACATTCGAAAAAACTAAGAATAATGTCTGAAACTTCTTCAGTCTCACTGAAAGCTTCTAAGCCACTATCTGTAATATGTATACTTTTTTATAAGCATTGATGATACTGAAACATTAGTAACTTTGAAAGCACTAATTTTATAACTGTCATTTTCTTGATTTATTTGAAAAAATCATCCTTTGGCACATGAATATTTATTGCTTTATTGCCACTTTGCCATTTATTTGAAAGAACTGTCCCTTAGCATATAAATATATCTTTCTTTTTTGCCACTGTGCAGAAAAAGTTGATATCCTTGTGATTATTTGATGCAGAAATGTATACAATAAAAATGTTACTGAGCTTTTCTTTACATTTCAGTTATTTGTAGTGTTTTTGTCATGTGTATTTATTTAGTGTATTTTCTGTGTCATTTAAACTTAACATTCTCTTGTTCATATGCACTTCAGATAGCTTAATGAATTTATGTTGGTTGTACATTTTTTTTTAGACAATGATTTATAAGAGAAAAAATCCCTGATTGGTTACATCTCCATAACAAGAATATGGCTTTCTATGCCACTTTGTAAAGCAGTACATGCTATTACCAATTTTGAGCTCATTGTTACAGAATGGTTGTGTTTGCACCTTTTTTTTTTCTTTTAAAGACATTAGAGTGGAGAAGAATCATGAAAGCTATAAAGAGGTCCTTCTAAAATTTATTACATTTTTCTTTTATCCATCTTTTGCAAACACTTGATTTGGGGACACTTCATATGTACTGGGTTTTTTTTTTTTTTTTTCATTTTGATGTTCCTGAATAATTTTTTCAACCATATTATTTTTAACATCTACATGAGTACTTCTGTTCCCATGATACCTAGACCACTGTTTTAAGTATTATGAACCTGTTTTTTTTTTAAAGTCTGCTGTAGTTTTTTAGATACCGGATTTGGACCAAGAATCCATGTTTTGATAGTAAATGAGAATTCAGTATTGCAATTCTACAAGGATATATAATATCCCGTCATACACACGCAGATGGCTGCAGAAAGAATGGATGTTTTAAAGAGTGTCTGTATGTGTTTCTTCAGATTATGAGCAAGCAACCCACCGCCAATATCAGCGATTGACAAAACAGATGAAACCAGACCTGCAAGGTTATGAGCGCCAAAGAGAGAAAATGTATGTACATGATTTGATGAGTGTGTGTGTGTGTGTGTGTGTGTGTGTGTGTGTGTGTGTGTGTGTGTGTGTGTGTGTGTGTGTGTGTGTGTGTGATATATATGTGTGTGTGTGTGTGTGTGTGTGTGCGTGCGAATATGTGTGTATGCACATGCGCATGCATGTCGTGTGTGAGTGTGTGTGTGTGTGTGTGTGTGTGTGTGTGTGTGTGTGTTGATTAAACATATGAAATGATGGTTCTCACAGAATGTTATTTACAATATCGTGTATACTCAGAAATGCACAAACACTGCAGTCTGCTTGTATACTCAGAAATGCACAAACAGTACAGTCTGCTTTTCTTTTTGATTCCGTTAGTACTTTCAGTAAAGTCGGCCAATGACCTTTTTGTCTTTTTTTTCTTTTTTTTTTTTTTTTTTGAGGGGGGGGGGTGGGGGGGGGGCAGTTATTTCCAAACTTGAGCATGATGGTATGCATGAAGGGTCAGTTGCTGCCTCTGCCTATGGGCCTATGGGATGCAACCACAGAAATCCATGATTACTGACTGAATTAGAATTCCGTGTTGTATTAGCTGGACCTTACCCAGCATCAGTAGAGCTTCTAAGTGTTTGCTTGTTCTTGTTGTTGTGGTTTTGAAGTATTGTTTGTTGCAGATTACCTGGTAGCCAGTTCCTTCTCAGAATATTAGTAATTGATGTTTTACCTGGTAAGACCTTGAATGGAAGGTGTTTTGTAAGAGAAAATGCCAGAATAGAAATGAAAGCCAGCATGGGTGATTATGGAGTGTGCCTATTTATTCAAGATACGTATATAAGAGTTTAATTCACACTGAAGAGAAAAAAGAAGTTTGTTATTCATGGCTGATTTCATGGAGCAATGAGCTGGAAGCCTCCGTCAGGGCACGGTGGGTTTTGATGTGAAGAAGTGATGTTTTTTTTTTCTTCAAAGGTGATGAGTAAAACGCCTTTACCTGGCCATTTACGGCATTGAAGTGAATGAGTTGGTTTTCAGGGGTGATGAGTTCTATGCCTCGGCCAACACACTGGGCCTGCACCAGAGGAAAGACCCTGAGGATAATGTGGACAGAATGGTGCAGGACTTGGAGAAACAGTAAGTGTTCATGGTCTTGGTGGTGTGGATTGCTGTTACCGGTTAGCAATCTCATGATGAATGTTAAGGGGACTGACCCATTTGTACACTCTGATGAATGATGGGCAGGTCATTCCATACATTTCACAGGTGTGTGTGTGTGTGTGTTTATGTGTGAACGAGCATACATGAGGAGTGGGGGGGGGGTATCAGGCTGGTGAACCCTCCTCAGATCTGAGGATTTCAAAGAAAACCGTAAGACTTTTCAGTAGCAGGAAAAACAAAAATCTGAGAGGAAAAAAAAAATCTGCTGAAAAAAAAAAATTGATGAAATGCCTAATCATCCAGAGTCTCATACTGTATCCACTTCTTCCAGTCCTGGTTCCTGTCATTCTGTGTTCAAGACTATGCCACCCATAGCTACTATATCACAATGCTTCTGCATGTATTAATCAAACCAGTTCAGTGGCGGGAAGATACGTAGGTGAATGTGATTTGTTCCTCCCATTTTTTTTTTTTTCTCTAGTTGAGCATCTTGCATGAATTTTGTCTTTTGAGGGGAAAGACGTTGTCTTGTGTGCCATAAATGGTAAATCGAGGCAAGACGCTCAAGGAGGACATAATTGTCAACTGTAGGAGATGGGAGTGGACTGAGAAGAGTACAAAACGAGAAATTTTGATCTGCAGTTTTCGACTTTGTTTTCAGAAAGTGAACAAGCCAGGAATGGCACATTGTTGCTCATTCGCCATGTTAAAGAGGTTTTTACTGTGTCAACCGTGGTTTGTAACGGTGCTTTTTGAACATGTTCACTGCAAAAAACATGTTGATGCTTCAAGAGTGCCAGACCACAATGAAAACAGACTGGATTTATTGATTGGATGAAGGTTTTACCTTTCCTTTTTGCTTTTTTTTTTTTTTTTTGTGAACAAACATGCATGAATTTTATTTTGACAGCACACTGAGAGAGAAGTGATACGTAAGATGAACCCCTGTGATCAGCCTGGTTGTCGTCAGTAAGAATGAGATGCACAATGATTGTGTCCAAAATAGGGGGGTAGTGTTTTCATTACTGAGTTATACATGTCTGTTGAGACAAAACTGATTTATTACAAAAATTGATGAAATGTGAGTGTGCATCCTGTGTGTGTGTGTGTGTGTGTGTGTGTGTGTGTGTGTGTGTGTGTGTGCGCACGCATATGTTCACACAGCCATATGATAGTGTGTAACCATGTGTGAATGCAGTTGGTTTTCTTTGGTTTCTTTCTTTGCTTGCTTCATAGTAGTTTGCCTGTGAGGAGAGACCATGAAAGGTCTTCAAAACTTCTTAAATTCCATTTTAGCCAGGGGACTTTGCCCCCCTCCCCCCCCCCCCACCCCCCCCCCCCACCCCCCCCCCCCCCCCCTCCCCTCGCCCCGGCTCTCCATTGAGGCATTACTCCTGGATTCACCGAGGCTGCAGTCTGCACAGATATTTTACAGACACAAGGTCTTAGTAAAAAAAAAAAAAAAAGTACCAGGACAAGAAAATAAGGATACAGTACTTTGGATAAGCTTGGTAAATGTGGCTCACACATTTTTTGTCTCTTGCAGGATTGAGAAGCGAGAGAAGTACAGCCGAAGGAGACGCTTCGATGAGGAGGAGGATGTGAGCTACATCAACGAGCGCAACATGAAGTTCAACAGAAAGCTGGAGCGTTTTTATGGGCAGTACACAGCAGAGATCAAGCAGAACCTGGAGAGAGGCACAGCTGTGTGATTTGCGAAATCACCATTGGCCCATACGCTTTTATGTTGTTTTATTTCCTTTGGAAGGGGGGGGGGGGGGGGGGGGAATACAAGAGTGTTTGAAAGCATGTCCCTCACGTTGATTTCTTACTGGAAAAAAGTTGGCAGGTCCGAAGATGAATGGAGGATTGAATGTTGTCGTTGCACTGACTTGTATATAATTCCCTATGTTGTAATCATATGTCAGTGACTGTGTCTTGTCCAGATGAGGAGGGTTTAACTGGAGGTTTGTATTCTTAAAGCAGGAAAAAAAAATGTTTCCCTTAAAATGAATGGAAAGAAAGTATGTCTGGTCCGGCAAGAAATGAGTGAGGGACAAGACATGCGTGTATGGCTTCAGAATGATGATCTTTGTGTGTGTTAAGAGGTGGAAGGGCAGGAGGGGGGGAGGGGGAGGGGTGCTACTGATAAGGGCTATAGGAGATTCTGAGTAGACCGGTTTTTAAACACAGCATATGCACCTGAGTGATGAAAGTTGCATTTGTTTTTAAGGGATGATATGATTGTCCTCTTCTTTAAAAAAAAAAAGGGTATCACCTTTTCTCTTGTACTACACCGAGTGAATGTAGAATAAGTAGATGAAAAAGAAATGACAGATATGTTGCGTTTTTGTTTTTAGGGAATAATGTGATTGTTCACTTCTCAAAAAAAAAAAAAAGGGGGTCTCCTTTTTTTTTTGTACTACACTGAGTGAATGTTGAATAAATAGATCAAAAAGGTACTTTTTCTCTGTTTAGAACCCACCGACTATGTTTTTTTTTTTATGAGTTTTACTGTCTTTTTGTCTCTCTCTCTCTCTCTCGTTGTCTTGCTGTCTGTCTGTCTCTTTCTCTCTCTCTGTTGCTCTTAATCTGTCTGCGTGCCTAAGGGATCAAATCTCTTTCTTTTGTCTTGCTCTTAAAAATGGCTGCTGTGAACTCTTTTCTTCTTTGTCTCTGCCTGTCTGTCTGTGTGTATTTCTCACACATACACATGCATACATACACACACACACACACACACACACACACACACACACACACACACACACACACACACGTTACACACGCATGCGCACACACACACATGTGCATATGTGCACACACTGCTTTCATTATCATCAATGATTTTGAAAAATGGACAAAAAATCACAAAAATATGTGCAAAGTTCCAGCTTCTATTACATTTTATTCAGTACTCCATATTCATAGTATGTAGTATTAATTTTAAAGGAAAACGTTTTATATAAAAAAAAATAAAAAATCTCTAAACAGACTGATTTATTATAATGGTGAAAAAAAAAAAAAGTGAGTGGGGGGTGGGGCAGGGTAAAGAATCGATATTTGCAGCCAAAGAGAATGCTCAAAAGCTACCCAAGACACATTACATAGTGAGATATGTCTGTACAGGTAGTTCACCGAGCATGCTTTGTGCGCGTGTATGGACATAATGTTTTATTGTTTTCAATTATTCCATGCACTCATATGACTTGAACGTAACATGTGTATGTGTGAGTCTGTATGTACGTGTAGGTGCGTGCATGGGTGTGTTGTTGTTGTTGTTCTTCAATTTAACGTCTTTTCACTACATGTGATATTAGACAAGTGTGTGTGTGTGTGTGCGTGCAGTGTGCATACATGAGTGCGTGCCCACGTGCATGCATGTGCGTGTGTGCGTGTATGTGTGATGAGGAGAAACTGTAAGTAAGAATTAAACTAAAAAAAAAAAAAAAAAAAAAAAAAAAGAAAAAGACATCAAAAGTAAAACAAACAACTGTACAAAATAAGATCATGAAACAGCAATTACAGGATTGAGCCAACTGGGCTTAACATAAGAATTCGTACAAAATTTAAAAGAGACATGGTATCCTGGAATATGCACTTTGAAGCATCCTTTCTAAATTCTGACAAATCGGAATCAAAGTAGGGGCAAAAGTATAGAACGTGTGTTGTACAATTATCAAGGGCGCCGCAAGCACATCGAATATTCTTGACATATTTTGTTCTGAATGCATTTATTTTTAAACCGAAATAATAAGGAGAGAAGTTGTTTACTGTGTCTTGGATATAATCCTATGTTTGTATTACGGTTTACTGAATTTACTGAGGAAGCCCTTTTTAAAAGATTACTTTTCGAGAGCTCTTACAACAAAGTATAGAAGAGTCGGGTTTGTGTATTCGGGGGGAAAAATTTTTCGAAAGAGGCTCTTTGTAAGAGAGAGAATATCCTTCGTGTAAGTTCAAGGGAATATGAATAGTAGCTGTATTGTCAGAATTGTTTGCTCCTGCTCGAGCAATCCTGTCAGCCCATTCGTTTCCGGATATGAAGCAATGGAAGGAACCCAACAAAATTAACTGTTACACCTCTTGACATAAGGTTGTGAATAAGTATTTTAATTTCAGATATGATTTCAGCACGATTTTTTGAATGGGATGTGTGTGTGTGTGTGTGCATGTGTGTGTTTGTGTGCTTGCATGTGAATGTGTATACATGTATGTAGTAGTGTGTGTACGTGTGTGTGTGTGTGTGTGTGTGTGTGTGTGTGTGTGTGTGTTTCAAAGACCTAAAGTTCTCATTCTTCATTTCTTTTAGTTCATTTTCTAATTGTTTTATCACTGCCTAAGCTTATCTAGGTGTGACATTTCACAGTGAAAAGTAGCCAAAAAGGCATCACGAAAGAAAGCATAGAATAGACCCCGATTATCGCAGACCTGCCAGCCAACCAGAAAAGACATGAGCAGGAAGCAGCAGGGCAGTCACCAGCTAAAGTGACAGGGGTTCCAGCTCTTGATACATCTGCCAGCCAACCAGAAAGGACATGAGCAGGAAGCCATCAAATTATGCTCCCTGCGCAATTGATTTAGCAGTGTGGACTGGGGGCACACCTCGATTGCCATCAAAGGTGAAAGTGTCTGAGTGTGGTGAGAGCCCTGTGTTGATAAAGTGCTGTACTGTTCTAGCTGTTAACTACAATGAAGACTGCAGAGTCAGCAACAGTTCATTATCCTGGGCCCTTTGAAATTGTTGTCTTTGGACATCGTTTTAAAATCGTTTTGTCTTTTATCTTTGCTGGGGTCTGGTGAATTTCCTGAATTAGTTCTAAATTGTGTAAATATTTTTGGCAATATCATGATTTAAAGTGAACGATGATTTCCGATACTGAGTGTATTCAACTCTCCTTGTCAACCTCAGCTTGGGCACTTTCGTTTTATCGTGTGGGTTGAAGGAAGAGGATATAGTTCATGTGTGCACTAAACTCTGAAAAACTGACAGAGAACATAATGCATATTTAACTCTCCTTGTCAGTCTGAGATGGAGCAGTTTCGTTGAATGTCAAAAAGGTAAAAACAGACACATGACAGAGACTTGTTCTCATTAGATCACCATGACAAAGGCCTCAGAACATTTTAGTCGGTAATCTTCAGAGTTGCATATATATAACGTGTTCCTGATAATGAAACACCTCCATACCCACCCTTCCATATTCCACCTCTTCCTCAAACGCTAGCATCTGTTGTTGTCTGGCTGAAGGTAACAACACATCTTTTCAGATTTTTTTTTTTTCTCGAAACAGCTCAATGGCCATGTTCATGTATTAAAAGGTTAATAGATTCATGTATTAACATTATAACAAGATGCAAAGCATACAAACGTACTCCCAGTTCATCTTCCTGAAAAACGTCACAATCAAACATGCGTCATAATGTATTTAACGTCACAATCAAACATGCCTCATAATGTATTTGTACTTTCTGAGATATTCCATAAAGAAGAAAAACCGTTTTGGGGCCGTTTTAGCCGATAGTAACGCTATTCTGGTAAAATAAATGACCAGGCATCATCCATGACCCATAATGAACATGCCTACTAATTTTCAGAAAGATCGGCTCATTAGTTTTGTCTGGAGCGAGTGGTACACATTTTGACCACAGACAGACAGGCCGACAGACAGCATTTCTTCGTTCCCATTGTAAAGTACTCCCTGTTCTGTAAGAACTGGGAGTACAAAAGGCTTCAAAATGGGCTGTAGACTGACAAATGTTCACCGTGTCCAGGGTATGGCACAGAGGAAGGCAAAGTCTCATTCCTCTCCTTCCTCCACCTCTAACCCTGAACTGAATCAGACACCCCACATGTTGCTGGGTGTACAAAAGGTTTTCAGGCCGAGAAAAAAAAAAAAAAAAAAAAAAACCAGCCTCACGCGTGGTTTGAACTCATGACCGTCAGCTCCACAAGCAAACGCTCTGATCATTTGACTATGGGTCCATCTGTTGATGTATTAGTCTGGACACATCGGGCAACTGTAGCAGTAGACGATCAAGAAAGACTTTTCTTCTGTAAAGAATGTACAGCTGCAAGCATTCTGCTGTAATAGCCGGGTTAATTCGATTCTTCTATTTCAATATTGTCAGGCAGTGCTTCGATTACGTCTCCTCTTCCCCACCCATTATCCTACCTCCTCCCGTCCTCTGCTGTCCTTATCTTGGTTGTGCCTTAAATTCTTTCCTTTTTCCACCCACCTCTGGTGCTCTGACCTTGACACCAGCTGGCACGTTAAACAACTGCCGCGTTCATCACTCTATTACCGTTCTCTGCTCCCCAAACACTCACCCCTCACCCACATACTCCTGTCTTCCGACTCACCCACATACTCCCGTCCTTTAGCCCACCTGCTCTCCTTGCCCTCCCAACTTTGGTATCCTTGAAAGGTCGTGGATTCTAAATATGTTTCACCCGAAATGGAACACAATGACGTTTTATTTGACGTAACAGAATGACGTCTTATCTGCTAAATTTTCAGATCCAGCTCAGATTTTAAAAGTTAACTTTTTATCATTTTGGCAACAATGTAAAATTCACCATGTGTTCAAGTGGTTTTCTGTTACATTTGTGACTTGGAACAAGTAAGGATGTCTAAATTATCTATTTAATGTGGATTACTTCCTTGATTTTCCATTAATCATCAACTTATCTCGTAATACTCGGCTAAACTTGGCAAAATGCATATGTAAATGCCTTAGACACCTTTTGTTTTTTCGTCTAAACAGCCCCCTGAGTTTAGTATTCTAAAGTTGAAGATTACCGTAAAGGACATTCACCCTTTAGGTCAAACTACACCTGCAAGTCAGCAGACATTGTGTATATTTTGACCTGCACTCTGTGCCACACGCTTTATGTGGGTGAGACCTGCCGGACACTGAATGAGCGATTCTCTGAGCATGTTCGCTCAATGCGGCTCAACTACAGTGACTCGAGATTTTATATTTTTAATTGTTGTTGTAACAGTATATCTATTTTGTTTTATTGCACAGGACTTTGCTAATACAATGGACCATTGTAAATGTAATTAATACTGATACTGGATTACGCCTTGGTCACCTAAATGTTTATCATCTACCAAATAAGATTCATGATATCTGTTTTTTCTCCTAAACGAATCCCCTTCTATTCATATGCTTGGTCTTAGTGAAACTCGCCTTGACTCCCGTTTCACTGATACAGCTTTATCCATAACTAACTATAACTTTGTCCGACGCGATGCACATCACTCTGGTGAAACAGGACTTGGAATATACATTCATCAAAGCATCGCTCTCACTGTACAAAAAGGCGGCGTGACCTTGAGCCTGATAATGTTGAATGCATGTGGCTGCAGGTAAAACCCTCCAACTCAGCCCCTCTTCTAGTTGGATATATGTATAGGAATCCCGCTGCCACCTTCCTCTGGTATGACAACTTTGTACGCATGATGATGGATGAGGTATATAAGAGCTATCCAAATGTCATTCTTCTCGGTGTGATTTTAACATTGATCTGTTAAAACGGCAGCCTGCCTGGGATGCGACCACCACACTCTTTGGCTTGCATCAGCTTATTCATAATCCAACTAGAATCGCAAAGACATCTTCTACATTGCTGGATCATATCTACACGAACAACAAAGCCATGGTATCCAATATAACTGTGGGCAACAAAAGCATAAGCGACCACTGTCTCATTTTGTGCACTTGGTCTTGTAAACTTCCAAAGCAACAGAATAAGGGCCACACAACCATTCAATATCGCTGCTTCAAAAATTTCAGCAAGGATGAATTTTTCCTCGACTTAAGCTTAGCTCCTTTCTACAGTGTACTCAATTACACAGATCCAAATGAAGCGTATAATACCTGGTATATATATCTTTCTCTCAATCGTTGATAAACATGCTCCACTTAGAAGAAAAAAGGGTAAAACACAGAGTACTTCCCAGCTGGCTGACAAAAGACATTATTATAGAAATGGCACTAAGGGATGCGCTTAAAACCGCAAAAAAAAAAGTAGATGAATATAAAAAGCAGAGAAACAGAGTATCAGATCTAGTTAGAAAATCAAAATCTGAGCATTTCAGGGAAACTGATAAACGCAAACAGGGATACAGCATCACTATGGCGTGCTGTTAATGAAATAACTGACAAGTCAAAAAAGAAATCAGATAATACTGCGACTATGTGGTCTGCTAACACTTTCAACAATCATTTCCTTCATTTAACCGAATCAGTACAGACAGCTGCCAATGTTACATGTTTTAATCGATATGAGACTCCAGCTTTTCTCCAATCGTTTTGCCAAGAACGATTAAATACAAGAGATTCATTTAGCATCCCCTTGCTTGCTATTAATGAAGTTGGTTCCTTAATTTCAAAACTTAAAAATAAAAAAAGCAATGGGTCCAGATAACTTAAATGCTTCTATACTCAAGCTTGCTCTACCTTACATTGTTGATACCCTTACGTATGTTTATAATTTGTGCATTGATCAGAATGTCTTCCCATGTGGTCTAAAGGCTGCAAAAGTCATTCCCTTACCCAAATCAATCAAGAGATCTCACTGATTTAAACAATTTTAGGCCAATATCTCTTTTATCCGTTGTATCGAAACCTATTGAGATGCATGTTCACAAACACCTAACTAAACATATGGAACATCACAAACTGTTCCACCCATTTCAGTCAGGCTTTCGTCGAAATCACTCATGCCACACGGCCTTGACACGCCTCTGTGATACATGGCTATCAGCCATCGAAAACGAAAAAACTCACTGGAACTGTTTTTCTCGATTTTAAGAAAGCCTTTGATCTAGTAGACCACAACATATTATTAAAAAAAAATTACTGCATATGTTCAAAATCCGGCAGTAGTCACCTTCTTTCAGTCATATCTTGAAAATAGGACCCAGCGTGTTTACTTAAACGGTACTTATTCTTCTGAAGGAATAGTGAGCTGTGGTGTTCCGCAAGGCTCTGTCCTCGGACCTCTTCTCTTCTGTATTTTCATAAATGACCTACCGATGCACATATCTCACAATGATGTCATCTGTGATCTGTTCGCTGACGATAGCTCTCTTCACTGTAGTGATACAAAAACATCATATCTGTACAAATATCGTTACAACAAAGTATAACGGATGTCTTAGAATGGTGCAACCAAAACCGAATGGTCCTTAATCCGCACAAAACAAAATGTATGGTCCTAACATCGAGACAGAAACATCAACGACAGCATCTTATGTTGAGCCTAAAAATGAATGAATGAAACCTTGATCGAGCAGGTTACCGAACATCGTGTCTTAGGCGTGATCATCGATGAGAATTTTAAATGGCAATCGCATATAAATCATGTTTGCAAACAGTTGGCTCGCAATTTGTTTTTACTCCATAAACTCAGTTATTATGTTGAACCACACATCCGGAAATTATTTTTTGAAGCCCATTGCCTTTCTCACATCAACTATGCGTCCACTGTCTGGAGTGGTGCGTGGTGAACATCACATAAAAAAGATCAACTCTATGTATAGACGGGGGAATTAAGCTGATTCTTCCCGACAGTCTCTCTCGACCACGAGCAAATTCGCAAAACTAATGATGTTACCACTGCAGAGCCAACTGACCTATAATAAATAAAGCAGTACTAATGTTTAAAGTCCATGCAAACATGGCGCCAACATATCTTGCTGAGTTTATCCAAATGGCAACAATGCGATATGATTCTAATAATTACATTTTACCACGTGTCCGCATTGATTTGTTCAAATCTAGTTTTGCATTTTTGGTCCATCTGTGTGGAACTCTCTTCCTCCGTCTGCCAAAACATGTCAATCACTGCCGTCCTTCAAATCAGCAATACTTAAACATTTACTTGAACAATAAATCTAACCTTTTGACCATAGCTCTCAACGCCCTACTTTTATGCTTGCCTCTGTATTAGCTAATGAAAATGTGCGAACGTGCGTGCGTGCGTGCGTGTGTGTACGTGTGGGTGTGTGTGGGTGTGGGTGTGGGGAGTGCGCGTGCGTGTGTGTATGTGTGGGCGTGTGCGTGCATGTGAACGCGCACGCGTACGTGTCTGATTGTGTTTGTGTAAATTTTCTTTTTTTTTTTTTTTTTTTTTTTTTATTTATTCTTATTATTATTATTATTATTATTATTACTATTGTTATGTTATTATTATAATGTTGCTGTATTCTTCATTGTTTCTGCCATTATTAATATGTGCAGTTTGTCCAGTTGAATGTTGTAGAATAGCAAGGACAGATTGGAAGAATATTCTTCTTTGCCCCTTTCCTCTTGATTACTTCTCACTGTTTTCAGTTTTACTTCTGTCTCGGTTTTGCTCTCTTCTCTTCTTCATTCCTTACTTTTCTCCCTAAGAAGAAGGACCTAGGGCTCGAAACGTTGGGAAATAAAATCTCACCATCAGGACCAGCTACCACATTCTGGTCAGTCTGACCCTTTTTCCTCCTATTTTAAGTCCTGCAGTCAAGATTTCCTCTTCATCTTAAGTGACATACACTGATCCCGAATTTACTTTGTTAGATTTGGCAAGACATATGTACAAGTGGCATATGTTGGTCCTAAATTCAGTAACATGATTATTATAATCTGCATTTCTACCTGGTAAAATCATGTGAAACTGTCCAATCTTCACAAAACGTAACGTTGCCATATTTAGATTCACATCAGTTGAAGTGTCTTTCATTTGTGTGAAAAGAAATAATTGTATAAGACCAACATTTCAAAAGGACAAATTCGTTAAAAGGGAAGTATTGCTGAAAAGTCGGTCTCATATTAATGGACATTGCAACTCAATGGAATGGTTGGAAAGGTCTTAATAATCTCTCTGTGCCAAGTTCGATGATACTAAAAATTATATGTGCTTAGAAAATGCCAGCATTAATGCTTACCACAGAAACACACATGTACGTTGGCACACATGCACAAACAGATGCACACATGGATTGCATAAAACTGTGTAACGATACTGACTCACTCGTCTACACATGTAAGTCAAAACATCGTTGAATTCCATCAAATGTGAACAAGTTGTCTGGAATAAAGTGAAAACCGTCTGTGTTTATTAAAGAAAAACAAGATGCAAAGCATATAAACGTCCTCTCAGTTTATCCTGAATACGTGTGATATATTCCATAAAGAGGAAAAACCATCTTGGGCTGGTGTAACCGTTAGTAGTGGCTATTCTGGTAAACAGCCATCATCTGTGACCTATAATGAACATACTTACAAATTTTCAGAAAGATCGGCCAAGAACTTTCTGAGATTTTCCATCAGGAAGAAAACCATTATGGGCCATTAGTAACGGCTACAACGGTAAACTAAAACGTCGGGCATGATCCATGAACCATAATGAACATACCTACAAATTTTCAGAAATATCGGCCACGTACTTTTCTGAGACATTCCAAAAAAAAAAAAAGAAAAACCATTATGGGCCGTTACAGCCGTTAGTAACGGCCATAACGGTAAACTAAAACGTCGGGCATCATCCGTGACCCATAATGTTTATACCTGCTAATTTTCACGAAGATCGGCCAAGTACTTTCGGGGATATCCATAAAGAAGAAAAACCGTACAGCCATTAGTACCGGCTATAACGGTAAACTAAAACATCGGGCATCATCCGTGGCCCATAATGAACATACCTACAAATTTTCAGAAAGATCGGCCCAGTAGTTTTGTCTGGAGCGAGTGGAACACATTTTGACGGACGGACGGACGAAGAGACACACAGACAGCATTTCTTCGTTCCCATTCTAAAGTACTCCCTGTTCTATAAGAACTGGGAGTACAAAAAAAAAAAAAGAAAAGAAAAGGCCAGCGCGTTTGGCTAACTTAATGCGATGTAAAACCACATCAACGCAACGCAACGCAACGCAACGCAGCGCAACACAACACAACACAACACAACACAACACAGCACAGCACAGCACAGCACAGCACAGCACAGCACAGCACAGCACAGCACAACACAGCACACACAACAACAACAAATTCATGCGAAGTAGCAATAGTCGTCGAGGTTTCTGTCGATACACAATCTAGCACAATATGATATTTAATACAATGAAATACAGTAGAGAGCATAAAAGAAAGCCAATGATCATTCTTCTTTCAACACAACACCACCAATTCATGCAAAGTAGCAATAGTCGTCGAGGTTTCTGTCGATTTACAATCTAACACAATACAATATACAATGCAATAAAATACAGTAGACAGCAAAAAAGAAAGCCAATGATCACTCTCTTATTTCAGCAGTGTCCCCTAATGCTTTTCTGATCTTCCTCCTATGCTGGTGTGCAGACGTCACAAAATGCCACCCCCCTCCCTCCACTCCATCCTTCCATAACGGCTTCCTGTCATCCACTCTGTCCCTCCGCTCCTTCCTCAGTCTGACCTGGATCTTCCGTTTGACCTTGACCTTGTTTCTGCCCACTTCTTGCGCACTCCTCCTTCGCGGCTTCTGCGGTAGCGTGGCTAACTTTGCCGTGATCGGTCGGGTTTCTTCCTTCTCCTCTCCTGTGGTAACATAAGGTAGGATCTGAGGATTTCTTCCTCGGATTTGATGAGGAAGCTCCTATCTGTTTGTTCACCTCACCCCTTCCTCCCCTGCTGCAGGATGTAGCGATTGAGGTTTTCCTCCTTCGGGAAGGAGAGAAAACAGCTCCTCCTCTGTGTAACAGGGATGGAGACGACTGTGACTTAGAGGAGTTTTGAATCCACGCACTCCGCGATAATTGAGGAGCCCTTGCACTGCTGCTTTTGCTGCTGTAGGAGGAGGGAGAGCAGTTCCCGTGCTTGATGTCTTGTCTGGCTGTGGAGGTGGGACGTTGCTGCCGGTCCGATGCTTCGCCCAGGTAGAGGTCTTGGAATTCGATGGACCTGCGACGACCGGTTCTGGCACATCTGCGTTCTGAAAGGAGGTGGTCTTGGTTTTAGGTTTTGGTGCCAGAAAGGCCGGTTTATTTGACTTGTCTGTCCGTCTGTCTGTCTGTCTGTCTCTTTCCTTCTCTCTCGTACTCTGTCTGTGTGCGAGTGTGTATGAGTGAGTATGCATGTCTGTTCAATTTCAGCTTGTGTCATTTCAAATTCTAATGATATTTGACTTGATGAAGAAGAAGAAAAACGTTTGGGAGCACAAAACTATGCCTGTTTATATGTGACGGTAGGCTCTCAGGAAAGGACTGGGGTTCAACGAACGGCTGTGTGCGTGTTCGTGTGCGTGCGCGCGCGCGCGCATGTGCGTGTATGTGTGTGCGTGAGTGTGTGTATGTGTGTTTGTGTGTGTGTGTGCGCGCGTGTGTGTGTGTGTGTGTGTGTGTGTGTGTGTGTGTGTGTGAGAGTGTGTGTGCGCGCGCGCGCGTCCATACATTCGTAGGTGTGTTCATACCTTCACGCAAGTGTGTGTTAATGTGTGTGGATGCACACGTGTGTGTACATGTGAGCACATGTACACGCAAGAAGATATATTACACGATGGATTATTCAACTTGATGGATCTTTTTTGGATTGTCCCTTTTTAGCACTTAGTTTCAGTCATTTTGGTCAAAATGCAAAATAGACTAATGTACTTGAATAGATTATGTAGAGGTATGCTGTTGAAACGAGAAACGCTTTGATTTGCTGCTTCAATGCAGCATTACATGCTGGATTCACCATGTATAGATAAATCCATATGATTTTATATAGCAATGTGAGGTTCCATATTTTGTAATGTTTACATCTGCAGCTCTGCTTTGTAGAAAATCACACTATATGGTCGGATCGCTTAAAATGTAACTTTATGTTTGTTCCTATGTTTGCGTATGGTATGATTTTAATCATATCTGTTATCATTGTCTAAAGCAAAATCGCAGCTAGTCATAGTTTCTAAAAAAAAAAAAAAAAAAAAAAAATGTCATTTTTCTTCTTAATCAAAATGTTGCTAAAAATTATTTTTAGATTTACAGCTCTTACTGTTCAGTGTCATTTTTATGCAGGGAATGGTTGGAAATGCCTTAATATTCGTTGTTGTCATACCAGCTTTGATTATACAATTTAGCGCATACAATCTAGCGCTTTCAGCTACCAAGAAAATACCCAAAACAGAGTTTACTATAGACACGACATCTACCCCCTCTCCTTGCACACACACACGCACACGCACACACACACACACACACACACACACACACACAGTGACTCGGGCGAAAGAAATAGGATGATGTGTTTTTACACATGGTCCATAAAGAAGTTGACTTACGCCTTTTGCTCTGGAGACAATGATAGTATGATATAATAAAGTTTAGCAGAAGCTCAATGATGATATGATGGAATAATTAAGTTTAATCACAATGATGATAAAAAGGAATAATGAAGTTTACCACAAGCATAATGATGATGTCATGGAATAATGACGTTTACTCTAAGCACTATGATGATGTAATAAGCAGAGCAGTTTAATCACAATGATGATATGATGGAACAATGAAATTTAACGTATGCGCAATATGATGTGATGGGATAATGAAGTTTACTATAAGCACGATAATTATGTTATGAATAATGGAGTTTTAACAATGATAATATGATAGAATAACGACGTTTACCATGGACACAATGGCGATATAATGAACACTGCAGTTTAATTACAATGATAATATGATGTAATTGTTAAAGTCCACAATAAGCGCGCTGATAATATGACGGAATAATGAAGTTTAATCACAAAGATGTTAAGATAGAATATATTCAAGTTTACCGGAAGCACAATTATGATATGATGTAATAATGAAGGTTAATCACATGTTGATATCATGGAATAATCAAACTTACCGGAAGCACAGTTATGATATCATAGAATTTGATCACAATGATGATATGATGGAATTATGAAGTGTACCGTTAGCACAACGATGAAATTATGGAATAATGAAGTTTCAACACAATAATGATATGATGGAATAATTAAGGTAACGGTAAGCACAATATATTGCTATAGAATTATAACGTTTTACCGTAAGCCTTCTGCGCTGGGGACGCAGGATCGTAGACAGGCGTGCCAAATTTAGACTGCAGGATCTGTAGCGTGTCCTTCCTCGGTTCAAGGTCTAAGGGAATAAGTAAACATATATTCCGTAAATCAGTCAAGCAATCAACCAACCTATCATCCAGCCAGTCAGAATACCAACCAGTCAACCAATGTATTAAATTATCAATCAGTTGATCCCTCCATCCATCCATTAGAGAGAGAGAGAGGGGGAGGGGGGAACGGTGGAGTGCATGCTACCCTGAACACGTGCTACCCTGAACTCTTGTTTAAATGAAAAAAAAAAAGTATCTGTGAGCGTTGGAAGATGTATTTTAAAGGGTTGTGTGAATGAACGACTTGTGAGTTGACTTCAACGCGGTGACAGCCCTGCCATGGCCCTTTGCAGTCGGCTGGGCTATAAGCAAGATTACCTTACCTTACCTGTCTGTGAGCGAGGTTGAGGGGAGCAAGTAGAGCAGGGGAGGGAGAGGGGGACGAGGGGTAGGTAGTGACAGACGAATGCCAAAAAGACAGAATGAATGTGTAGTCCTGTATATGAATCTAGAAAATAGAAGTGGTGGGTGTGTATGTGGGGGAGAGAGAAAGGGGGCGGGAGAGGGTGTGGGGAACAGCTTTAATTGGAGAGCCATCGTGTGCGCCTACGGAAGACGAATCAACCTCTTTTTCGAGTTATCACGCACGGAACATTTCCAGTGCATTCGACTGCTCCAAACTCTTTATCCTCGACGAAGACGCTTTCCAACAGTCAGTAGATTTATGTGAACATTTCCTTTCTATTCGACACCTCCTCCCCACCCTTTCCCTCCAGCCTCCTCCCAAAACCCTTTGATAAACCAAAAAGAAAAGACGGAAAGCGCGGCATCACAAATAGCGGCAATACAACTGTCCCGCTTCAGAGGACGGCGATGGGGGTTCGTTGTTCAGTGTCAGGCTGTTTGGATTTCCAGTCAATGTTGCCGTTTCGAGACGTGTTTTCTTTCAGTCACGTCTGATGTTCTGGGGAACATGAACAATTTCCAGGCGGCGAGGTTCGTGTCGTTGTCATGTTAGCCGTACAGTGGATTGAAATACAAGATCGAGTGAGACTAGAAGGGCTTTTATAGTCAGTTTACTGGCACCCTCGGGGTTCTTTTAGCTGAAGTTCTCCATTGATATTGCCGTGTCCATTGTCTTTTCCATATGTTCCACAGTTTATACAAAAACACACACACACACACACACACACACACACACACACACACACGCACGCACGCACGCACGCACACACAAAACAACAAAAACAACTTATATCAACAGACAAAGAGAACCTCCTGGGAATCTCCCAACTAAAAAGTGCATGTCTGGTTCAAAAGGGCCTTAAGCGTTCTGAAAATGTGCTGCTGTCTTGACCTCTTGTATGCTGGAAGCAAAGAATCCAACAATATTTTGTTTTGGAATTGTGTTGGTATTGTATCAGTCACTATATTATTAAGTTTAAACGGTTAACGCAATGGAAAATCTTGCAACCTCATTGGGTATAATTGAATAAATCAATATTGAAAACAAGTTTATACTACATTTAAAGGCTATAACTGGAAGAGCAAACACAGAAATTACAATGTCATCAAACCTAAAAGATAATTCTGACAGATGTAGAATTCATAGCCAAAAATACTGTTGAAGCTAGTTTTTGCCCAACTCTGGTTGCATGACGTCAAGAAAAAGAATTGGCTCAATGCAGAACTGAAGAAAGGTTAATATCGCACACACGGTGAAATAAAGGTAACCGCCTCACCACCCCAGCAACAACAACGAAACTCAAATTGTACGTCTTGCCCACACACAATGAATATCACACATTCCACACTAAAATATGAAAAGCATACTGACTCCACATTGAAAAGCACTGTTAAGAGAGAGAGACAGAGAGAGAGAGAGAGAGAGAGACAGACAGACAGACAGACGGAGACATGAGAGCCAGCCAGACAGACTGAGACAGACAGAATGGAGGGCGGAGTGGAGGGAACGGGTGTAGGTTCAGGGGAGGGGCAGGATCAAGAGAGACAGACACAGAGGCGGATACACAGACAGACGAGGAAAACCTCTAACAATCTGTCAACAGAGCAAAACCTACCGGGGGGGTAATTTCTGCCTGGAGACCTCAGCCCGCAGGGTCTGCAGGCGTGTTTCATATCGGCAAGCGACCCTTCTTCTGACCAGCACGGCGTCATCTCGGCTGGGGATGAGGGAATGGGAAGTTGGGAATTTGGAGGTAGTGGGGTTGGGGCGGAATGGAGTACAAAAATCGGTTAAATCACGCAATCAGAAAAAAATGTAATACTGTCGTTTCTTTTTTTTCTTTTTTTTCTTTTTTTAATTTGCTTAACGATTAATAGATTAATCTACCTATCTATATGTTCATGTATCTATGTATCAATCTATCTGTCTATTTCTCTGCCTATCTATTTATCTATCTGTCTATCTATCTGTGTGTCTATCTAATTGTATTTGTATCTCTCTCTATAGTTGATGTCCATCTAACTTTCCATCCGTTTCTAGGTCTCTGTGAAGCTATTTACCACTTCAGAGTTCCTTTCAATGCCATCTCCCTATCTCTCTATCCTCCCCCCCACCCGCCTGTGGTGTGTGTGTGTGTGTGTGTGTGTGTGTGTGTGTGTGTGTGTGTGTGTGTGCGCGCGCGCGCGCGCGCGCACGCGCATGTACAACTCTATCACTCCCTCCCCCCCCCCCCCCCCTCTCTCTCTCTCTCTCTCTCTCTCTCTCTCTTGTTGATTGTAAAACAACAACAAACAATTAAATACACTCGGCGAATTTTTTTTTCATCGACGCTCAAACCTTTTTTTTCCTTTTTGTTTTTCCCCTCAAATTTTAGATTTAATTAATAGCAAACCGCCAAGAAAACGTAGACAAACGAATCAAACTTGTTTTAGATCTTCGCCTGCAGTTGCCACACTCTGCAACTAGATTTTTTTTTTTTTTTTTTTTAACACTTCAAGGTCTATAAATGACAGCGTGACGAACGCCTTTATTGTGTTGAAAATGAATGACACACATGAAATTCTGCTCACCCCATTCTATCTATGTCTTGTTGCCTGTTCACTCGCTCACAAGAGTAAACATAACCAATGGCAATACACGCCATGTTAAATGACAAACCGGGAAAATCAAATGAGACCTTATAAACAAGCAAAATGGTAAGCATAAGATTGTCTTGTCTCTTTCATTTCACCTCTTAACTTAATTTGTTTCTGAATTCTTTATTATCCAATAAGTGATGGGCCAGTAATGCCCCAAATTTAAAAAAAAAAAAAAAAAAATCTGTTTACCGACGTATCCACCAACCTGACTTCTCACCTACCTATCTGTCTATCGATCGGATTGTCTGTCTGCTTTACCTACATATATGCCAATCTACTTGCTGACCTACATAGCTGTCTGTCTATTATTTTGATTGTTTGCCGGTCTGTTTATCTGTTTTGCTATTTGACACTTTTTAGAGAAGAAGGAAATGCACAGAGTACCCCCATCATAACCCAGACGTTTCTTTGTTATACTTTTTTTTCTTCTTCCTATATCTCTTCAACTTGTCATGCTTCCTCGTCTGTGACTGCGATCAATTTTCACTGTTATCATCTCCAGTATCGAAAACAAAATAACTGCAGAAGAAAGGAACCATGCATATGTAGTAAAATACTCATTTCAAGAACTATAGCTTTTTTTGCTCTCTAAATCGGAAATTAAAAAAAAAAGGGGGGGGGGGGGGGGGGGGGGGGGGGAAGGAACTGCCTGTGAAATATATAAGATGAATGAGTAAATAAATCAATCAATAAATAGAGAAACAAGTCATACGCACACTCAGACACATACACACACACAGAGACACAGATGCACACATACCGCCCCCCCCCCCCCCCCCACACACACACACACACACACACACACACACCAAATGAAAAAAAAAGGAGGAAGAAAAAAGAAGAGATGAAATATACCCTCTTTATCCTGTTCACAGTATGCAAGAACAGAAGAGACAAAAAGCATGTATGTTGTTTACACAAAGGCAAGAAGGGAGCGCAAATGATATCAAACAGTTATCAAAGGAAGAAGAAACCATTTTGTTTTCAGCGAAGAAGAACGCAGCAAAACATCACTCAGATTTCAGAAAAAGTTCACTTTTCGTGCAAGGAGTGTTCTTCCTCAGACGAACGAAAATCTACACAATGCTTTATCTTTTAAACATTTTTTATAATGTAAAACGTACTCGTTTGTCAAGAGACAACTGACCTTTTTTCATCAGGCAATATTTTGGTCATTTGATTTTTTTTTCATCTGTGAGATGCGCATGTTTAAATTTCGCTGTTAGTTCTACTCTGTGTGCGTACTCTGATGTTTTAAAATTGGAAGATAAAAAAAAAAGAGATGGAAAATATACATACCTGGTAAAACAACTGTATATATGAATTCCACCAAGGTTTTTGATGGTCATAAAGCGCAGACGTTTTGGTCTTATCAAAACCTGTTGTCCATTTCTGAATGAATTATTGATTCACCTTTTCACATAGTCTTTTGAAGAAAAGCTTTCTGGAGTCTAAAGGCATTCCAAACGACAAGCTAGAAGAATGACGTTCATTCATGAAGCTTGAGAATACGAATTAGCCACCTCCTCACTGACTACTCAATGTCTGTCCTCACTCCATATGTCTCGGAGATTTTATCCAACCTAGAAAGAGAGCGTCGTCAGAGAGAGAGAGAGAGAGAGAGAGAGAGAGAGAGAGAGAGAGGGGGAGAAGGGGGGGGGGGGGGGGGGGACTGAAGGGACTACGTGTGTAGAGGAAGGGGTGGAGACTGGAGTGGGGAGATGGGATGGGGGGGGGGGGGGGGGGGGGGGGGAGGGGCTGTGACACAGACATCCACACACACAGCGCATGCCACTCCTGCTGAGCAATGATAGACCAATTTGGCTGAGGTCAACAGGCACATTAATGAATGCATTGAATCGTTTTATGGTGAGGTCGCCAACAAGGATTAGGTTGAAAGTTAAGTCCCTTGGTTCATAACGTAGGCTATGAGAGTACAGAGCCGGATGTTTGATATAAGCCTTGACACTATGCATGATGTTTGAGGACCACGTGATATGTCAAAACGTGAGCTTTTATTTATCTGATTTTTTATTTTATTTTATTTTTTTATTTTTGTGCGTAGAAGAGGATACGGACTGAACGTCCCGTAATGGCCCTTGCAAAACAAGAGACTCTGAAGAAAAACATGAAATAATATCAGTGACATAAAAGGCAATTAAGAGAGACAGAGAGACACAGAGACAGACAGACAGACAGAGAGAGAAAGAGAGAGAACCAACGAACGAAAAGCTTTAATAATCAGTATAGACCATGGCCTTGCGATAGGGGTACAATATAACAATAACAATTCATACTGCAAGGTAACATGATATAGTTTAACAATAAGAAGCTGACAGGTAAGCACGCAAATTATACACAATGAAAACGACAGCTGGGTTCAATTAACTGACCATAGTTGCGCGTCTCTCAATGGCCTTGTATAAATACACACATATGCTCTTCAGTACTTTCTCATTTTCGTTTGCTGTGAACAAAGCAGATCGAAATAAGCAAGGGTTTTCAAAAAAAAAGTCCTGGGAATGCATTCATATCGTAAATCCTTCAGCACAGGACAGCAAAGTTGGAGATGCAATTCGTGTTCATTTGCGTTTTTGCATAAAGGACATAACATACTAACGTTATTGATATTTGCATATCGAGACACTGATGCGTTTTGATGTCTGAAATTCCTAATCTAAATCTTGTCAGAAAACCTATAATATGCCTGAAAATATTAAGTGAGAGATATTTTTCACATCTAACAGATCTTTTAAAAGTTCTATAAAAATGAATATCGCTCACTGTTCTGGATGTTTTCATGCCATTTTTGCCATCGATTATCATCAATCAGCGTTTGCCGACGTTGCTTCAAAGACGCATTTACATTTCCAACCCCATAATCATCCAAACAAACCCAAGTCCATCAGGAAACAGAAAATCTCGACACCCCCCAAACTCACGATCTTTTACCACGCGATTCCAATCCCAGCAACATCTTATATGCTTTAAGAGGTAATCTGTCACCATCCATCTGAACAATCCTCAGCCAGTATTGGATGCACTGTACAGATGAATTGATATAGATTGGATAGTGGTCTGTTTCCCCATAAACACATTCATTAGGTGTCTTCAGGTGAATTAAATTTTCTTTAAAGTAAATAAATGAACTCTTTCTACATGAACAGCAAATTTATCTAGGCCCCAGATCTCAGCACCATACTGAGAGCAAACCGGTTGAACCTGAGCATCAAAGAGTTTAAGAAACACTGTCAAGGAACTATTATTCAACATGTATAATTTCTTTAAAACACACAATAAGGCGTTTTTTCGCTCTCCTTGCTAGATCCGAACAAGCGACTGTAAAGTAGCTTGTTTTGTTAATTTCTTCTGTGTCTGCTTCATTGCAAACATCATTTTCCAACAGATTTTTGATATGCTGGTACCACTCTTCGATAGAAATGTTATTGTGTATATGATATGTCTTTACAGAAGTACTATGAACGTTTTTCCAAAATTCCTTCTGATCATGAACTAAGTTAATTAAATCATCGAGTAACGATTTTTTCTGCTCTGTGTTCTTTCTCGGTAACATATTTTTGTATTCTCGTCAAGCCTTACAGTATTTTACGCAGTCTTTACTATCAATGGTATTGCGAAACACTCTTAAGTTTTCTTGCGTTTGTTTTGGTCATTTTACATTCTCGATCAAACCATGAGTCATTCTTTCCACCTGGGTTTATTCTTATTTTTTCTTTTTCATACATTCTGCTTTCTTTATTATACAATCATTAAACATACATAAAGCGACATTATTATCTTCGTCTATGAAACTAATAGCTGTTTTCAGTATTTGCAGAGTATCATCGTGGTTCGTCAGACTACGAAAAATGTGTACATTCTCATCATTCCATTTGAATTTCTCATCAGTTTTTTTTTTTGTTCTAAGATTTCAATTAGTTAACACAGAGTTTGATTTTGTTCTTTCAAATGCTGGTTTTCATGTTTTAAGTCCATCATTTCCTCAAAGATGCCACATCCTTATGCAGACCCGCACACACGTCCTTCACTTCTGTCACATCCTTCTTCAGTTCATCAAACTTTGAGTTTAAATCGGTAAGAGATGCCAAAATGTTTTTTCAACATTGGGTCACCAGATGTCTTAGACGGGGCAGATGGGGATCCGGGGGAACCACCGCTTGCAGATGCCAGCCGGGTCTGTCTCAGGCTCTCCGTCTTCCCAGCAGGTCCAAGTCCCAGGTTCGGTTCTACATCACCACAGCTATGCAGAAAAAACGCCGAGGTACAAATAGGCTAGGAGAAAACCTACGATGACACCGTCCCGTAGTCTTGAGATTTTCAATGTCCGAATGAACACAAGATTTTCTCTGCAATGCTCGGCGCGACATGAATACGATAGATATTGATATGAATCCGCCACAAACGGATCGAAAGGCTAAAGTTACCTTCGACATGGTCACCTCCAACACGTTTACAGATCCAGAGAGAGAGAGAGAGAGAGAGAGAGACAGACAGAGAGAGACAGAAAGACAGACAGAGACAGAAAGACAGAGAGAGAGAGAGAGAGAGAGGGGGGGGGGGGGGGGGGGGGGTTCTGTCTACCTGTTGTCTCTCCACATTTTCCTTTGTCGTTGTAGTCTCCTCTTCGCCTGCACCGTTTCTTTGCAGGATGGTTTTGGAGAGTCCATTTGCCTGTTATCATCTCGGAGTTCTTTCTCTCACTGTGGCCAACATGATGTAGGCTACAATGATTCATATGCTGCTGTGTGATTCTGTGGATTGTGATCAACTCAGTGGGGAAGATGATGGAAAGACTTAAAAAGTCACAGACATCAATATGGGCTAGGTCTACTGTTACAGAGGGGGTTTTATGGTGATGCTTTGGAAAAGAAAAGACAAAGAAAAATAGAGTTAAGAAGGTTTAAAGTGCGTATGTAGGTGCGTGTTCTGTATATCCCCCAATTGCATGCTTTCGTTCATACAGTCATCACTTCCACCTCTGTAAACACAACAGACTGACAACTGGAAATATGGTGGGCAAAGACCAATGATCATACACATGATATTTCATACAATACTATTCAGATTAACAGGCTATGTTAATGTTATTTAGCACAGTCTTTACGGAATTCTTCACAGTCGGTCCGGCACAGCACAGTCTTTACGGGATTCTTCACAGTCGGTGCGGCACAGCACAGTCTTTACGGGATTCTTCACAGTCGGTCAGGCTAATTATAAGACCTTCCACTATCACTGAACTGGCAACGCCTCCCTGCTACTTCCCTCTTTCTTATTCAGAATCTTCACTATTTTGATGAGGCTTCGCTGGATCTGTCGTCAGATCTCCGAATATAGAAAAGGCAGTTGAAAAAAAAAAAAAAAAAACTTCTGGTGCATGCTGGTTATCTATTTCAGATCTAACTCCCATTGGTCCACAGGGCTAAACGCCCAAGTTGCTACGGGGAAATAATCACAATGTTTCACATTCGTTTGTCTTCAACATTTTTACGTTTGAGAAAAAAAAAGACTGCAATTTAAAAAACAACAACAACAACAACAACAACAACAAACAAACTTTGGTATGGAGAAGTTTTTTATGTTTCTTGGTTTTCAACATGTACTCCAGAATTTTACTTCACATGCCAGTCCAAAAACATTTCTTATTTCAGCCAGTGAAAATATAGATAACCAAACACAACACTAGCTAGTCTATCCATAAAAGCAAAAACGGACCAAACTACACCAATTACAGCAGAAATAACAAAATAACTGTGAAGATGATAACAGCACATCCGTCGAAGATGATAAAAGCACATCTGTCACACCTATAATCGTCGGAATAGACACCCCCCCCCCCTCCTCCGAACAGAAAGGCCTTATTACATCGTCCTCGAACAAGATATGCTGAACAGAGTTATTACTTTACTACACATGACTTCACAGCAATGAACTGTCCAGTATGAAAGAAATGATACACTGCATAATAAACGTAAGACTCGTATACTGTAATGAGAAGAAGAAGAAGATGAAGAAATGTGATAATGATAATAATAATGATGATGATGATTACAATATCCGGGATCTCAAAGCTATGTAATACATTAGTAATAAACACCTGACATCAACACTTTAGTGCACATCACACATTTACCAGAAGGCAAATAAGCAAAAGTATAAACCCTCATCTGTATTGAAGACACTTTGAGGTGACTCCTTCGTCCACGTGCGCGCTCGCTCGTATTTGTATGTGTGTATATGAGCACGCATGCACGCGAACACGTGCACAATCATGAGCATAGTAACTATTCCTGTTTATCCACCACCACAGACTAAGCGAACAAGCAAGCATTCGATATTTCCAGTAACCATGCATTCGGCAACTTTCGGTGTCGTGCGTGTACTTGACCACTAATCGGGCCTTGAGTGTCATACCGAATCTGACGACAAATTTGCTTAGACCTCATGGACCAAAAAGTCGCGGTGTCAATATGGTTTCGGCGACAAAGTGGGCGTGCTACATGTTCCAAAAAGTCGCCCGATAGCCACAACATGGTGTGTTGACGTCAAAGTGATTGAGGCGTCAAAACGGGGCTCCGTACCCCTCCTTTCCAACTTCACCTTTCCACTTCTATTTATTCACACACACACACCTTGTAACGACACACACAAGATGGCGGCTATAGTAAAGAGCTAAACAACACGCCTGCGGCGGTTTTTTTTTTTTTTTTTTTTTTTTTTTTTTTTTTCCCCAAAGTTCCGGAAAATGACCAGGTTCTCCAAAACGACCCTGGACGCGAAGTCCTTCAGCGTTGTCTACTTTGATTTTGGACACCGGCGACCAAGGAAAAAACAAATCAATCAAGAACATGAGAGAATGAAAACCGAGAGCTGAGGACCGTTTCATTACCCTGGACCAAACGACCTGTGGAACACTTGGATCTGCCAGTCACAGGCCTGCTAACCGGTCTAGCGAGGGCTCTGTAAGTACTGTTTCTGGACATGAAAACAGTAACAGAAACGCTATGCAATCGAATTTCCAGCTTAGAGAAAAGTATACAAAATCAAAACGAAAAAATTGACCTGATCGTAAAGAAAATCAAAATGATGACAATGGTCAGCATAGCCACTCAGACTGCCGAACAGCCAAGTTATAAATCATATGCTGGAGCAGTCAGCTCGAGGGGCTACATGCCGATGTGACCACATGTCGTTGTGACCACGTGTTGTTGTGACCTAGTGTCGTTGTGACCAAGTGCCGTTGTGAGCACGTGCCCTAGTGACCAAGTGTCGCTGTGATCTTGTCCTTTTAATTTGGTCATTACAACATGTGGTCACAACGACACTTGGTCACAACGACGCTTGGTCACAATGACACGTGGTCACAACGACATGTGGTCACAACGACACTTGGTCACAAGGACTCTTGGTTATATCGAGATGACCCCGTTTCTAAAACCAAAGCGATGTCATCTGCTCATAGTAGGATAAATAATCTTACCACATCATCAAGAGAGAGAGAGAGAGAGAGAGGCGTACACTAAAATAGACACAAAGTATAACCGGTGTCGTATATAATACTGTCGCTCATAAAATCTTGTCGCAGCGACAGTATTTCCCGGGAAATACTGAAGCTGGTTCATGAAAATTTGTCGCTGAGCGACTTAATTTCATAAAATTGGGTAGCGCGACAGGATTTCACGTGAAATGTCCACAAAATCGTGTCGTTGCCTAAAAATAAAATCGTGGCGCAGCGTCAGCATTTCACGTAAAAAAAATTGCTGCCGTAGAAAAGTTGTCGCTCTGAGACAGCATTTCCCGTGAAAAAAACCGACGTCGAAGACGATCGGTCTCTGCCCCAACTCTACCCCCACCTCCCTCTCTCATGGTTTTACGTATCAGTTGCCCCATTGTCTTTCTGTCTATGATTTTATTTGTGTGTGTGTTTATCTTTCTGTCGGTTTATCTTTCTGTCTCTATTTGTTTTCCTCGCTCATTCTCTCCATGTATCGTCCTCCCTCTATCTGTTTGACTCTTTAGTTTCACTCTGTCCATCAAACTGTCTGTCAAAGTCAGTAGTCTCCCCCTCCCCCCCCCCCCCCCTTCTCTCTCTCTCTCTCTCTGGACGTGCAAGCATGTATGCGTGTATGTGGAGAGAGCGCGACGGTGTGTGTGTGTGTGTGTGTGTGTGTGTGTGTGTGTGTGTGTGTGTGTGTGGGACCTTGAAACAACTGCATTCAAGCTCAAATACATTTGTGATTCATTTGTCCATAATCACGCAATCTCTCTCTCTCTCCCTCTCCCTCCCTCCCTCCCTCCTCTCTCTCTCTCTCTCTCATTCTCTGTCTCTCTCTCCCTCCCTGCCCCCCTCTCTCTCATTCAATCTCTCTCTCCCTCCCTCTCTCTCTCATATTCTGTCTCTCATATTCTCTCTCTCTCTCTCTCTCTCTCTCTCTCTCTCTCTCTCTCTCTCTCTCTCTCACTCTCTCTCTCCTAGGATACCCCCGTGTCAGCTATCACTTTACATACCCCACCCCACTCTGAACATCTTCTCGTGGGACGATACTCTTTCCCCTAGACAATTTAACAGAACCCTTAAGACTTCTCTCCCTCAAACCCTGCAAGTTACACAATAATCTCTTTGTAGAAGTGTATGTGCGTGTTTGAGTTTGTGTATGGATGCGCGTGTACGCGTTACACATGTGTGTGTGCGTGTGCGTGTGCGTGTATGAGTGTGTGTGTGTGTGTGTGTGTGTGTGTGTGTGTGTGTGTGTGTGTGTGTGTGTGAGAGAGAGAGAGAGAGAGAGAGAGAGAGAGAGAGAGAGAGTACGTACACACGCATGTACACACGTATGTACACACGTATGCGTGGGCACACACGCACACAAACTCACACACATACATTTCCTCACTCATTCACTCCTTACAGTACAGGAGGGACACAAACCGTTGAAGGAGGTACGATAGGTCAGAGATGGATGGGGCAGAGAGGAGGTCAAAGCCGAGGGAACAAATCATATAATTATCCCCATAATATTATATAATAGGGTGACAGGGCTATGTGAATGTCAATATGGATAGTCATGGAAGACATATGGATAATCATGGGAAGAGAACGTATAATAGCCGCACTCTTTTATTATGAATATCCTAATTTATTACATGCTACACCCAACTCTTAAAACTCCTTTCCTTCTACCTCAGATGTCTCCGAATTTCTGATTTGGATCTTATTTTAAAGAAGAAACAAAAAAGAAAATGATGTGTAGTAGTTCCATGAAATTTTAGTATACTTATTACAAGTTGTAGCGTTTGGACTGCTCATTATTAATAGGCCTAAATAGTGTACGACGAACAAAGAGAAATAATTATGACAATGATATTTCAGAAATTTGCGTTATTAGCTATTTAACCGCTTCGACCTTATTGGACTATGTCACCTTTTTACTTCTTAACTTCGCGGCATCACAAAACGAACACATGTCTTTGATCTTGATCAAAGGGAACTTCATCTTTTGAAGATTTTCGGTTCTGTCTTCTACCGCAAAACTTCAGAGGTTCAAGATCCAGATTTGTCGGCACTGTGTGTGTGTGGGTGTGTGTGTGTGTGTGTGTGTGTGTGTGTGTGTGTGTGTGTGTGATCCACTTGTTTAGATGAAACATATCCAAATATTAAATAAATGTCAGCGAACCGCCCAGAGAAACGTGGACAAACGAGTCACAAGACAAACCACAACGCGTTTCGACCTCTTAGGTCTTCTTCAGGTGCAACAAACATGAAACAAATAACGAAAATGCGCTTAGCTTTGATCGCTTCTGTGTTCAGCGCAAGAAAGAAGGCGTGTGTGTGTGTGTGTGTGTGTGTGTGTGTGTGTGTGTGTGTGAAAAAAGATAACCAATGTTAGGTAGACACTCAAGGTCTGACCAGCCCACTGGGCTATTGCGTAGGTCAGAGATCTACTAAGTCGTAGCCACGAGACCCTCTTCTTCTTCAATAGTCCCCATCTTTATTGTTAGTTCAGTTATCCATCAGCTTAAAACCATGCGTAGTGTGGTCTCAAAACTTAGCGGATGGGTGGTGTAGCGTGTATGGACTAGTCCGCACGCAGTGACGCCTCCGTGATGAAACTGAAACTGAAACTGAGTGTGTGTGCGTGCCTGCGTGTATGCGTGCTTGCGTGTGCGTGTGTCTGTGTGTGTGGTGTGTGTGTGTGTGGGGGGGGGGGGGGGGGGGGGGGGGGGGGGGGGGGGCGTTCACGCCCGTGCATTTTTTGTGCGTCCATATATATATATATATATATATATATATATATATATATATATATATATATATATATGTAGCGGGGTGCTAACTGTGTATATTTCTTGATCGCCCGTTGTAGACGAGATATTTTGTTCATGAGTTATCTCCCCCTTACCTCCCTTGGTTGAATCTCATTTTTTATTGTGTACATTCCTTAAATCATGAATACCTCAGAACCTGCATAGTTGTGTATACGTTGCCGAAGTCACAAAAATTAATGTATTCTATTCATTACAATCATGTTGAACTGAGAAACCCATATTTTCCCTAAAACTGGTATTTCAACCAAATTAATCTTGGCGCCATTTTGAATTGTTCGACGAACAAACCGTAAATAATTCTTGATTTCACAAAAAGCATGAGAGAATCCAAAGAATCCATGAATTCGCATTGAAAGTAAAGTCCATAAGCTCTCATTTCGTATATTGTATGTATATGGCTATGATCTTTTCTGTACAAGCTTGCGACTATACGAAATGACTTGACGGCGCCGGTCTCTTGAGCGAGTCGCCTTCTTTGTTCATTGTCGGGAGTTTTTGATCTAAATTGTTGTTTTATGAAATTCGGACTTCCCTATCGAAATCTTGTTAATGACTTCGTTTCTATGGTAGAAGCAACCGAAAATATATAAAAATTATCATCCGATTGACCATTCCAACGGAATAACATTTGATCGAAAAATCGTGTTATAAGCACTTGGCGACGGCCATGTGCCGATAAGGGAAGTTGTGTTTTCTATCAAATTTTAAACGCAAAGTTCTCCACTTGGACGGCATCTTGAATAATGAAATTTATATGTATAAAAAGAGCGAAATGCCAGCTTTTCAGTCGTTACAAAATTATTTCATGCTGTTAAGTATTTTCATCGAAATAAAGGAAAACACGACGTAAACTAAAAGTGGGTTCATTCTCGGACTTTAATTGCCAATAACTTTACACAGCCACGAAATTGTCAAATATAATTTATTGCGTTTTATTCCTTGGGTTCCGAGATTTTCGTCGATACCCAAATATGTTTGGACGCTTTGACCGTACGGCGAGCTAGACAACGCAGAAACTGCGACGGATAGCACAACTTCTGTCATTTGGCGTCTCACGAGGCTCATTTTGTCCTGCGGCGCTGCGTTGTTAACTTTGCGGTCCGGTCAAGCTGTATATAAGTGAAGCGCACGGCGTAAGAGGGAGTGTGTTTCCCGAGAGTGTCTGGAAAGAGTCGCCCAGTTTGTGCGAGCAGAGTGTTGGCTAGAGTGGTCCCCGAGAGAGTGTGCTCAGTGCGAGATCCAGGGCAGTGTCCTGGTATGAGCTCCTTGGTATGGAAGAGAAATAAAAGGAGAAAAACTCCATTTCGTCTCTGTGTCTTTTTGATTGGCTGTTTTCCCTTGGCTCCTGCATTTACCACCATCTGACCGTCTTCTTAACCCTTACCCCTCCACAATATATATATATATATATATAGCTGAACAATTAAATAGTGGGGGAAAAAACAAGTGCAGGTTAACAATTCTTCCATCATTATAGTAATGATTTGGCAAAGATTTAAAAAAATTGAGAAGGAAAAATGATGATGATTATATGGGAAAATGTATATCATAAATAGGAAAACCTTTCACTAGCTGCATGAGAAAACTATCGCAATCCCTTTCGAAGGCAGATTTATGTGTATCGCCTGTTCCGAGGCTTTTCGTCAACTAGATCAGACTCATTAGGGAAACACGACTAATTGTGTCTGTGCTCTTGGCGTCAGATAGAGACACAGCACAGTCCATAATTCTGTGGTGTTCTGACCGCCAAGGGTTCGAAAAAGAATCCAACAGCACCCCCAAAGCAGCCAGCGAAAGGTAGTAGAATTAAACAAACGGAAGTGTGGAGAGGAAAAAAGTTGTTGAAAACTAAAAACATTACGCAAACAGTATAAAGTGTAAGAGACAATCTTTGAGCCTATGCTTGAGGATCCATTTAAGGATGCAAGGGAGATCAAAAGATACGGAACAGTCTGAGTGGTCAGCTCTGTTGTTCAATAACCCAAGCATTGTCAGCGGCTAAGAATTGTGCAGAACAACCTTTCCTTGGATCTCCTAAGAGATGCAAATCACCCACTGATTGACCAAACAATATAATGCTGAACAATTAAGTAGTGGGGGAAAACAAGTGCAGGTTAACAATTCTTCCATCATTATAGTAATGACTTGGCAAAGATTTAAAATTGAGGGGAAAAATGAAGATGAAGTAAATGGGAAAATGTGTATCATAAATATGAAAACCCTTCACTAGCTGCATGAGGAAACTATCGCAATCCCTCTCGAAGGCAGATCTATGTGTATCGCCTGCTCCGATATATATATATATATATATATATATATATATATATATATATATATGTGTGTGTGTGTGTGTGTGTGTGTGTGTATACTGACAACAGCACGCAGGTATGAATACACACACACACACTCACACACACGCACAGACATGCGTGTCGCAGACGTACGTACGCGCGCGCGCGCGCACACACACACACACACATACACACGCGGGCCCGCGCGCCCACACACACCCACACACACACACACACACACACACACAGAGGTATACACATACACATACACGCTTTATACACATATGCACATGCAGTTATACATGGAAACGTACAAAACCATACACAGAAACACAGACTTATGGTTGCGCATGCAAGCTCAGATACACACAGGATACATGAATATCTAAACACACACAAAGAAAACCTTATTTCGCACACACACACACACACACACACACAAGCGCGCGCGCGCGCTCGCGCGCGCGCGCGCACGCCGGCAGACAAAAAGGCAGACGTCAAGACAGAAGAATCAGTGGACTGGTCAGGTGCAGGCTTTAAAGTTAGGGTCATGAGACGCACGTGAAATAAGTGCTTCTGGGTGGTTGTCGCGTCGTGTGATTTTCAGTCGTCCAATCAGCGTTTGCTTTTCTGAACTCACGACAAATCTGTTTCAGTTCAACGTCACTGGAGGGCACCATTTTGCAAGGCGTGCTGGCGAGGACTGGAATGGTGAGTGAGTGAACGATTTTTTTAATTGTGATTTTTGAGGTAGACAATACCTAATCCACCTGTTTTGTTTTTTTTTTTCTAAAGCTAAGTTTTAGCCAGCCAGCCCAACCCCTTTTTTTCAAACCACTTTCACATAACTGTTCTTTGAAAGAGAACTTTCCCCCCTCGTGAAAATAAAAAGTCGAAGTTGTTGAAAAATTCCGACTTGTCCGTTTATTAGACATTTCAGCGTGTTTCTAATCAGGGGCATATCCTTTTGTACACCCTCCTCCTCGTAAAGAAGGGCTTATATTTACTACAAGTATTTGAGGCTGTTTGTTTAATGCCACTGAACATGCTCTTTGTCATGTACAAGTTTTCTGGCGTCCCAACTGTAAAAGATGTTAGACGGAAAAAGGGGGGGGGG
>JADBJO010002387.1:5000-15000 GCA_016801955.1 Conus betulinus
CTCTCTCTGTCACACACACACTTTCTCTGTCACACACACACACACACACACACACACGCACACGCACGCACGCACGCACGCACACACACACACACACACACACACACACACACACACACACACACACACACACACACACACACACACACACACGCGTGCGCGCACAGACTCGCATACGTACGCACACTCCCGAACGCACACACACACACACACACACACACACACACACACACACACACAACACACACACACACACACACACACGTAGACACACCAAAGCCCTACAGGCGCTATAAAACACCATATTTCGTCTTTGTTTTATTCAGTTTAGTGTTTTTTTGCTTGCAGATAATGACCATCAAGACACATGGACCGTCCACATATTCTGGCGCCTTGTTTCATGGGTCTCATGGGAGACCTTCGTTTTGTCACGTTAGCTGGTCGGGGAAGAACGGCAGAGCGATCCCCTGGCACAGATAGCTGTGTGTCATTCCATGGCTTCTGATCAATGCCCTGCTCTCGATTGTTGGCCCCTTCCCAAACTGAAATAAAATTGCTGTTGTCTGTGTTTCGACTCTGTCTTTTTTGTCTGTCCCTTCCATTCCCAGCCACCTGCTCTCCTGCTCTGTCACTCAGTCATTCACCTCACTGTGTCTCTGCTCTGTCTCTGTCCCTGTCTGTGTGCTGCTCGTCAGCCTGTCTGTCTGTGTCTCTTCTTCCCCATCACGCCTCTCTCTGTGTCTCTCTGTCTGTCTGGCTTTTGCTATCGGTGATAAAACTGTGTTAGTGTGAGTGTCAGTGTCTCTCTGTCTCTGTCTCTGTCTCTCTGTCTCTGTCTCTGTTTGCCTATCTGTGTGTCTGTCTCAGTTTAAATATAGTTCAGTGAAAGAGACAGGGCTCATTCGGGCGGTCCTGTCTTTATCTATATGAAAGAACAAAAGAGAGAGATTTGAGAGAGAGAGAGAGAGAGAGAGAGAGAGAGAGTGAGAGACAGAGAGAGAGAGAGAGAGTTTGTTTTAGGGGAGAGAGAGAGAGAGAGAGGAGAGAGAGAGAGAGAGAGAGAGAGAGAGAGAGAGAGAGAGAGAGAGAGAGAGAGAGGACAAAGACAGAAACAGAGACAGAGAGCATTTTTTGAATTCATACCTATTTTGATCGCTATTAGGAAAAGACGTTTCTTTTTCCTGATTGTACAGTTTTGCCCCAGACAGATTGTGACTTTGAACGATGAGATAATTTGAAACCAATTTCAATGGTTAGCCGTCCTAAGCTTCTTTCTGCAACGTTTTTTTTTGTATATGGTTGCTTTCTGAGTTTTCATTCTTCTGTTCATACGTGGATTTTGATTTTTTTTTTTTTTCAATTGTTTTCATTGTCTGTTATCATTCGCTCATCCGGTATTTAGTTATTTCTCCACTCGATAACCCTTTTTTTTCTTTTAGGCTTGTTTTAATCTTTCACTGTTGCTGTTCGCAGTCTCAGCAGAAAATTAAATGCACGAGCTTTTTTCTGTCTTGTGTGCGTTCTTTTGCCACGTATACATCTTTCTCCTCTATTTTATCCTTTCACAATTTGATGTATTGATTCTGGTTGTTTTAAACAACTATGCGTGTGTGTGTGTTGTTTCTTAGCACCAGTGGTGTCTATATTTTACAGCCAGCTCCATCGACTTCAATAAACAGGAAGTGCCGAAGTTCGATGATGGCGCTTGCAGTAAACATTCAGTGCATGCTGTTTATGGCCCAGACGACCGGAAGGCTTGTTTCTACGCAATTTCAGTGACAGTATCTTCTGGTGTGCTGTTAATACATTATTTAGGGTCTGTTCTAGAAGCTCGTATCCTGTCTGTTAGAGCAAGATAATAGTTTTCTTGCCGTATCCTGTCTGCTAGAGCAAGATAATGGTTTTGTTGCTCCATCCTATCTGCTAGAACATGATAATGGTTTTTACTGCCGTATCTTGTCTGCTAGAGCATGATAATGGTTTTTATTGCCTTATCCTGTTTGCTAGAGCATGATAATGGTTTTATTGCCATATCCTATCTGCTATGGCATGATAATAGTTTTATTGCCATATCCTGTCTGCTAGAGCATGATAATGATTTTATTGCCGTGTCCTGTCTGCTAGAGCAGGATAATGATTTTATTGCCGTTTCCTATCTGCTCGAGCATGATAATGGTTTTATTGCCGTATCCTGTCTGCAAGGGCATGATAATGGTTTTATTGCCGTATCTTGCCTGCTAGAGCATGATAATGGTTTTATTGCTATATCCTGTCTACTAGAGCAGGATAATGGTTTTATTGCCGTATCCTGTCTGCAAGAGCATGATAATGGTTTTATCGCCGTATCTTGTCTGCTAGAGCATGATAATGTTACTATTGCCTATCTTGTCTGCTAGAGCATGATAATGGTTTTTATTGCCGTTTTCCTATCTGCTAGAACATGATAATGGTTTTATTGCCATATCCTGTCTACTAGAGCATGATAATGGTTTTATTGCCGTATCCTGTCTGCAAGAGCATGATAATGGTTTTATTGCCGTTTCCTATCTGCTAGAGTATGATAATGGTTTTATTGCCATATCCTGTCTACTAGAGCATGATAATGGTTTTATTGCCGTATCCTGTCTGCAAGAGCATCATATTGGTTTTATTGCCGTGTCCTGTCTGCTAGAGCAGGATAATGGTTTTGTTGCCACCCCACCAGTGGGGCACAAGTTTTAGTTGTAGAACAGTCATCTTTTCAAACTTAAATGTTGTTTGCTCCATTCAGTTGGAATGATTACCTAAAAAAAAAAGGGAACAAAAACAACAACAAAAAACTATGTATACAATATGCACAGGTGTGAAACTCTCTCTCTCTATCTCTGTCTGTCTGTCTGTCTGTCTGTCTGTCTCTCTCTCTCTCTCTCTCTCTCTCTCTCTCTCTCTCTCTCTCTCTCTCTCTCTCTCTTTCAAGCATACACACACGGACGCGGCACGCGCGCGCACACACACACACACATCTCTCTCTCTCTCTCTCTCTCTCTGTCTCTCTCTCTCTCTCTCTGTGTCTCTTTCGCTCTACACACACACACACACACACACACACACACACACACACACACACACACACACATACATACATACATACATACATACATATATATATATATATATATATATATATATATATATATATATATATATATATATATATATATATATATTGTTTGGTCAATTAGTGGGAGATTGCATCTCTAAGGAGATCGAAGGAAAGGTTGTTCTGCACGTTTCTTGCCACTGACAATGCTTGGGTTATTGAAGAGCACAGCTCACCACGAATCCTCAAGCACAGGCTTAAAGATTGTCCACGACATTTCATACTGTTTACATACTGTTTTCAGTTTTTCAACAACTTTTTTCCACTCCACACTTTCATTTTGTTTCATTTACTACCCTTTGCTGGCTGCTTTGGGGGTGCTGTTGGATTCTTTTTTTTAACCCTGGTGGTGAGAACACCACAGAATTGTGGACTGTGGGTGTCTCTCTAGTTGACGCCAAGAGCATAGACACAATCAACAGTGCCTCCTGATGAGTCCGATCCATCAGACGAAAGGCCTAGGCCTTTTCTTTAAGCCTATGCTGAGGATCCATTCAAGAATGCAAGGGAGATCAAACAATATGGAACAGTCTAAGTGGTGAGCTGTGCTCTTCAATAACTCAAGCATTGTAAATAGATCTGCTGTCGAGAGGGATTTTGAAGGTTCCCCTTTGCAGCTAATGAAGGATTTTCATATTTGTATATATATGTTTTACTATTATGCTCCCATTTTCTTTATCTTCAAACCACAACCCCCAAGATTTTACTTTTTAAGTTCAAATCTTTGCCAAGTGATTACTATAACGACAGAAGAAATGTATGCTGCACTTGTTTTTTCACCCACTTCTTAGTTTTTTCACCATTATATTGTTTGAAAAATTGGTGGGAGATTGCATCTCTTAAGAGATCCAAGTAAAGGTTGTTAAGCACAATTCTTAGCCACTGACATGCTTGGATTATTTTATTAAACAGCAGACCTGACCACTTAGACTGCTCCATATTGTTTGCTCTCCCTTGCATCCTTGAATGGATTTTCAAGCATTTGCTGTCTCCTTCATTTTAAACAGTTTGCATAATGTTTTTAGTTTTTCAGCAACTTTTTTCCTCTCCCCATTTTTTGTTTGTTTCATTTTACTACCCTTTGCTGGCTGCTTTGGGGGTGCTGTTGGATATTTTTTTTACCTTGATGGTAAGAAGACCACAGAATTGTGGACTGTGGTGTGTCTCTGTTTCGCCAAAAGCACAGACACAATCAGCTATGTCTCCCTGATGAGTCCGATCCATCAGACGAAAGGCCTAGGAGCAGGCAATATAAATAGATCTGCCATCAGAGGGATTATGATGCAGCTAGTGAAGGGTTTTATATATGTGATATATTAAAAAAAAAATTCTGTTCCCATTTTCTTCATTTTCAAACCCCCACTTTTTATCATTCTTTTTCTTAAGTTCGAATCTTTGCCAGGTCATTACTATAATAATGGAAGAATTGTTAGCCCTGAACTTGTTTTCCCACACTTCTTAATTGTTCAGCATTATAATTATATCAGACACACGCACACACACGTACACACACACACACACACCACACACACACACACACACACACACACACACACACACACACACACACACACACACACACACACACACCACACACACACACACACACACACACACACATATATATATATATATATATATATATTGAATTATAAACAAAGCTTGCTCTTATGTCTCAGATTATAGAAATAGGGGTGATAAGCCTTCATATATGCAGTGGTAGATGATTCTGCCTAACTAACAGTATGTGCTTAAGTGGATGAAAGGGGAATAAATGAATGTTTATAATTCAATATTTCTTGCAGTCATTGCAACACCTAGCTGCTCTGTAAGTTGCTGGAATGGTGCTCGGTACTTATCCTTGGAATTTATTGTTTCATTGTTATATATATATATATATATATATAAAACAGAGAGTTTAAAAACCACAACAGACAAGATAAAAAGATTTCCAAAATTTTCGGCTTTACTGCCTTCCTCAGTGGTGGTGAGTCAACTGGCCGGCGAGTCACACAACATTTATCCATGCATAAAAAGAAAGTGAATAAAATTCACTATCTTAAAACAAGAAGCTAAAAAGGATTTCACATACAGGCAATCGTTCAAATGGAAGGGGAGCAAAGGGACGTTATAGTGTAAGGAAGAGGGGCTGAGTGACAGTGTGTAAAAACGTGCGCGCGTCACGCACATACGGGAGTGTGGGCGTAAATGAGTGTGTGTTGGTGTGAGTGTGAGTGAGTTTGTGTGTGTGTGAGTGTATGTGTCAGTGTGTGTGTGTGTGTGTGTGTGAGTGTGTGAGTGTGAGTGTGTGTAGTGTATGAATAGGGGGGGAAAAGGGGGGGGGGGAAAAGGTTCGGGGGTGGGGGGGGTGGGGGGGGGGTGGCGAAGGTAAAAGGAGTCCAGAGGCGTAGAACATGAACAGTTTATTGTAGTGTGTTGAGTCCGAAAGGATGGAGAGTTTTCAATTTTCTTATCCAGAATTTTTCCCTACAAATTCTGTGCGTGTGGCTGTCTGAAAAAAACTTTTTTCTATCACCATGCATTTCATGTTGGCCAGGGTGTGGTTGGGCAGGTTGAAATGTTGCGTGACTAGAGTCCCGATGTTGTTCTTGATGTGAGATCTATGCAGATAGAAACGTTTTCTGAGTGAATTTTTTTTGTTTCACCTATATATTGAGAATTCTGACAGAGTTCGCAGAACATGAGATAAATGATGTTATTGGTTTGACAGTCAGTATGGTGTCTTAGAGTAAATTTTTCTTTGGTCTGGTGGCTAATGAAACTGGTGGATTCCAAGGCGTGCTCTCTACAAATAACACATTTGTTGGAACATTTGAAGAAACCATTAGGATCTTTAGGATTTAATTTGATGGGGAGGGCTGAGGGCATAAGTAAGTCTTTAAGAGAACGGCTGTTTCTTTTCTCCTAGGATGGGTGGGTGAGGTATGGCCTGTTTAAGTTTGTCACTGGTGAAAACTGTCTGATATAGTTCTTTAAACCATTGACGCAGAGGGGGGTTGCTGGGGTTATGAGTGACAATAACGGGTGTTCTAGGGTTGGACAGCTTAGTTTTGTAAGTAAGAGTATCATGTCTGGGTGTCTTTTTTGCCTTTTCAGAGCAGCAGCGCTTAGAGTTTGGGGTTTGTAGCCTCTTAGTCTGAGAAATTCGAACATCTGCTCTGAGCGGTTAATGAAATCTTCTGGTTTAGAACATATACGTCTGACTCTCAAAAACTGACTGTAGGGTAAATTCCTTTTGCAGTGGGGGGGATGGCTAGACTTGTAGTGTAAATAAGCATGTGCATCAGTGGGTTTGGTGTACAAATCTGTTTGGATAAAGCCATTCTCTAAGTATATAGTACATCAAGGAAAGGAAGTTGTTCAACAGAGGTATTGTGAGTGAATTTAATGGTGGGATGAACTGTATTGATATACGCAGGAATGTTTGTAGGTCAGTCTGAGTCCCTGTCCAGAGTAGCAGTATGTCGTCTATAAACCTTTTCCAGAAGTGCTGAACAACAGGAACGGGGCTGTTAGAAAGAAGCTCTGTTTCAAACCTCCCCATAAACAGATTGGCCACAGAGGGAGCCATGGGAGTCCCCATGGCTGTTCCTGAAATTTGGTGATATATATGGTTTTCAAAGATAAAGTAATTCTTTTCCAAAACATGATTCATAATTTCTAGAAGTGTATCAGTGGGAGGTATGCTGGGGTCAGCTTTTTGATTCAAATAATATTCAACTGCATTATTCAGCTCATTCTGGGGTATGTTGGAATAAAGTCCCACTACGTCTATTGTTACCAAAATCAGGTTGGGAAAGGGTCCATATTTTTTAAATTCCATTCTTCGAATTATATATATGCAATCCCCACTGATTGACCAAACAATACAATGCTGAACAATTAAGTAGTGGGGGGAAAACAAGTGCCACACACACACACACACACACACACACACACACACACACACACACACACACACACACACACATATATATATATGTATATATATATGTGTGTGTGTGTGTGTGTGTGTGTGTGTGTGTGTGTGTGTGTGTGTGTGTGTGTGTGTGTGCACTTGTTTTCCCCTCACTACTTAATTGTTCAGCATTGTATTGTTTGGTCAATCAGTGGGGGATTGCATCTCTTATGAGATCCAAGGAAAGGTTGCTCTGCACAATTCTTAGTCGCTGACAATGCTTGGGTTATTGAACAGCAGAGCTGACCACTCAGACTGTTCCATATCTTTTGATCTCCCTTGCATCCTTAACTGGATCCACAAGCATAGGCTCAAAGATTGTCCCTTACATTTTATACTGTTTGCGTAATGTTTTTAGTTTTTAACAACTTTTTTCCTCTCCATACTTTCATTTTGTTTAATTCTACTACCTTTCGCTGGCTGCTTTGGGGGTGCTGTTGGATTCTTTTTCGAACCCTTGGTGGCCGGAACACCACAGAATTATGGACTTGGGTGTGTCTCTATCTGACGCCAAGAGCACAGACACAATCAGCCGTGTCTCCCTGATGAGTCCGATTCAGCGGATGAAAGGCCTCGGAGCAGGCGATACATATAGATTTGTCTTCAAGAGGGATTGCGATAGTTTCCTCATGCAGCTAGTGAAGGGTTTTTCATATTTATGATATACATTTTCTCATTTACTTCATCTTTATTTTTTTCCCCTCTCAATTTCAAATCTTTGCCAAGTCATTACTATAATGATGGAAGAATTGTTAACCTGCACTTGTTTTCCCCCACTTCTTAATTGTTAAGCATTATATATATATATAATATATATATATATATATATATTTGTGTCTGTGATATACATACATACATTTCTCTCTCTCTCTCTCTCTCTCTCTCTCTTTGCATGTGCAGCTGTGTGTGTGTGTGTGTGGCTCTGTGTGTGTTTATGCAAGTATCTGTGTGAGTCTCATTTTTGTGTCTGTGTGTTTTACATGATCGAGGGAACAGAATAACACAGCTTTGCACACAAAGATGGATGTGCTAAATGAAATGTGCAATCTGATATCTGCTATTGCTTTTTTCAGTGCAGAGTTGTCGTGGTGTTACAATTCAAGTGTACCATGGTTCTAAAATTAAAAAACTCTGTTTTTCTTATATTCTTTCTTTATCAAACTTTTTGTGTACATTTGTATATTGGTAAACAAGGCTTAACTTACAAAACCAAGGTTGAATAATGACTCTCTTTCAGTTTGGTGATCTACATGACGCTGAGAAGTTATGATTGAGGTTACTGCTTGCGACAAGTCACTTGACAACTCCACCTGATTGGTCCAAACCACCCTCTTGTACAAACTGTACAAACACAAAACAGCAGAATAGATTTCAAATCTATGCCATCTCTCCCCTCACCTCCTCCCTCTCTTCCCTTCCCTTTCTCCTCATTTTTTTCCAACATGCTGCATACTAAAGTAATGTGCAAGCATGAGCCATCTGGTTTATGTTACCACAAACGTTTAAGTCATTTTCAGGATACGTTGCCCGTCACTCCCCTTCCCTCCTCACTTAACACAAAGGCACCCTCTCCCTCTCTCTTGCTCACTTCCCCCTCCCTCCATATCCACCACCTGCACCTGACAGTCATGTGCAGGGCTGGTGTGATGAAACTGCGTTAACCAGTGCCTGGCTGCTTAGCATGCATTCTGCTGTCATGCACCGTGAATTATCATATGTTGATGTTTAGCAACTATGGCAAAGGCTTAGTTTCACTTGTTTACAACTAGTCCAGTCCATGGTAAGGGGTGAGAGGAACACCCTCTTTCCTCTACCCTTTCAGTGTCTTGAGTGACACCCTGTCAGCCAGATCAGAAACCTGATTTGACTGTTTAGCATACAAAGAGAAGACACAAATGTTCACTGATTCATCAAGACCAGCTGTAGATTAGAATTAAGTGATGAAAATAGACACCAGTGGAAAACCACAGAGGAGGCATGGTTATCTTTTTCACTCTGACCCAGTCTAAGTTAATGATTTTCCCAGAAATGTATGTTGAAACTATGTTTTTTACATTTTGAATCTATGAATTGATTGTATGTAGGCCATGTGGTTTAGCAATGTAACTTTGTGCCAATACTTGGTGACATTTATCAAAATGATGAAGGAATATTCTGTTGTAGTAGTTGGCTTGCCACTATGTGGTAAAAAAAACTATCACCATGTGGTTAAGATTCTTTGTTAACAATCTGATCACTATTCTTTGTGTACAATCTGACTTTTGTCAGTTTGCAATTCTATCTGTCAAGATGATAACTGAATCATAAATTTTGATCAGAAAAACCATATGCCTGTACTATGTGAAAACTGCTAAGTTGATTTATGAACACTGATGATTGTTGGAATGCTTTGTATTGTATGACTTTAAGACTACACTGTACTTGGGCTAAATGTATTCCAAGTTAATGTAATTTAGCTCATAAGCAACATTGAAGAGTCATTTGACTGACATCATTTAGCATTCTATTTTTGTCCCCTACCCTTCTGTAAACTCCACTCAACCTCTAAACAAAAGTGGAGATGGATAATTATAGGAGAAAACTCTACACCAGAGCAATCCTTTGTTGGCTGAGCTCTCTCACCTCTTCTGAAAGGTAGAGGGCAAATGTGTCAAGTCAACAAGCCAGACTTTCAGCTATGTAATTACAAACTAAGTTCTCTTTATCACAGACCTGGGACCATGGCTATGCTACATACCCTGGGCTAGACAGGTTGTAAAGACACATGACAGCCCAACACTACAGCAACTGGTTTACACAGAAGGATCAGTCATCAGCCTCAAGAGAGGGATCAACTATACTCTTCAATATCAGTTAAGTCTGATATTCCAATGGGACTTCAA
>JADBJO010002387.1:20685-25685 GCA_016801955.1 Conus betulinus
TGATCTATTCCAAAAATAACGATATCTCGTGTGATTTTGATGCTAGATGTGTTTTCGACATTTTTCATTAAATAACTTTTCAACTTCTTTCCAAAAAGTTTGAGCGTGGTTGCACATCCATAAGAAGTGTTGGACCGAATCTCTCTCTTCGTTACAAAAAGTACAACTTGTTGTGTTTGTTAAGCCCATAGCATTTAAGACAATATTTGTACCAATAAATTCTGTGTACGATTCGAATTTGTAGCCATTTTACTTTTATATCTTTGATTTTGTGGACGTGAGTAAATACTTTATTCCAATGGATTTCAGAATTCAGTTTGTTTAGCCATTTGGAGCAGCAATTTGGGCTTGCGCTCATCTTGAATGAAAATTTCATAGAACTGTTTGGCTCCTTTATTTTCCTTCATAATAATATTTTAAAGCCTTCGGTGTGTTATGGTTTATGTCTGTGTTATTATCTATTTTGATACCGTTTTTCCTTATGAATTGTTTCATTGAAGAAATCCATCCATTGTATGAGACAAAATCTATGGTGTAGTCAACATTAATGCTAAATTCTCCAAAAGTTCATAAATTGTCCGTTTGGTTTCAGAAAGTGTTTTATTGCGAATATCCCTTTCTCAATTAACTTGTTTTGCTTGATTACCGCATTTTCCTACTTTTATCATGTCATTGTAAAATACGGGTTCAACAAGTAGTTCATTTAATGTCTCGGGTGTCACACAAAGACAAAATTCCCGATAGGCTGTAAACGTGTCTTTCCAAAATAAATTAACACTTGTGTATCCAGAACCGTACCCTGGTCCATAATTTTCGATTCTATCACTGAAGGGGTATTTTTAAAACAATGTTCTTCCATTTATGACTTGTGGTTTTAAGTTTCTTTATCCACAGAAGTTTCAAAGCATTAATGTATTTTTTATATCAGGTATGTTTAAACCACCTTGCTTTACAGTCTTCACTGCCTGTTTTCCTGCTTATTCTATCTTGTTTGCCATTCCAAACGAAGCTGAAACACATCTTTTGAAGTTTTTTAATTAAAAGGTCAGGAGGGTTAGGTAGCAAAATCCAGAGGTGTATAAGTTTTGATAGAATAAGGGACTTGAGAACAGCAACTCTTCCGACTGGCGTTATACTTCTCTGAGACCAAATTTTAAATAATATTTTTTAACTTCCGAAAATTTGTCATTATAATTTAAGTTTTCACATTCTTTTAGGTCTTGAGTGAACCAACACCCCAGTATTTTGAATTTAGAAGGATTCCATATCATTTTCAGATGAGGACAGTATCTTTTTTTTCGAGTTTTTATAACACCCTAACCATATTGATTGCGTTTTTTCATTATTCAAGAGTAGGCCTGAAATTCTGCCAAACGTGGTAAGGACATTTATAGATCGTTCAAATGAAGTTTTGTCACCAGTGTTTATTAGCTGAGTGTCGTCAGCGAACTGAACTATTTTGTGTTCTATATCGTTTATTTTTATACCTTTTATGTTCTTGTCTTCCTTTATCATTATCGCTAGAAATTTCTGCACATATTATAAATAGATAAGGAGATATAGGGGTCTCCCTGTCTACACCCCCTTTCTATTTTAAACCATTGCGCAGTCTGGCCATTTACAGTGACTGTTGATTTAATATCTTTATAGCAAGTTTCTATCCAGTGGCATATACTGTTACCAAAACCAAAAGCCCTTAGCACACTGAACATAAAATCCCAGTCGAGGGAGAGTCGAAGGCTTTTTCAAAATCTATAGATAGCAACAGACCAGGGAAATTTCTTACATTTAAGTAATTAATCAAATCATAAATCAGTCTAATATTGTCACCCATATATCTGTTAGCCATGAAACCTTTTTGGTCTTCACTGATGATAGAAGGTAAAACATTTCTGATTCTCTTGGAAATACACGAGGAAGCTATCTTGTAAACTACATTTAGGAGGGAGATGGGACGCAGTTTTTTTTTTACAAATTCTTGGGTTTATCACCTTTTGGTATAGAAATAATCAGTCCCTCCTTCTGTGTTGCCGAAAATTCTCCATCTCTATACGATTCATTTATAGATCTTACCACCAGTGGGCCAAGTATTTTCCAAAAGAACTTTAAAAAATTCGGCACAAAACCCATCTGAACCTGGGCTTTTGCCATGTTTCATATTTTTTAAAGCTACACTTGCTTCTTCTAAAGTGATTCCCCTTCTTCCAACATTTGTTTATCATCTTCAGATAATTTTGGAATTGTTTTTTTAACAAGTTTTTTATTTCGCATTTTTCAGTTACCTTTTTCTTGTATAAGTTTTCGTAGAAAGTTTTAACTTCGTTTAAAAGATCTTTCTGTTCTTTTATTACTTCATCATCTTTGGTCACTAGTCTGGTCATCTGTTTACTAATATAATTTCTTTTTTCCAGGTTACAAAAGTATTTCGAGATTTTTTCACCGTCTGCGATCCACCTCGCCTTTGACCGTAACAGTACACCTTCCATTTTCTGATCCCTGATCGCTCTTAATTCTTGATTTTTTTCTTCAATCATTCTTATTTCAGCTTCTCCTTTATTCTCTATCCTCTCAAGATTCTTTATATTTTTGGTGATTTCGATTTCTTTTTCTGACGTTTTTTTCTTTTTCATTGTAGCGTAAGCTATTGATTTACCTCTTATTTTCATTAAAAGGAAATCTAGGAAGACTTTGTCTTTTAATTTAAATTTGAGTCCAGATTTTATTAACTCAGACAATACTGATTGGTCTTGTATTGCTGATTGATCAACTATATGTTCTTTTATCACATTTAGAATAAATTCATTAATTTCATCTACATATTGTTTATCCTTTAGTAGAGATACATTGAATTTCCAGAATCCTTTAGATTTTTCACTTTTACCGAATTTCAAACATAATGTAACCATTGAATGGTCAGATCGATAACCTGGTTCAATATCAGAATTTTCATAATAAGAAATAAGATACTCAGATAGTAAAAAGAAGTCTAATCGACTTTGTTTAAGTGGAGTTCGTTTACGCCAGGTATATCTCCTACATTCCGGATTCTCTTCCCTCCATATGTCTGCCAGCCCAATTTCTTCTGTCATGTTTATGAGTTCTTCTCTTGCTTTCCGATTATTATCGTGTACATAATTGTAACAGTCAAGATGGGGATCCATTGTGATGTTCCAATCACCCACACAAATAATATAATTGGTATCATAACTCCTTATGTTTTCCTTAAGCGTGCTGTAGAATAGTGGATCATCTTTTATTAGGCCCATACACATTAACCAGGAGAAAGTGTTTTTCAAATGTACTAAATGCTACAATTATGAAGTTACCGTCTTTATCTCGTTGGACATTTGTTATTTTGAATTCAAAATTATTTGAAAATAATACAGCTACACCTCTGGAATTTGACCGATATGAGGCAAATAAGCATTTATAGCCCCATTCTGCAGTTACGTATTTTCTCAAGTTTATTGGTAAAGTGGGTGTCCTGTAGACAGTAAACTGAATAGTTTTGCTGTTTTAAATAGTGAAAGATATCCCTACGTTTATGTATGTCACCTAGACCTTGACAATTAAGGACGCAATAGTTAGACTATCCATGGCGATTGAAAAAAGTATTTCAAGTATACAAAGCATAGAACACAGGAGGTTAACATAATGGAAAACAAGAATGAAGCCCAGTTCTTCCATAAATCACAGCTTATATAACAATAGTCCTCATTGAGTACATTCACGCACTGCTCCCCACAGTCTGTTACACAGAAACACATATCAACAGATACAAATATGAAAAAAGTGTACATAATCTCTGCATGAGAGATCTGAAAAATACGTAAAAAGATGTCGTAATCTACTTGACCACCGCAAGCGAGCATCGAGTGCAAATGACTTATAATTTGTGATGAGTGTGTCGACCGACGTTTCAGAATGAAAGAAGAAAGAAAGGTTTAAGAAATAAGAGATATTCTCATTATAGTCTGAAAGAAAAAAATGAAATGCGACACAAAGTAGACATGAATGGACAAGATGAATTATGAAAAAGAAAGCAGACCGAGGTCGGGTGAGGACTGAGCAGATGAGCCAGGGGGGTGGTGTAACTACGGTCCAAAAAAAAAATTGTAAAATAATAGTATAGGGGGGACACACACACACACACACACACACACACACACACACACACACACACACACACACACACACACACACACACACACACACACACGCACGCACACACACACACACACACGCGCACACACACGTGACACACACACACACACTTACTCCATCAAAACTAAAAAAATGATTAAGGGTGTGTCGACTCTCTCAAAAATTAACCATATTTATAGATCCACAAAAGTGTGAAATTGCGGGGGATGGTGTCGGAGCAGAGAGGGGGGGGGGGGGGGGGCGGAAGGGGGGGGGGGGGGGGGGGGAGGGCCACCAGGGAAGGAAGGGGCCATCAAAAAAAAAAAAAAAATCCTTTTGTGTATAAAAAGAAAAATAATAAAAAACGATAATTAGAAAAAGCAATAAAAAAAAATAAATAAATACAAGTGTCATACCTTGAGATACAAGCTGTTTTTCTTTTGACTAAGATGAGAGAGAGAGAGAGAGAGAGAGAGAGAGAGAGAGAGAGGGAGGGAGAGAGAGAAAAAGCAGTTGGAGAGCGTGTTTTTTCGTTTTAATTTGGGGGGGGAAAAAAGTCACCTACGATGCTAACCTACAAGGCCACCCTGCCCCCTCCCAATTCATGACATGAGTCTTTCTCACTGCAGGAGAGGCCTTCAGGAGGCAGGAGTTGAGTATTCACTTGCGCTGGATTGTTTGCCGCTCCAACTCCGTGCCACCCAGCGCACACCACATCCACGCGCACTCACACGAATGCGCATGTAGTTTGGGTTGACTAGACTAACTTACGCTCACGAACTATTTTTAATGCACCTCAATACCTTTTAAATAAACTTCAGAGCACTGACTGCAAAGCGTATAAAATTGCCCTTGGG
>JADBJO010002387.1:30685-33185 GCA_016801955.1 Conus betulinus
ATGAAATGTGGTCGCTGAGAGAGTTTGGTTTAGCTCGGTCTTCTTACTGACGACTTGAATCTTAGCTTATCGATTAGCACACCAGTTCTGTTTGTACATGGCCTGAACACCGGATCTGGCGCTGTACTGTGGTCGGCTGGGCTACAATAGCATCGCTCGTATCAAAGGGGAGGTGACCGCGGGCGGAAAATGACAAGTGACTGTTCGGTATCCTTCCTTTTTTAATTGTTTTTAAACGTTGTTGGCCCTGCCTGAAGAAGACCCGACAGGTCGAAACGCTTCATGTTTGTTTTGCTATTTGTTTGTTTCCTTCGTTTTGGGCCCGCCCAGTAATTCTAATTTGGCTCTTGTGACTCGTTGCTGGTCCTTGTTTCCAAACCACTCCCCCCCCCCCCCCCTTCCCTCCTCTCTCTCTCTCTCTCTCTCTCTCTCTCTCTCTCTCTCTCTCTCTCTCTCTCTCTCTCTCTCTGTATCACTCTGAAGACGCAGTGCTACTCTGCTAAGTTGGGATAATGATGCTACGTTAGACAAGGAAACCTCTCAACTGCCAATGTGATGTGAGGTCTTTGTTCCAGATAACGGCTTTCAATTTCCGATTGAACTGTCATGATTTTGTGCCCTCTTGAGAGGGCCCATGGCCATTACTGCTCTGAATAACTCTCTCTCTCTCTCTTTCTCCTCTCCCTCCCTCCCTCTCTCTCTCTTGCTAGCTATCCCTCCCTCCCTCTCTCACTCTCTAGCTATCTATCTATCCCTCCCTCCCTCCGTCCCTCCCCTCTCCCTCTCTCCCTCCCTCTCTTTCTCCGCTAGTTTCCGAGAATTTAACAATTATTGATTCATACACGCTATGAAGACATTGAGAATATTCTGCATTCAAACGCAATGGCAGCAGCAAACGCCACAATAACGACAAGAACAACACCATTGACAAGAACTATGACAACATCAACATCATCATAATCATTACTATTATTATCGTTATTATTGTTTTGTTGTTATTTTTGTCGTTATTATTATTATTATTATCATCATTATTGACGTTGTTATTTAATGACGATGATGATGATCATCATCATCATCATTGTTGATGCTATTGTGTTCATCATTATCATAGTTATTATTATTATTACTATTTACTATTATCAAATCTTTGTTATTATAATTCCTGGCTTTAAAGATCAGGAGATTTAAATGGTTTTCAAATGCCGCAGACTAACACATACTAGTGGAACAGGGCAGTGAGTAGGTGGGGGCGGGAAGGGGGGGGGGGGGGGGGGGGGGGGGGCACGGAGGAGTATGCATGGCAGGACAGCGTGGGTGAGAAAGGATGAGACAACCTAATAACGATCTCTCTCTCTCTCTCTCTCTCTCTCTCTCTCTCTCAGCTGCCTTTGGATACACATAGACTGCACGCATGAACTTTTGACCCCTCTCCCTTTCCTCCAAAACGAGTCTTGACGAAGTAAAGCGCACGCGCCCTCGGGTGGCGACACGGCTGAAAATGTCAGTAGATCACGTCTCCCCCCGTCATCTCTCTCTCTCTCTCTCTCTCTCTCTCTCTCTCTCTCTGGCTGGCCCCTGGGTCGATATTTCATTGGGGACCTGTGTCGCCTGTGATGGGCATGCAGCTACTGATGGTGTCCCGACTACGTGCCTGCCTCTCCCTTCTCTTGTGAGCTTGTGTTTTTCGCTGCTTGCGGTGTCAAGCCCCCCCCCCTCCCCTCCCCTCCTCTCTACCTATTGGCCAGTTTGTCAACGCCGAGGCATTGTATGACCGGTGAACTCGTTCAGACTGGTATGTTGACTTCTTTTTCCCACATGTCTTTCTTCCTTCTTTTGTTTGTTTGTTTGTTTTTTGTTTGTTTTTGCTTTTTGTTTGTTGTTGTTTTGTTTTATTTTTTGTTTTTGTTGTTTTTTTCTTTTGTTTTGTTTCCCTAAACCTTCCTCTTCTCTACTTTCTTCTGCTCCTTTGTTTTCCTTTTTTCTCCTTTAGTTTCGTTTTGTTTCCTTCAACACCTTCTTCTTCTTCTTGCCCTCTCCTCCCCCTCCTCCTCCTTGTCCTCCCCCCCCCCCACCTCACCCCCCCCCCCCCCCCTTACTTTCTTCTTCTTCTTCTTCTTCTTCACGAACAACATCATCCTCAACTTCTTCTCCTTTCTCTTCTTTTGTCTTCTTCCCTTCTCCTCCTGTTTCTCTTCTCCACCTCCTCCTCCTCCTTCTTCTTCATTTCCTCGGCTTTTCAAATTATTTTTCTTCGTCTCTTTCATTGCCTTCTTCTTTTTCCTCCTCCTCCTCACCTCCTCCTCCTCCTCCTCCTCCTCCTCCTCCTCCGCCTCCACCATCCTCCTACTTCTGCCCTCTTCCTCCTCCTCCGCCTCCTCCTCCACCTCGTCCTTCCTCTTCTTTTTCCTCCCCTTCCCCGTCTTCTTCATGTTTCCCCTTTTTCGTTGTTTTTCTTTGTTTTGTAGACAACCTTCTGCTTCTTCTCCTCTTGCTCCTG
>JADBJO010002387.1:38185-40685 GCA_016801955.1 Conus betulinus
AGCGGTGAACTGAACGCTTAAAAGCAGAGGAAAAGGGAATCTGAAAACATTTTTTGAATTCTTTTCCGCGGGCCAGGTTACTGCGTAAAAATAGCATCCAGCGGAATCCCTGACCAATATTCTAAATTCATCAACCGTCCGTCAAATGTCGAATTTCAAGGCCACACACACGCACACACATTTCCACAGTGCAGAACGTATGAACAGTGAAAGAAACAGTCACAGTTCATGGTGGAAAATGGAGCATTCGAGTAGTCTTAAAAGATTAACTGTCCATCAACTATCGCAGTTCAAGGATGAAACTGCAGTGTTCGACCATTACTAATTCTATCAACCATCCATCATGTGTCGCTGTTCATGGCTGTATATAGAACGCTCGACCTGTACTGAGCGCATCTTTGGTCCATCAAACTGTCGTACTCTGCGACGGAAGAGACAGCTTTCCATCCGCCTCAAATCCATCAACAGTCCATCAACTGTCGTGACTTTTGAGTACAATTGTTCACCAGTATCAAACGGATAAGCAGCTTATCAACTGTCGGAGTTTAAGAGTAAATATACAACTGCCCATCAGTCTTGAAACATTATTGTCCACGAGTATTAATCTGATCAACAGCTTATCAACTGCCATAGTTTATGAGTAAATAGATGACTGCCCATCAGTATTGAAACATACAATTGTCCATCAGTATTAAAACATACAACTGACCATCAGTATTGAAATATACAACTGTCCATCAGTAGTAAACTGATCACCAGCCCCTTCAACTGTCGTAGTTTAGGGATACGGATATCACTCTCCTCTGGGAGTATATTTATCAACGGTCGATCAAGTTAATTTCAAGCTAAGACTTCTTTTTTTTTTTTCTTTCTACGCGGGGACAACTCTAAAAAGGCCCCCGGGGTATAATTAAACTGAAACTGAGACTGTCGTAACATCAAAACTCAGATACAACTTCTCATTCGTTCAAGTCGGTGAGCGGGCATAGGCATAGACATACTGTTCGTAGTGAGCGGGCCATGGTGTGTCGCGCTCTCAACCTGTCGGATCCACAATCAAACAACATCCTGCAGTGTCTTTGAACCATTCGCATGTCCTTTAACAATCACTCTGCTTCGATTTTCAGTTTTTGACTTCATCAAAATGTATCAAAATTTGCGGGTCTCCGAACCAAAAAAAAAAAAAAAAAAAAAAAAAAAAAAAGCGCGAAGATTTCTATTTCAAAAGTGTTTTTATAATAGAAAAACAGAGAGAGGGAGTGAGTGAGAGGGAAGTTAGAGAGAAAGGTCGGGAGAGAGAGGGAGGGATGGGGAGGGAGGGGAAGAGAGACAGAGGAGGAAGGGAGAGACAGACAGACAGACAGAGAGACAGACTGACAGAGACAGACAGACTGACAGACCGAGACACAGGCAGAGAGATACAGAGAGACAGACCGATAGACAGACAGAGTGGACAAAAGAGAAACACGCGCACAGACAGAGATACAGATAAGACTTAGAACGGGGGCGGGGTGAGGTGGGGTTGAGAGAGAAGGGGGTGAAGTGGACGGAGGTCGGTGGGGGGAGGGGGTCTGGAGGAGTGAGTGGATGCTTGGACTGAGTGATTAACCGCCTTCGTGCGTGTTGATGTCGGAGAGGGGAAATTAGATCAGGGCACGTCAAAGTTATAAATCAACCTTATTTTCTTCCTAAGACAAGCTCTAATTGAAGTTGTGTGCGTGCGTGCTCGAGTGTGTGTGTGTGTGTGTGTGTGTGTGTGTGTGTGTGTGTGTGTGTGTGTGTGTGTGTGTGTGTGTGTGTGTGTGTGTGTGTGTGTGTGCGTGCGTGCGTGCGTGCGTGTGTGTGTGTGCGTGCGTGTGTGTGTGTGCGTGTGTGCGGCGTGTGTGTGTGCGTGCGTGCGTGTGTGTTTCGTGTGTGTGTGTGTGTGTGTGTGAGTGTGTGTGTGTGTGTGTGTGTGTGTGTGTGTGCTGTGTTGTGTGTGTGTGTGTGATAGATAGATGTGTATAGATAGACACATTCCTTGATCGTAGCATAGGGATGGGGATTGAGTTTGTGTGCTCTTCTGTTTTTGTGTTTGTGTGGTTAATGTTTGTGTTTGTTTTGTGACAGAGTATGTGACGTGGAAGTGAGGTGAAAGGAACGATGGAGAGTGAGGATGTAATAGTAGTGTGCGGATGGAGGGTGTGGGCGCGCGCGCGCGCGCATACACTCCTTTTTAAAAAAAACAAAAACTAATTTATACAAACAAAAACAGATGCAAGGAGATACGTGTGGAGGAGGGGGTGGGGAGTGTGGGATTGGAAAAAGAGTGAGTGAGAGACAGAAATGGAGGTGCGAAGGGGGTGTGTGTGTGCAAAAAACGGAATCAGGGAAGGAGGCGCGAGAGGGTGTGCGTGCATGTGTGGTGTGAGTGTAAGTGACAGAGACAATATACAGACAGTATGTATGTGTGTCTAGAAATGTGTGTGTGTGTGTGTGTATAAATGTGTGTGGTGTGTGT
>JADBJO010002387.1:50685-53185 GCA_016801955.1 Conus betulinus
ACACACACACACACACACACACATTCTTTTTTCATTTTTTTTCTCGTCTAATATCACACACACACACACACACACACACACACACACACACGATTACCCGCACGCAAGCACACACAAGCGCACTTACTGAACCCTATCTTATTTGATTTGATATGCCATATATCGACAATAATAATGATTTAAAAAAAAAACGAAAATAAAATTAAACAAACAAACAAACAAAAATAAACTGAGAGGGAAACAAAAAAGCTGCTCACATCTGCCAAAGAAGGTCTCCTTTTGCTGTGTATCTTTTCATAGCCCACCTGAGCCAGCAGCGCGTAAGGCTGCAGCAACAGAGAGAGAGAGAGAGAGAGAGGGGGGGGGGGGGGGGGGGGGGGGGGGGGCTTAGGGGAAAGAGAGAGAGAGAGGGCACGCGCACGCGTGCAAACACACAAACATATACATAACACATACACAGACACACACACACACACGCATACACGCCGCGCGCGCACGCACGCACGCTAACACACACACACACACACACACACACACACACACACACAGATAGAATGGGGATGGTAGAGAGAGAGAGAGACAGAGAGAGAGACAGGGGGGGGGGGGGGGGGGGGGAGGCAGGCAGAAAGAGAAGAAAGAAAGAAAATCAGGCAGTCGTGAGAGTACAGAAAGTTCTCTTTGAAAATGTGTTTGAGAGAGAGAGAGAGAGAGAGAGAGAGAGGATAGCGCTTGCTTGCTCGACAAAGGTCGTACAGAGGTGAAGGCAGGCCACAGGGCGGGAAAGAGGAGGGAAGGGGTAACGGAATGGGAGTGGGGAATCTGGTGAAGGGATAGGGGGAGGGGGGGGGGGGGGGGGGGAGGGGGGGGGGGGGGGGGGGGAGAGACGGCGTGAGTTTAGGAGGACGGAAGAAAGAGAGGTGGGGGTGGTGATGGCGACGGGGGAGTGTGCAGGCGGGGGGGGGGGGGGTGGGGGGGTGGGAGCAGGGAAGGAGATGGGGGGGGGGGGGGGGGGGGGGGGGGGGGGACGGAAGGCAAGAACGAGAAAGAGAAGAGCTTCAACTTGGAAGATGTACTTTATAGAGGAATAGATCTCGCGAGACAGAATATTAAAACAGCAGAAAGGAAAGACTTTACAGACAGGAGAGGAGAGAGAGAGAGGGTTGGGGGGTCGGGGTGGGGTGGGGAGGGGGGGCTTATGGGGGAACAATACTAAAGGCTGGGTGGGTGGGTGGGGACTGATGAGGTGGGGACAGGGGGAGAGGGAGGAGGCAATGTGGCAAGGCAGAGGGGAAGGGGGGGGGGGGGATAGGGGGGGTCTAGGGGGGGGGGGGGGGGGGGGGGGGGGGGGGGTTGGGGGCTGTACACCAGGCATCAAAACTAGACGGGGGAAGGGCACGAAGTGAATAAGTCCAGCCATGCAGGATACCACTACACTGAACGGAACGAGCCGGGAGGGAGGGGAGGGAGGAGGAGGAGGAGGAGCATGTGAAACAATGTTACGTTAGACATCCCCCCCCCCCCCCCCCACCGTCTTGCCCTGTACGGCTCTGCCACCACCACCACCACTCTCCCCACCCCTATTGTACCGACGAGACGCGAACGGAGTTTCAGCCATTGACCGTTAAGTTGGTCCTGTGCTCCTTCTCTCCCTCCTCCCCCCTCCCCTCTCTCTCTCTCTCCTCTCTCCTCTCTCTCTCTCTCTCTCTCTCTCTCTCTCTCTCTCTCTCTCCACAATGGTACATTACCCAGTCTAAACAGCGCAACATACACCAGCAATGTTTTTCCAGGGATCCCTGTCCATTTCGGTCAAGTCTGTGTATGGTATCCCAGAGTGGAAGCTTCTCGATATCACTTCTTGTTTCGAGGCATTTCAGTTTTCGATCAGTAAAGGCTTCGTGAAAGAGAAGTCTATCCAGTGGCTCTCTCATCATCATCATCATCATCATCATCATCGCCTGTGACTCCTCCTGGGGTACAGGCCGCCAACCAAGGACCTCCAGGCGTCCCCTGTCCTGGGCTCTTCATTCCAGCTGGTTCCATGTCATCCCCATGTTCCTGATGTCTGCTTCCAGGTCCCTGCGCCAGGTGTTCCTTGGCCGACCTCTTTTCCCCCGCAGCGTATGTCCAATCCAGCCCCAACCTCGTTTCTTGATTTCCTGTTCTGCGGGCAGCTGGTTTGTTCCCTCCCAGAGCTCGTTGTTGTTGATGGTGTCTGGCCATCGGATGCGGAGAATCTTGCGGAGGCAATTGTTGATGAACACCTGCACTTTCTGGTGGTGGTGACGACTGTAGTTCTCCAGGTCTCCGCTCCGTACAATAGAACTGCTTTGATGTTGGTCTTGAAGAGCCTGACTTTGGTGTTGACTGACAGTTCCTTGGAGCTCCAGATGTTCCGTAGCTGTACGAACGCTGCCCTGGCCTTTCCGACCCTTGCTCTGACGTCGACATCTTCTGTGCCCCCCTGCTTGTCGATGACACTGCCCAGGTGGGTAAAGGCTTC
>JADBJO010002387.1:58185-60685 GCA_016801955.1 Conus betulinus
TTGTCGTGCTGTCTGTACAGCGATGTGGAAGAAGGATGAGAGAGAGAGAGAGAGAGAGAGAGAGAGAGAGAGAGAGAGAGAGAGAGAGAGAGTGAGAGAGGAGAGAGAGAGAGAGAGAAGAGAGAGAGTAAGAGAGAGAGAGAGAGAGAGAGAGAGAGACAGAGAGAGAAAGAGAGAGTGAGGAAGCAGACAGACAGACAGACTGCGCGAGAGTGACCTAGGCGTGAGATAAAGAATTATGTACACGCAGACACACAGACAGAAGACAGACAAACACACAGGCAGTCAGACAGGCAGACAGACAGACTGAAAGACAGACAAACAGACAGACATTACTGGAGGGGATGGAAGACGGAGAGGGACTGGAGGGAAAAAATGAAACTGTGAGAAGAGACAGATATACAAGACAGACGGAGACATAAAATGAATAAATAATCATAAACAGCTACACAAAACAGACAGACAAGTACGCGGACACTGGGCAAACAACGACGGGCAAATACATACGCAAAGAGGAACCGTCGCCAATGAGAACATCAGCGCTTTTGCACCTCCACCCTCAATAAGCACACCGTGACACAGACTGGCAGACAGGCAGAAAGAGAGACACACACACTGCCTCATGGGGCGAGAAGTCCATCAGAGATTGAACCAGCAGCGCCACAGAGTTGTGGAGAGAAGCATAGGCCATATTCCACCATTAGGATTTTGCACTAATACACACACACACACACACACACACACACACACACACACACACACATAGATAGATAGATAGATAGATAGATAGATAGACAGATAGATAGATAGATAAAACTCTACAATGCGCTTGGACATCACTCAGTGATGTGTGAGTGCACTGCTGATCCATGTAAGCGTTTTGATGTATACCATAAATCGAGCCAGCATTTAACGTTAAACTGATAACTGACCAAAACAACAACTCCCAAACAATTTTTTTCCCTTTTTTTTTTTTTTTTTGTTTGTTTGTTTGTTGTTTTTTTTTTTTTTTTTTTTTTTTGGGGGGGGGGGATTTTCATCGACGAAATCACAGTCTTCCAATACATGACCTTCCCTTTCAGCTGACGTCACATTTCAGGCCTTTGCACTCACCCGTGACCTCTATCCTGCCAGTTTGAAGCGCCCAGATAGTCCCATTCCTTTGATTTTAGTCTGTCTGCTTGGAAATACTTGGCTTGTGCCTTGTTGGCCATGTGGAAGAAAACGAGGAGAATCAACTACCAGACAAATAAAAACGAAAAATTCTCAAAAGACAATCTACTTGCGCCAGTATAAATACTCGACTCCTTAAGCTTTTGCGCATTAATATTTGGTATGCAGCCACATCAGAGACTGAGCAAAACGTACACCAGAACCATGGGTGCGACGTAGGTGGGAGACTGTACAAGAAACACATCAGAGATGAGGCGAGATGTACACCAGAAACAAGACAAGAGAATCCATGGAAACTGGAGCGATAAACACTCCGGAAAACGATGCGAACATAATACACACAGCCAACGGGCACACAAGAGATGGAGCACGAGGTCAGTCTGAAGTTGGACAAGCTCGGTAAAGATGGAACGAGAACTAAGAAAGACATCCGAGATGGGGGCAAGGCGAACGTCTGAGATGAGACATGCACACACAGAGAGAGAGAGAGAGAGAGAGAGAGAGAGAGAGAGAGAGAGAGAGAGAGAGAAACGAAGATAGAGACAGAGAGAGACAGACAGACAGACAGAGACACACAGAGACAGGGAGACAAAGAGACAGAGAGAGAGAGAGGAGAACCAGAAGTCCTTTCTCCTGTGCCGTTCCACTCCGATCTCTGGCACGCTTGCACATTCACTTGATGTGTCATGCTTTCAGCGCCCACGGCCTAAAGGAAGTTAGTTATCAAGGTATGGCCGTCATGAAATAGCCCACCCGAGAGGAGACACTGAATTGTGCCCAGTTATTCTGCAGTGTTCAGTGATGCCTTTACTGATGTCATGTACGCTGAACGGGCACATCAGTACAGGCAGCGTATACGTTACATCAGGGCTACATGCTGATGTGACCACATGTCGTTGTGACCCAATGGCGATGTAAACCCACAATGATGTGTCGTCGTGACCACGTGTCGTTGGGACCATATGTCGTTGTCATCTTTTCCTTTTGATCTGGTCACACCGACACGTGGTCACACCGACACTTGGTCACAACAACATCGTGGTCACACTGACACTTGGTCGTCACACTGACACTTGGTCACAACGACACGTAGTCACAAACAACACGTAGTCAACACAACGACATGTGGTCACAACAACATGTGGTCATAACGACACGTGATCACAACGACACGTGATCACTACGACACATGATCACAACGACACGTGATCACAACGACACGTGGTCACAACATGTGGTCACAACCGCACGTGGTCACAACAAACACGTTGTCACAACAACATGTGGTCACACAACACATGGTCACAATCACACACGTGGTCACAAC
>JADBJO010002387.1:70685-73185 GCA_016801955.1 Conus betulinus
ATAGTTCCCATTCACAAACATGGAAAAAGCCGGAGTGACATTAATAATTATCGACCCATTGCTCTTACGTCCCACACAGGTAAACTAATGGAACGCATCGTGTTAAACAGATTAATCCATTACTGTAATAAATATCAAATCATTCCAAAAAACCAAGCTGGATTTCAAACAGATAAAACTACAATTGAACACTTAGTGAAACTAACTACTCATGTCAAACAACAATTTGCACGCCGAAAAATATCCTAGCAACCTTTTGTGATTTAAGAAAAGCGTACGAACGTGTGAGACATAAAAGACTTTTGTATAAACTAAGTAATATTGGTATAAACGGTAACATGTATAATCATATTCAAACTTTTTTTTTAGAAAAAAGATCAATTCGACACACATATTCAACCCCAAGGATATTAGAAATGGGATTACCCCAAGGATCTGTGTGATCTCGCCAATCTTGTTTAATATACTTTTATTTTACGGATAGAAAAAGACAGTTATAACCTGCCACCACACCTGATAAACTTCAAGAACTCAAATCACATAACAGCAGCATTATGTCGGTTTACAACTGGAGGCTCGTGAGCTGGAAAAGAGAGAAAGAAATATATGCACACATAATTAATAAACTTAGGTTTAACACATGGAACACAAACTTTTCTCCTGATGGATATGCGAGGGAATTTTTTTTTTCCATCATATTATGCTAGACTGCCCAGTTTTTAACAGGGGGATACAATATATAATATAATATAATATAATATTATTAATATTAGCATAGTTTTCACAAAGTTTCTCCAAGAAACTTTCCTGTCCAGTGACAGTCAGCCCGCAACGATGACGTCATAATTTTGCCTCACGTAATTTTAACTGCCTTCCCCCTGTGATAGGTATCCCAAATGGAATGACCTAATACACAGTGTTCTGAGGAATAGGGTGTCTGCATAGTTCCGCCAGAACAGGTATTTTCAGTGGTTTTTTTTTTTTTTTTGTTTGTTTTTTGTTGTCCTAACAAATCCCCGCAGAACGCAAGGTGACTATTCTGTGCGGGGGCATTTTGAAGTAGGATCGGCTTTGAACTGATAAGACACCATGAATGATCCGGAATTGTTTGTCACTGGTGTGTTGAACGGATAACATATTTCCGCATCATACTCATATAATCGGAGTGACCTATGTGTGAAATCTAAGAGCGATAGCATCTCGTCTATCTTTAATTCTTTCTGTCTTTCCGTCGTACTCAACGATTAAGGGAGTGTGCCTCTTTTTCTCCTTGTTTAACAATGCACTCTCTTTGGCAGTGTTGAAATGTTCCGTTTCATTTTTTTTTTTTTTTTTAATCACGCTTACATATTTGTATACTCCTACAGTTTGAAAGTAATCATCTCCACAGGGAAAACTATGGATATTTTGGATCAGTGTGTGTGTGTGTGTGTGTGTGTGTGTGTGTGTGTGTGTGTGTAAATATGACTTCCGTTTTGTTTCGTTTGATATTAAAAGCCACCACGGCTTGCAATATTTCTGTACAAGGTTTGTTCGTTTTTTTTTTTGTTTTTTTTTGTTGTTGTTGTTGCTTTTTGTTGTTGTTGTTGTTGCTGTTGTTTTTCTGTTGTTGTTTTTCCTGATAGTTTTTTGACGACAGCACATCATCATCTGCAGAGAAAAGGTATGGAGTTGGAATATTGTTCGACTCGCTGACAAATGGGCTGGGGATTGAGACGAAGAAGTCACGAGAGAAATGACAACAAGTGTAAGCAAGTTCCTCCAGCCCCACCCCTCTCCTTCCCTTCTTCCCCTATCAGATCCCCCCCCCCCCCCCCCCCCCCCCCCCAAATCCCCTCTCCACCTTCCTTCCATCGGGAGTGCGGAATAACTCACGCGTAAAGTGCAGGATACGGTTTTCCGCCACCGTAGGTCTCGCATGACCTTCACCCCATGATAGATCAAGACCAGACATCTATTGCTCACAGGTACAACACACACACACACACACACACACACACACACACACACACACACACACACAGGCACGCACGCACGCGCACGCACACACACACACACACGCGCGCGCGCGCGCGCGCGCGCGAGAGAGAGAGAGAGAGAGAGAGAGAGAGAGAGAGAGAGAATCCCGTTGCGCGCCCAACGGTTCATAAAAGGGTCAAGCCATATGAAACGTGATCCAACTCGCGTGACGCAAACTCCGCGCTATTTACGGTTCGCAGTCTGCCCTGGCCTTTTCACGACAGAGAAGGATCGTGATGCATGTAATGACTCCTTCTATTTCAGGCTTTTGAAATGCACTGCGAGGCGATTCTAGGAACGGGTCAAAGTAGAAGAAAACTGTAAAGTTATTTGCTGTCGGGAAAATATGAAATGAAAAAAGAAAAATGCTACTTTGAGAGAATGTGTTACCGGTATGGTGAAATGAAAGGGCGATGATTTGTTTGTTTGGTTTGTTTTTTAACAGGCAAGACTAGCCAAATGTTCCGAACGCGCATCGGAC
>JADBJO010002387.1:80685-88185 GCA_016801955.1 Conus betulinus
ATTGCCCGCACAGGATCTCAGAGGGATAAAGTTATTGTCAACGAAACTTATCTTACGCGATTAAAAGTGGTCAAATCACGCACAGTACGGTTATTCCTGAAACAAACAAGTCACGTTTTAGCAGACGATAATCAAACACCCCCGCCTTCACACCATGCGCAAACTATCGTCTGCTTTGAAGTCGTCTGCTGCGGCTCTCGTTTTGGAGTTCGGCTTTCATTGGGGGGGGGGGGGGGGGGGGGGGGAGGGGGGGGGGGGGGGGGGGGGGGGGTTGGGCGGGGGGGTGGGCATTCTCGTTATTGTCTGCGGGGGAAGACTGCCCGGAGTCCCAAAAATAGACTGTCACGACATTACGGCCGGTGATTGAAAGACTCCTGATTTCGCGTAATTTCGTGGGCCTGTTTTTCTCCCCCTGATCTTCCCGATTGACGTTTGTGTCGTCTGTGTTTAATTTGTTTTGCATGGATATTGTGGTATGTTTTGATAGGCAGGCGTATGAGAAGATGATCTGTGAGTGGATTCGGAGATGCATGCCTAATCTCTCTCTCTCTCATCGTCGTCTCTCTCTCTCTCTCTCTCTCTCTCTCTCTCTCTCTCTCTCTCTCTCTCTCTCTCTCTCTTTTACACAAAAAAACGAACAACCCCCTAACTGGCTTTGTTGAAAATTCAAACCGCATTTTCATGTTAATGATTCACGGAAAGAATGCAAAGTTTTTTATATGCCACTGAAAACAGAACAGCCCTTCATTTCAGTGACATTAGAATGTATTTCTCTCTCTCTCTCTCTCTCTCTCTCTCTCTCTCTCTCTCTCTCTCTCTCTCTCTCTCTCTCTCTCTCACACACACACACACACACACACACACGAACACACACACACACACACACACAAATGAACACACCTCCCCCGTTCCCTAAGTAGCTTTGTTGAAAACTGAAATGCGTTTTCAAGGCTACAATTCACGGAAAGACTGTAAAGTTTACAGACAGAAAAAACTCTACATGTACACGACGTTAATATGTGCTTCGACAGCTTTTTGTTTCACTTTTGAAAATTTCTTCAATCGGATATCCAGTCACGATATGTTGATTCCTTTTTTACTACAGCCATTGTTCAGCGTGTCTAGATTACGCCTACTTGAACAATATTTCTGGCTGTGAACAATATTTCTGGCTGTGAAGCCAGAAATATTGTTCAAGTAGGCGTAATCGTTGAGATTTATGTGAAAACAAAGTCGGTTTCCAAGGGGGGAAAAAAGGTGGGGTGGGGGGTGGGGGGGGGGGGGGGGGGGAGGGAGTTTCCCGGGTTGGGGCCGCTTAGTGAGTCCGGAATAGCTCAGTGGTAGAGCGCCGGTCTCGTAATCTTGGGTGATCCTGGGGTTGCGGGGTTCGAATCTCCGCTGAGCCGATTCGGTACGGGAGGGGGGGGGGGGGGGGGGGGGGGGTTCTCTCGGAGTTAACATCAGTTCCGACCCCATTTCTCATGCAGTCCTTCGAATGAGGCTATAAACCGAGGTTCCGTGTGTGAACGCACGTATAACATCTTGCACACACATAAAATCCCATCACAACTTTCGGAAGAGAAGGCCAGTTTGGCCGTTGGTATGGATGCACCCTGCATGAGAAATGGGAAAAAAATGAAACAAAGTAAGGAAATTTAGAGAACAATGTTGACTGGATGTCATGGTAAACGATTGAATAAAAGCGCAAGCTGGCAGCTCTGTAGTCGGTACTACCCAGGTAGACAGCCCATTCTGTAAACGATTACGGAGTGTAAAGCGCTTAGAACTTGATTTATAGCTGAGGACAGGCACTTTATAAGTATTCATGATAATGATAATGATAACCCACTTTGAAGGTCAGGCCCCCGCGCGACTTTCCACAACATGTTTGTCAGCAAGGCATTTTGCCTTTATAAACGAAAATGCTCCTAAAAAAATGAAGTAATAAAACCGACTACCATGGGTACAATGATTTATTATAGTTCTCAGCCAGGACAAGAAATTATCTCCTTTTGTTGTGATTCTGTTGAAAATTTATAGAGCGGTTTACCTACAACTTTGACGATCAAATGTGAACAGAAACAAGTTTATCAAAAAATGTTCAGATTAAAAAAAAAAAAAAAATCTAAATGCATGAAACTGTCGCGTAAGGCTTTGTCGGCTTATATCTCTTCCAAACTGCTTTTTTTAAAATGATATTCTCGATAAATGTATTCTATTTGTATCTATACACCCGTTTATTCGGGTGTGTATCGGAGGAGTGATAGGAGGGAAAGGGTGCTTGCATTACAAACAACAACTTTAACTAAATGCTCCTGGTTTGGGTTTTTTTTTTTTGTTGTTTGTTTGTTTGTTTTTCTCTAATGTTTCCATAGTACTAGGTAACAACCGGCAAGAAATAGTCAGACATCCATAGGCATTGTAAAAAGGCAGGGAAGGGGGTGCATGTGAAGGGGGAGTGGGATTAAAGAGAGAATGAGACTTAGAGTGAAGTTTGAGTATAAGGGAAGGGAGGGAGGGGGGGGGAGTTAGGGAGGGCAGGGGGAGGGGAGGGGAGGAAGAAGAGAGAAAGAGAAGGGGAAGAAAGCCTTGTGAAAATGTAAACTCCTGAAATGAATTGAAATGATGTAATGATGTATCAAAGCAATGTATGGTGATTGTTGTTTTTTCTGTTCATTTCAGTGACATTATCAGCTATGTTAAATTCCATATTCGTGGAAATTACTGGAAATATGCATGCCCTTAATGTGCCTAAGTTGTATTCGAAGTAATGAGAATGTGATGCAAGGGAGGAGAAAAATTTTAAAAAAAAAAAAAAAAAAAAAAAAAAAAAAAAGAAAGGGTGCTTGCGTATAACGTTCCTTTGGCCAAGACATATGTTGGATTGTACAATCTTTAGTCTGTTTTCACTCTGATCCATTTTGACCCTTTCTATTCCTGTTTCTTTTGTCTTCTTTTCCTTCTTTTCAAACATCTTTTTTATTTTCATTTTAATTCATATCTTTTGAAAATTGAAAAAACAAAATACACACTGTATTGATTGTTGAATGTACCATCTGAAATAAACCTTTCACTTTCAAAAAACACACACACACACACACACACTCACTCTCTCTCTCTCTCTCTCTCTCTCTCTCTCTCACTCACTCTCCTCTCTCTCTCTCTCACTCTCTCTCTCACACACACACACACACACACACACACACACACACACACTCTCTCTCTCTCTCTCTCTCTCTCTCTCTCTCTCTCTCTCTCTCTCTCTCACACACACACACACCACACACACACACACACACACACACACACACACACACATACATACATACATACACACATACGTATACATATACAGGGAGGGACGGAGGGAGGGGGAGAGAGAGTTAGAGAGATAGAGTCAGGTAGGGGAGGGAGGGAGGGAGACAGACATACAGACAGAGTTAGAGAGAGACAGTGCGCTCTCGCGCGCACGCTCTCGCGCATGCCCACTGACACACTGAAACAGACACCATCCTCCAAACTTTTAGACCATCGGTTTAATCGGCTACACACATCAAAGAGATACATGACTGGGTTTTTTTTTTTCCCGTCCTTATTTCCACCATTTTGAATGTTGTTTGTCCTGTTTGAAGAAGACGAGTAGGTCGAAACGCGCGTCGTGTCTCTTTTGTATTTTTTTTTTTTTTTTTTTCTTTCTTTTGGCGGCTAAGTAATTGTCTTTTTGATTTTGTGCGTCAATTTCTGCCTGCTGTCACTCCACTTTGAATTTTTTTGTTTTTGTTTTGTTTTTTTTTGTTTTTGTTTTTGTTTTTTAGTGCAAATAAAAACAAATAATAAACAAAGGAAAAAGTGGTACATTACTTCACACGAATGCTACTTGTGGTATCTATGCTAGTTTTACCCATCACACATGAACACAAGAGGCAAACGGAAGCAAGCAAAAAAAAAAACAAAACAAAACAGAAAGAAAAAAAAAGAAGAAAGAAAGAAAGAAAAAGGCAGAAACAAAGGCAGCGGTAGACAAAAGGAGAAGTTTCTTAATGATAATGAGGACGATTTCTATGGCACCCATCCTAACAACGTAAGCTATAGGGTGCTTTACAAGTTTTAACAATTCAACATCTAAAAACTATAAGTAGAAACACACACACACACACACACACACACACACACACACACACACACACACACACTTCTGCCGCTTCACGAGTCATAAACACACACACACACACACACACACACACACACACACACACACACACACACACACACGTGCACGCGCACAGCTCACTCGCGCGCGCGCGCACACACACACACACACACACACACACACACACACACACACACATACTGGAACATAATGTTGCATACATAAACACACTATATGACTGGCGAACAGCTCATTTGTACACGAGCAAAGTGGAATTTTCTCACACTGATTTCCAAGATACTGTGATTAGCATTTATGCAGAGAGTCCGAGACATCCCTTCAAGGGATAACGGATCACAAAGGAGCGGCCTGGCTGTCACTTTGATCGGGCAACCGTACTAAAGGGCGGGCAACACTGACGGGACAGATAACATCCTGTGGCTTCTCACTCTAGGGAAACGGTCACGCTGTCACGGTTGAAAGACTTTTGTTAGCATAGTCCACTGAGGGTGAGGTCCTTCATTCTCGTGACAGTTCCTCCCTCGTCAGGTGGGGGTGGGGTGGGGGTGGGGGTGGGGGGCGATCTGAGAGAGGGGGTATTCCGAACTGGATATGTGGCAAAGCGGGGGTTGTACTCTTTTAACACTAAAAAAAAAAAAAAAAAAAAAAAAAAAAAAAAAAAAAAAGAACCGGAACGGAACATACATCCAGAGGTGCCTATGGGACCTCAAGAAGTCCTCTCTTCAACTGCCGAGCCAGTCAGCCAGGGGCAATCCATGTTCCACACATGGAAGCCCCGCGCTGTGTTCACATAGGTTGCTGGCACACATGACGCATTCCATGAAAATGTCAGAGGACATAACTGCGTCCTGGCGGATGTCCTACCCTTTTGACACCGATCATTCGGGACCACTTTGGATCCTGCTAATTGATAGAAAAGTCAGGCCTGGCCGCGAAGTCAGGCTGCAAGTAATAAACAGTGGCTGGGATGGGAGGGGGAAGGAGGGGGGGGGGGGGAGTACTTTGGAATGAAATGAGTTGTTGGCACAAGCCCAGGGCAAACTCGTTAACGTTCAGGGGTCGGTTGCATGTACAGTCTTAGCGAACTCTAAGTTTGCTTAAAGTTAGGAATTTGCTTAGCGTGAAGGAACCCTGTTGCATGGGCTTGCTTAACAGCAAAGGATGCTTGACATCTTGGTCAGTACGTTGCACTGATTTAGCTTTATCGACCTGGAAGTGTGAGAAATCGATATTTTCACTCGCCTTTATGTGAAAATGACTATTTCTCACACTTCCAGGTCGAAAAAGCAAAAACAGTTTATTTTTCACTCACCTAGATGAGAACGTATTGCAAGTTTTAAAGCACGTTTTTTCCCCTTAAAATGGCTTTTGTTACTGCTGGGACATTTTGGAGCACCATGACTTTTCTTTTCGTTTAACATACAGAAACTCTTTATACAGCACTAGAATGACTTTGTTTCTTTTTTGTATTCATATACATAATTCCCTATCTTTGAAAAATATTGTCTTTTTTTTTCTTCCTTCTCTTTATTCATGTACGTAATTCACCATCTTTGAAAAGTCTTCGTCTTTCTTTGTGTGTGTGTGTGTGTGTGTGTGTGTGTGTGTGTGTGTGTGTGTGTGTGTATGTGTGTGTGTGTGTGTGGTGTGTGTGTGTGTGTGTGTGTGTGTGTGTGTGTGTGTGTCGTGGTCATATTTCCTCAAATTTTCACTACAGTTAATGACTGAATACAAAAACACCATTATTTATCACATCTATCTATCTGTCTGTCTGTCTGTCTGTCTGTCTGTCTCTCTCTCTCTCTCTCTCTCTCTCTCTCTCTCTCTCCCTTTCTCTCTCTCTCTCTCTCTCTCTCTCTCTCTCTCTCTATATATATATATATATATATATATATGTCATGTATGTGGTGTGTGTGTGTGTGTGTGTGTGTGTGTGTGTGTGTGTGTGTGTGTGTGTGTGTGTGTGTGTGTGTGTGTTTGCGCGCAAGCGCGTGCACTTCTGTATGTGTGTGCACGTGTGTGTGGGGTGGGTGGGTGCGATCATGCGTGCGTGCGTGCGTGCGTGCGTGCGTGTGTGTGTGTGTGTGTGTGTGTGTGTGTGTGTGTGTGTGTGTGTGTGTGTGTGTGTGTGTGTGTGTGTGTGTCTGTGTGTAACTTTTGTATGAGGTTTTAAGTGGGGACTGCGGACCAGTCTGTTGGAAGAGACAATCAGCCGAGATCCTCTGTGCAGCATAAACTTATCAGGACACAGGAGAGAACTCATGGCATCCAGGGGGCTGTTCCTGCAAAACGTGTATGAGAATGAACGACGCTCGATATGTAAACAACCAACCAAAAATGACAAGCAAGGGGAAAAGTGTAAACTCACTACACGAATTTCTACACAGAAAGATCGGTTGTGAAAAGAACAAAGAAGCAACACACTGCAGCAAAACGCAACTGCATGGCCTGCAAAACAAGGATCAGAATTTCATCGAAAATAACCTCTTCGACAGATGGGTAAGACAGAAATGTGAAAGGATAAACAATCGGTTGGGAGAAAAAGGGCGAAAACAAAGGATAAATGATCAGGATGATCAGGGAAGGAAACAGCTGAATCAAGGGATAATCAATGAAAAAAAAAAGGATAAGCAACTAGGGGATAAACGACACAGAAACGCGGGATAAAGACTCAGGAGACAACGAAACAGTAGAAATAAAGGATAAACATTCATTTCGAAACAAAACAAAACGAAAGAAAGAAAAGCAGAAACAAAGAGAAGTCTTATAAACAGGATATTTCTAGTTGAGAATATCGGGAAGGCGGAACTACTCTTGATAAGAGGAACTACTCTTAACAAGGGGAACCACTCTCAATAAAATAAAAAAAAAAAAAAAAAAAAGAATGCCCAGACATCCGCGCCGGGTTAAAGGAGCACAAAAGAGCAAGCCGGCTGTCACTCTGATCAGACAACCGTATGGGGCGGGGACCACCGAATGCGCAGATAACATCTCCTGGCTTTTTTTTTTTTTTTTTTTATCTGTCAGAAAACGTTTACCCTGCCACAGCAGTATAAGACAGATGACTATCATTGCAGCAGGCTGAAGTCGTTCTTTGTCACGGTGAACTTCACGATCAGCCCGCTGCCTGGAAAACGCGGGCTCTCGGTGAATACAGATCAGCCTTCAGATGAGGGGCCGATAAGCCTATCAACAGGCATTTCCAAGGCCGTAATTAAAATGACATTTGAGAAGCAGCCCCATGGAAGCTTCATCGAGTGGGAATGATCTACAGCCTCATTGTGGGCGGCGTCCGGATCCAGGGACTGGGAACAAAAAGCCACACTGCT
>JADBJO010002387.1:93185-98185 GCA_016801955.1 Conus betulinus
AGAGAGAGAGAGAGAGAGAGAGAGAGAGAGCGAGTGAGACCTTTTATCACCCACCCACCCATCCATGGTGTGTGAGTTAGTTGTGTAGTGGTCTGCGGTGTGGTGTAGTGGAGTGGAGGAGTGGAGTGTAGTGGGTGGAGTGTGTGTGTGTGTGTGTGTGTGTGTGTGTGTGTGTGTGTGTGTGTGTGTGTGTGTGTGTGTGTGTGTGTGTGTGTATGTGTGTGCGCGCGCGCGCGCGCGTGCGCGCTCGCGTGAGTGTGTGTCTGTCTGAGTCTGTCTGTCTGTCTATCTGTCCGTCTGTGTTGTGTGTGTGTGTGTGTGTGTGTGTGTGTGTGTGTGTGTGTGTGTGTGTGTGTGTGTGTGTGTGTGTGTGTGTGTGTTTGCGTGTTTGTGCGTGCATGCGCGCGCGCGCGTTTGTGCGTGTGTGTGTGTGTGTGTGTGTGTGTGTGTGTGTGTGTGTGTGTGTGTGTGTGTGTGTGATATGTTTGGAATAGAAAGGGGGAATAGGGAAGAATAGGGATCGTGGGGAGGGAGGGAGGGGATGGAGTACGCGCGGAGGAGAGGTTATAATGTTTATGGCCCACCCGACCACAAAGCATTATATGGGGGGTGGGGATTGGAGCAAGCCTTGAGAGAGAGAGAGAGAGAGAGAGAGAGAGAGAGAGAGAGAGAGAGAGAGAGAGAGAGAGAGAGAGAGACAGACAGACAGACAGACAGAGACAGACAGACAGATAAAGAGACAGAGAGAGAGGCGGGTAGGGGTGGGAGAGAGGGAGGTAGGAGTGAAGAAAGAGGGAAAGGGGAAGGGGAGGATGTGGGTATCAGAAGAGCTTTGCTGTGTGTGTCTATCTCTTTGTAAAATGATAAACGCGTGACACGATCTGTGGACGAGCGGTGGTGTTCATTTAGAAATATTCCTTTCTTCTAATTCATTCTAATTAAAGCTTTTGAAAACACTGCCAGGAGACCCCTATTGGGAATCCTGCCGGTCCCAAGCCCGGATACAGGAGGAGGGTGGGCGTGGGGCTAGCTACCCCACCCGTAAAACAAACCACAGTTACAAAAACGCCAACCAAAGATCAAGTCGACACCTCAGCCCTGGGAAGGGATGGGTCTTCGACAAGAAGATGTATGACGCCATGTGGTGAAAGCCTGAAGTCTCAGGAAGCCACAAGGCCGACCGCCTTTGTGTCAACCAGGGCAGCCAACATGGGAACATGGAACGTCAGGACCATGTATGAGACAGGAAAGACATTCCAAGTACATCAGAGATGAAGAACTACAATCATTCTAACCTTACTTGGAGTCAGTGAGACCTGCTGGACACAGTCCGGACAGAAACGATTGACCTCGGAGAGATGCTGCTTTACCCAGGACATGAGAGAGAAAAATGCCCCCCCCCCCCCCCCCCCCCATACTCTAGGAGTCGCACTGATGTTGCCTAAAACAGCTCAGACAGCGCTTATTGGGTGGGAAGCCCATGGCCCAAGAATCATCACAGCATCCTCCAGAACCAAGAAGAAAATGAACATGAGCGCATGATACAGTGCTATGCTCTACAAATGACAGTGAGGAAACTGACAAGGACCATTTCTTCGACAGATTGCAGTCCATCATAGAAAAGTACCCAGAGAGAGATATCACCATCCTGATGGGGGACTTTAACGCCAAGATTGGAAAGGACAACACTGGGTACGAGACCATCATGGGAAGCCATGTACTGGGGGACATGAACGAGAACGGTGAACGACTGGCAGACCTATGTGCACTCAACAACTTTGTCATCGGTGGCAGAGTTTACCCCCCACAAGAATATCCACAAGGCCACCTAGGTTTCCCCAGATCACACAACAGAAAACCAGACTGACCACATCTGCATCAATAAGAAATTCAGAAGATCCATGCAGGATGTGAGGGCCAAGAGAGGAGCAGGCTTGGCTTCAGACCACCACCTCGTTGTGGCCAGGCTTCAGTTGAAGTTGAAAAAGAATTGGATGACGGCACATGCAGTGCCACACAAGTACAACAAGGCTCTCGTGAGGGATACAAACAAGATCCAAGAATATAAAACAACTCTTGGCAACAAGTTTCAAGTACTGCAAGAACTACTGGAAGAGGAAGACGGTACACTAGAGAACAAGTGGAAGGAGGCAGTAACATCAACTTGCCAGGAAGTGCTTGGCCACAATGAGCACCAGCACAAGGAATGGATCTGGCAGACAGCCTATGCAAGATCCAACAGAGGGAGAGAGGAAGACGGCAATCACCAACAGCCGAACAAGAGCAGGGAAGGCCAAAACACAGGCAGAAGACACTGAAGCAAACAAGCCAACAAAGAAGAGCATCAGAACAGACAAGGGGAAATATGTAGATGACCTAGCAACAGAAGCCGAACAAGCAGCAAAACAGGGAGACATGAAAGGGTTGTACGACACCACCAAGAAGCTGGCAGGAAAGCACAGGAGGCCAGAACGACCAATAAAAGACAAAGAGGGAAGCAACTCACAGCAGAAGAGCAGCCGAAGAATAGATGGGTTGAGCACTTCCAGGAGATTTTGAACAGACCATCGCCACAGAACCCTCCAGACATCGAAGAGGCTGACTCAGACCTGCCCATAGTTGCGGTGCACCAACGAAAGAAGAAATTAGACAGGCCATCAAACAGTTGAAGAACGGACAGGCGGCAGGACCTGACAACAGACCAGCAGAGGTGCTGAAGACAGACATAGAGGAGGGCAGCTCACGAAGGCATTCGAAGTCAGGACTGCGTCAGACAAGGTTGCCTACTGCCACCATTTCTATTTCTACTGGCAATCGACTGGATCATGAAAACCTCAACAGCTCAGAGAAGACATGGCATCCAGTGGACATCCTGGATGCAGCTCGACGATTTGGACTTCACCGACGACCTGGCACTACTTTCGCACACTCAACATCAGATGCAAGAGAAGACAAGCAACGTAGCAACCACTTCAGCACAAGTAGGGCTCAACATCCTTAAAGGCAAGAGCAAGATTCTCAAGGCCAACGTTGTCAGCACCAATTCGATCATGCTGGACAGTGAGGTGCTAAAGGAGGTAGAATCTTTTACCTACTTGGGCAGTGTCATCGACTGTCAATCAACACCAAAGTCAGGCTCTTCGATACCAGCATCAAGTCAGTTCTCCATACGGAGCGGAGACCTAGAGAACTGCAGCCGCCACCACCAAGAGAGTGCAGGTGTTCATCAACAACTGCCTGCGCAAGATTCTGCGCATCCGATGGCCAGACACCATCAACAACGAGCTCTGGGAGAGAAAAAAACCCAGCTGCCTGCAAAACAGGAAATCAAGGAACGACGTTGGGCTGGACTGGACATATGCTGCAGAAGCCTGGGAGCAACATCACCAGACAAGCCTTAACATGAAATCCCAAAGGAAAACGAAAAAAGAGGTCGGCCAAGGAACACCTGGCGCCAAGACCTGGAAGCTGACATCAGGAACATGAGGATGACATGGAACCAGCTGGAATGAAGAGCCCAGGACAGAGAGACGCTGGAGGCCCTTGGTCGGCGGCCTGTGCCCCAGGAGGGGTAATGGGCGATAACCAAAGTTTCCGAAACAAGGAAAGTCACCCAGATAAAGACACAGCTATATACTACAAGGCGAAAGCCACAGCTTTCCATTATTTCATATGAGACTGTAATGTTCCTCATTCCCTTTATAGATAAAATTGGAAACGAAATGAGGCAGGGAACAGCAAACAATAAACAGTAAATAAGTGGGGTAGTCTTTGCTCCCATAAGGAAACCTAACACAGAGTAACTTTTATTCAAGACTGCACAGCCCCTTTAAACTTGAATAAAGTCAGACAAATACAAAGACGAACAATCTAATAGTGGGGGAAAAACAAGCGCAGGCCAACAACTAAATTGTCTTCATAGTTATGACTTGGCAGAACTTTGAACTTAAGGAGGGGGGGGGGGGGGGGGGGGGCGGCAGGAGGTTGAAGATGTAAAAAACTGGGGACATGAAATTAAGAAAATATGAAAACTCTTCACTGGCTGCATAAGGGAACCATCGCAATCCCTTTTAAAGGCAGATATATTTGTATTGCCTGCTCAGAGGCCTTTCGTCCGCTGGTCGGAACCTCATCAGGGAGACACGGCTGGCTGTATCTGCGCTCCCGGCGTCAAATAGAGACACACCAGTCCATAATACCGTGGTGTTCTCACCACCAAGGGTGCAAAAAAGAATCCAATAGCACCCCCGAAGCAGCCAGCGAAGAGTAGTAAAGGAAACCAAACAAAAGTGGGTGAGGAAAAAAGTTGCTGAAAAACTACAGATATTATGCAAAATAGTATAAAATGTTGGGGGCAATCTTTGAGCCTACGCTTGAGGATCCACCCAAGGATGCAAGGGAGATCAAAAGACAAACACAAAGACAGACAGAAACAAATACAAATAATCTCGATTTAATCGAAACGAAATTGGAAATGAAATGAGGCAGGGAACAGCAAACAATAAACAGTAAACAAGTGGGGTAGTCTTTGCTCCCATAAGGAAACCTAACACAGAGTAACTTTTATTCAAGACTGGCATTGTCTTTGTATTTTTCTGACTTTATTCAAGTTTAAGGGGCTGTGTCAGTCTTGAATAAAAGTTACTCTGTATTTTGAAAATACTGAAGAATGGCAAAAAATGTAATTCACCTTAGGTTTATGCACTTAAAGTGTGTTGTAATTGGAGTGACAGACGGAATTAGAAACAGGGTCAAACACGAAATGAGGGTGCGAACATAAACAGACTGACGTTAAGTGCCGTTTTCACATATAAACCCTACTTTTATATACAAGATCAAAATATATAGAAATAGTTACAATTCAACAAAAGTAGCCCGGTCTTGCTTGGGCGGGCCTCTTTCCAATTTATATCAACATACAGGGAGGGAATATTTTATTGATCCGAGTTGGGAGTCCATTGCGTACACGGGAACGCAGCTTATTTTGGGGATGCGCCCTG
>JADBJO010002387.1:103185-105685 GCA_016801955.1 Conus betulinus
ACTGACGTATGTTTTGTCTGTGATGCATTAAGTTAGATTATTTTTGACTGCAGATAGAATGCTGTAGTGCAGTTTCCTTTTTGACCCCTTTCTTTCTTTAGTACGTATGTATGTGTGTGCTATATTTTTGTGTGCCCTTTGCAAGAACGATGTTAATTGCCCGCCTTAGCATGAACGCCAGTTAGGCTATTGTCAATAAAGCTGTCGTTCTCTTGTCAGTCTCTCTCTCTCTCTCTCTCTCTCTCTCTCCTCTCTCTCTCTCTCTGTTTGAAAGTGATTGTTCGCGTGTGTCTCATATTTGCTTGTAAGTTTATGCGTACAATGTAGTGTGCTTGTGCCTGATATATGTGCCTGTGTGTGTGTGTGTGTGTGTGTGTGTGTGTGTGTGTGTGTGTGTGTGTGTGTGTGTGTGTGTGTGTACATTCTCCCCTATCTCTCTCCCACACTTAAGCTTTCTTTCTTGTCCTTCCTTCTATCCTTTCCTCCGTCCAAATACTATCACCTCTCTCTCTCTCTCTCTCATCCTCTCTCTCTCTCTCTCTCTCTCTCTGTCTATGTCTGTCTCTCTGTCTCTGTCTGTCTCTCTCTTTCTGTCTGTCTCTGTCTGTCTGTCTCTCTCTCTCTCTCTCTATGTCTCCTCTCTCTCTCTCTCTCTCTCTCTTCCATTCCTATTCCCTCCCCCTCTCATCCCTTCGGCTCCTCTCCTCTCGCCCCCTATCTCCTCTCTCTCTCCTCTCCTCTCTCTCTCTCTCTCTCTCTCTCTCTCTCTCTCTCTCTCTCTCTCTCCATCTCATTCTCTCTTCTCCTCTCTCCAAAGATCCCTTCCCACTCGGCTCTCCAATCCCCTCTCCCTCTCTCTCCCCGTCCCCCCTCCTCCGCCCTCCCCCCCATCTCCCTCTCCTCCCCCCTCTCCCCTCTCTCCTCTCTCCTCTCCCTCTCTCTCTCTCTCTCTCTCTCTCTCTCAGTCATGCGCCCTTTCTACCAATACCCCAAACTCCCCGACACCAAATCTCATAAAAACATTCTCCGGCACTTCCCGCCAATACTTCCAGATTTTATGCCAGAGATAAAGAAAAAGCCCCGCTGCTGATGGAGAATTATTTCTTCCCCACGCAAATGGTGGTCTGCCCTCTCTCTCTCTCTCTTTCTCTCTCCCCACCCCTTCTCCACCACCCCTCTGGGCGGTGGGTCAGAGGTCAGGGTTACGGTAGAGGTCAGATAATAATGGAACCGTTTGACTCGATGGAAATCCCCCTCCTGCTCATGGGAAAAGGATTTGTTAATGCGAAAAAGATTTCGTCCTTGGACTTAGCGTTGATGTATTAGTTCAATGCTATATGTCGACAAAGTTAGTGGAAATGTGCCTGACTTATGGACCCCTGGTGTTTCTACACGCATGACCTATTGTTTTTTGTTTGTTTGTTTGTGTGTGTGTGTGTGTGTGTGTGGGTGGGGGGGGGGGGGGGTCAATGATTCGAGAATGAACAGTTTTAGCATACGACAAAAATAAGGCACTTCTGTAGGTTTGATTTGTATGACTGAAGCTTCTGTAAGCTGTTCTTCTTCCTTCCTTTCTTTCGTTCTTTCTTCATATGTTTATTATGCGTTCGTGTGTGTATATTACAAAAGCATATAAACATTGCTTTTTGTCACGTACAAACAGGATGAAAGTGCCAGTACACCAAACATTGAACAGAAATAAACCCAGACGCTAACACATTACGTTTTGCATTCGAATGTCCCACTGGTAACAGAACACACAGATACACATGGTGAGCAAGTGCCGGTGGAAATGAAAGGTTTTAAAAAAAAAAGTGGGTAAGTATTGGCGGCGGATAGAGGCTCCACATTTTATAATTGCCACAAAAGATTTAGCAAAATAGAAGGTTGGAGCCCCCCACCCCCCACCCCACCCCAAAAAAAAAAAGACCGAAACAAGGGAAAGTCATGTGGACAGTGCTCGTGCTTCAAAACAACAACAGTAACACACTACTACAGCTCCCTCAAAGTCAGGCAAACACTTGTGAAGGTCTGAACTGGGCAGTGAATGTGTTTCATCGGCGGCAGGTCCTCTGATAGATGCTCCATGAAGACTGGAGTGTGACAGAATGAATGATGTTCAGGACCAAACTCTATGCATATACTCGGACAAGTTTTCGTGTTAAGTTGTATGCCCTCAACATTTCTTTGATTTTTTTTTTCAAATCCATTTTTTCCGCTGGAAACAAGTCGTTAAAACAAAGTTTCAGAATAATTCTTTAGAGTGTCCACCAAAAAAAAGGGACAACAAATCACAAGACAAAAACACGACGCGTTTTCGACCTCTTAGGTTTTCTTCAGGCAAGATCAACAAACATTCAGGACAACGAAAACGACGAACGAGCGATCACTTCTCTTCTCGTTTTGGGCGCAAGGTGGGCGTTGCTTTGAAAGATGTTGTTAAAAGTTTTTCATAAAAAAATGAGAAAATAGGTGATGACATATATCAGTGCGTGTGCTT
>JADBJO010002387.1:125685-135685 GCA_016801955.1 Conus betulinus
ACGGAGTAGCGCATATTCGTTATCAGAGGGGAGAATACTGGTGGGGGTGGGAGGCGTTTGGGGGGTGGGGGTGGGGGTGGGGTGGGGGGAATCAGTCAGGAAAAAAAGCAAACAAAGAGACACACAACCATCCCCTCCATGTCCTCGTTCCCACCCCCCACCAACCCCTAACACATTCCTCCTGCTCGCTCGCCCTCCCCCCCCCCCCCTCCCCCCCTCCCCCCAAAAAAGGGAATATGCAAATCAATTCGAACTGACAAATGTCACTGATCGTACCTACAAGTAAATTCTACCCACAAAACTGGAATTGTGTTTTGCCGTGTGCACTATTTCTCATCCATTTGCTTTGCTTTTGCATGTGCGTGTGTGTGTGTGTGTGTGTGTGTGTGTGTGTGTGTGTGTGTGTGTGTGTGTGTGTGTGTGTGTGTGTGTGTGTGTGTGTGTGTGTGAGTGTGTGTGAGTGTGTGTGTGTGGTGTGTGTGTGTGTGTGTGTGTGTGTGTGTGTGTGTGTGTGTGTGAGTGTGTGTGTGTGTGAGCGTGGGTGTGTGTGTGTGTGTGTGTGTGTGTGTGTGTGTGTGTGTGTGTGAGCGTGCAGTGTGTGTGCGTGCGTGTGCGTGTGTGTGTGTGTGTGTGTGTGCTGTGCGTGCATGCGTGCGTGCGTGCGTGTGTGTGTGTGTGTGTGTGTGTGTGCGTGTGTGTGTGTGCGTGTGTGTGTGTGTGTGTGTGTGTGTGTGTGTGTGTGTGTGTATTCCACTTTCAATTCTTAATGTTAGATTCCCTCTGTAAAGCATCTAAAACGGGGCCTTGAGAGAGAATACCAACACCAGATATTGAACAGCTACACGTGTTTGCCACATTTTGATACTGTTCCACTTTTTCAAAGTTTGGATGAAGTTGGCAACAAACAACAAAAGTCAAACTTAAAACATTTCATGGTCAGAAAGAGAAACATGAGATTTGTAGGGAAAGAGTTTAATTACGTTCTGCGCTTTTCGAATGAGACAGCTGTTCTGTAATGAATGGGAAAGCTGTTCTGTAGTGAATGGGAAAGCTGTTCTGTAGTGAATGGGAAAGCTGTTCTGTAATGAATGGGAAAGCTGTTCTGTAATGAATGGGAAAACTTCTGTAGTGAATGGGAAAGCTGTTCTGTAATGAATGGGAAAAGCTGTTCTGTAATGAATAGGAAAGCTGTTTCTGTAATGAATGGGGAAAGCTGTTCTGTAAGTGAATGGGAAAGCTGTTCTGTAATGAATGGGAAAGCTGTTCTGTAATGAATGGGAAAAACTTCTGTAATGAATGGGAAAGCTGTTCTGTAGTGAATAGGAAAAGCTGTTCTGTATGAATGGAAAAGCTGTTCTGTAATAAATGGGAAAGCTGTTCTTCTGTGCTGATCGATCCATATTCATTCCTCCGCCTACGTTTCTTTTGACACTGAGATATTATCGACAGGAACTCCCAAACTATGACTGTGTATGAACGAAGAGAGAGAATAGGGGTCCCTGACAAGGATCAGAGAGATGAGACAGACCCCCCACCCCCACCCCCCTTCCCCACCCCCACCCCCACCCCACCCCGCTCCCATCAAAAGTGCTGATACTCCTTCGGGTCAGCGCCGAACAGTGCTGGTCAAATCAATGGGGTGGCTGGCTACAGCTAGCTACATCAATGGCAAGGGGGGGGGGGGGGGGGGGGGGGGGCGGGGGGGGCTCACTCCCTCACTCAACTCAACTGAGGTGAGGTGATGACTCATTCTGCCTGCTGCCTCTCTCTGTCCTGCTGGCCAGTCGTCGTCGTCGGGAGGACTTATCGACCCCTGAAGATCTGGAAGACTGTCAGAACTGGGGCGGCTTGGGTCGAGGAGCCGTTCAGTCTGTGCTGCCTTCTCTTTCTTTACCCTACGATATTCCACCACCTTTTTTTTTTCTTTCAAAACTCATTTTCTTTCTTCTATGCAGACGAATGTATTCTCTCACTTCAAACAGAACGTAGTACAGAAACGTAGACACCTGTAAGCACTCGCCATAGACGCTAGAGCAAACACGTACTCAGACTCTAGTTGAATTGTCCGGTATGATGTGTGTGAACAGGTTCTGATGCGGAATTGAACTGAAAAAGGCGGAGAAAAAAAAATACAGAAAGAAAGAAAAATCAATGGAAGAAAAAAGCAAGAGTAAAATACCGACGAAGCTTGTGAAGCACTTAAAGATTTTTTTTTTTCAAAGGGGGGGGGGGGGGGCGAGGAGGATGACACGAAAGGTGACTCCATGATCTGCATGCAACTGAGAAGTTTAAAAACATTCTCTTCTTCTTCTTCTTCTTCTTCTTCTTCTTCTCTTCTCCTCCTCTTCTTCTGCTTCTTCTTCTTTCTTCTTCTCCTCCTCCTCCTCCTTTTTCTTCTTCTCTTCCTTCTTCTTCTTCTTCTTCTTCTTCTCTTCCTCCTCCTCCTCCTCCTCCTCCTCCTCCTCTTCCTCCTCCTCCTCTTCCTCCTCTCCTCCTCTCTTCCTTCTTCCTCCTCCTCTCCTCATCCTCTTCTTCTTCTTCTTCTTCTCTTCTTCTTCTTCTTCTCCTCCTCTCCTCCTTCTTCTTCTTCTTCCTCTTCCTCTTCTCCTCTTCTTCTTCCTTCTTCTCTTTTCTTTCTTCTCAACCCTCTCACTCCTCCTCCTCCTCCTCCTCCTTTCTTCTTCTTCCTTTTCTTCTACTTCTTCTTCTTCTTCCTCCTCATCCTCTTCCTCCTCCTCCTCCTCCACTTCTTCTTTTTCTTCTTCTTCTGCAACCCTTTCTCACTATTTACTTCACCCACTCCTTTCTATCTTTTCTTACTTTTTCCTCTTGTTCTCTTTTTCCCCACAATTTTACTTGCTGCTTCTGTATTTCCCCCAAGCGTAATTTTTTTTTTTTTTTTCCCTTTCTTCTTCCTCCTCCTCCTCTCTTCTCTTCTTCTCTTCCTCTTCTTCCTCCTCCTCCTCCTCCTCCTCCTCTTCCTCTCTCCTCCTCATCCTCTCTTCTTCTTCTTCTTCTTCTTCTCTATTTACCCTAACCCTTTCTTACTATTTATTTCACCCACCCTTTTCTACCTTTTCTTACTGTCTTACTTTTTTCCTTATCTTTTCCTACACTTGCTGCTTCTACACCCCACCCCACCCCCCCCGCCCCCACCCCCACCCCCACGCGTTCCCACGTTTCCCTACCCCTTTTCAACATTTCCCTCACCCTTTCCTCTTCCCCCCCTCCCCCTGTTTTTCTTTTTTTTTTTTTACTTTTATGTGTCCCTTTTCATAACTTGTCTTCTTCTCCTTCTCCCCTCCCCTTACACCCATTCCCACCTGCCTTTACCAGTTCCTACTATGCCCACCCTTTTATACGTTTCACTACCTTTTCCTTCTTTTCCGGGAAAATTTCCGTTTTCCTCCTGTTTTTCCCCCCCCCCCCCCCCCCCCTCCCCTCTCCCACCTCTCCCCCACTCCCCTCCCCCCCCCCCCCCCCCTCCCCCCTCCTTCTTATATTTCACCTGTCTGTCTGTCGTCCTGTTTTTCTCGGATTTCTTTTTGTCTTTTTTGACGCTTTTCCTTCCCTTTCCCTCCTTTCCCCTTTCGTAGGTTTCCCTGCACTTTCCTTTTCTTTATTTCCATTGTTTCTCCCTTTACCTTTCGTCTGTCTTTTCCTCGTTCTGTATCTTTCTACTCTTTTCCTCGTGCTTTCCTTCCCTTTTTTGACCCTATTCACCCGCTGTTTCCCACTTTGCCTGTCTTTGCCTCCCTTTCCTTTTTCTTTCCTTTTCCCTCCCAGCTTGTCCTATTTCCCCCCCCCCAACTTGTCCTATTTTCTCCGGCTTGTCCTATCCCCCCCCCCCCCCACCTTGTCCTATTTCCCTCCCCCAACTCGTCCTATTTTCCCCCCACCTTGTCCTATTTTCCCCAACTTGTCCTATCCCCCCCAAACTTGTCCTATTTTCCCCAACTTGTCCTATTTCCAGCCCCCAGCTTGTCCTATTCCCCCAGCTTGTCCTATTTTCCCCAACTTGTCCTATTTCCCCCCCACTTGTCCTAATCCCCCCCCCCCAAAAAAAAAAAAAAAAAAAAAAAAACTTGTAGTGTTTTTCCCCAACTTGTCCTATTTTTCCTCACCTTGTCCTATTTCCAACCACACCCACGCATGTACGCATGCACGTATGCACGCGCACACACACACACACACACACACACACACACACACACACACACGTGCGCGCGCGCGCGCACACACACACACACACACACACACACACACACACTTTGAACAACTATCTCACAAATTTACGCAGATTCATGTCATTTATGCCATAGTTTGGCATACAGGCTTTAGAACCTGTTGCCTGCTGATCAGGTTTTCAGTACAAATAAATACATTACTACGTGGGGTTTGGGGGGTGTAGCGGCATGAACTGGCTAACTTTCTGTGTAACATACTCATTTGGAAGCAATACTCTTGCAAATATTTACCTAATCATGTCTTGAGACTGTTGGATGTTCTTGCATGTTACAATGGTACTAGGTAAAGATTTTTTTTAATGTTCATATTCTTTTTGGCAAAAGCAAAAAAAAAAAAAAATGCGCATTAAGTTGTTAAAAAAGAAAAGGGGGGGGGGGATTTTCGTTACTTTCATATGATGGCTATTAGTGTTCGAAATATTTTGGGACGAAAGATTGCCTGTAGTTTGCATTTCATAGCGGGCAAGTACATTTTTTTTCCCCAGATCTATATCAAATCTAATCTTACTATTTGATATTTCACTCTGGGTAATTCAAGAAATGTGAGTCTTTCTTCGTATTTTAATTGACATAATACAATGATTTGCTGGGTAGTTCTTTTTGTCCAATTTCAATAAGTACGTCTCCTTCAAGGTTGGATACTTGACCATGCTGCCATATTGTACAATTGGCCTAATTGAAGATTTAAAGCTGCGTTATTGCTATAGGTTTTTTTTTTCAGTTTTTCTTTAAATGTAGTGAGACATCTTCCCAGAAATTCTGACAGACTTTTTGAGATTTCCAGTATCAAGAGATGGTCAAAAGGAAAATTACCATCAACCTTGACCCCTAAATCCTTTTCCACTTCAGTGCGTTCCAGGCCACATCAATCAATGGTGTATCTTTTACTAGAGTTATTTCTATCCATATGAACTGCCTTCCACTTTTTCACATTGATCTTTCTTCTCAATCTTTACACTGTCTTACTGACGTGTTTGTACAGCCTTGCACTTTATACCTGCTTCCATCATCAAAAACATTGCTACAAATTTTTTGTATCAGCTGCGAGTCTGTTTATGAAGCAGGTAACAATGTCTGGCATGTGATTGATGAAAGAAAATGAACAACATGGGTTCCAGAACAAAGCCCTGCGGGACGCCTCGACCTGGTTTGATGCTGATGTTATTCTCCTTCTTTTGTTCTTAAAACTTATTCTGTTCTAGTTGTTTTGGTTTGTTCAGTTTCATTTCATATGATGTTGCAGCATCGTAAGATTTCATACTTCACGCAGATACAATTTTCCGCTCTATGAAACTATTAATATTTGACTTTTTTTTTTTTTTTTTTACTATAAAATCTTCATTTCCAAATCAACGTCCCTTACAAATGTCCAACATGTTTATGTTGCAGACCGGAGGACTTAGACCACAGCTATCGCGCCTGTTAGTATTAACAGACATTAACGGGCCAAAAGAACAAACTAGAAGGGCAGAGACCTGGCCTGCCAACACACCGATGAGGGAAAAGCTAGATGGATCACCGGAGGGCCTACGCTGTACAGCAGCCTTCGTCCGTGCCTCTGGGGTTCCTGTCTGAGTGTACGAAGAAGTTGAGTGAGTATGGGGTCAACAGATGTCATCAGGTCAGAAGAATGGGCAGTGGTCACTCTGGTAAAATGGGTTAAAAGGACGGAAAGGGAGTCAGTCTGGTGTAACAGATATCGTACAGTCAAAATGACAGACGCTGCTCAGTCTGATACAGTGCATGTCTGTGGGAAAAAACAAGGACAGAAACCGCTCTGATATAACAGACCTCGGTGTGTCAAAAGGTTAGACAGTGGTCAATCTACGCCAGACATCAATAGGTCAAAAGGACAGACAGTGATCAATCTATGCAAGACATCAGTAAGTCAAAAGAACAGGTGGTGATCAGTCTGGTATATACCAGACATCAGCCGGCCAAAAGATCGGGGCAGTAATCAGTATGGTGTAACAGATGTGTCAAAAGGACTGACAGTAATCAGTATGGTGTAACAGACATGTCAAAAGGACGGACAGTAAACAGTATGGTGTAAACAGACATGTCAAAAGGACGGTCAATAATCAGTATGGTGTAACAGACATGTCAAAAGGACGGACAGTAATCGGTTTGGTAAAACAGACACTGGTCGGCCAAAAGGACAGACACTAATCAGTATGTGTGTAACAGACATGTCAAAAGGACAGACACTAATCAGTATGGTGCAACAGACATGTCAAAAGTACAGACACCAATCAGTATGGTGTAATAGACATGACAAAAGGACAGAAACCAATCAGTATGGTGCAACAGATATGTCAAAAGGACGCACCAATCAGTATGGTGTAACAGACATGCCAAAGGACGGACACTAAACAGGTTGGTATAAGAGACATCGGCGGGTCAAAAGGACACTAACCCAACCGGCTACTGTCTGTTCTTTTTGACCTGCCGATGTCTGTTAAACCAGTCTGGTTACAACATGTGCTTTTGACCTACCCATGTCTTATACAGACTGACCACTGTCTGTCCGTTTGACTCACCGATGTGGCCATCACGTCTGGTATAAGAGACATCGCTCAGTTAAAAGTAGCGCGGATAGCAGTCAATCCGGTATAACTGACACCGACGGGTAAAAAAAAAAAAAAAGGATAGTAATGACTATGGCATTCAATAAAAAAAAAAAAATAATAATAATAATGATAAAAATAAAACCATCAATGGGTCAAAATGGCGGACAATAATCAGTCCAGAATAACAGACAAGGTTGGGTCAAAAGGACAAAACGTAACCCGTCCGATATAGCAGACATGAGTCGATCAGAAATTCGGTCAGTAATCAAGCCTGGTATAAGAGAGATCGATGAGTGAGATCGATATCATCGAATTGCTTGTTAACAAACATCGATGAGCCGAAAGGACGGGCAGTAACCAGACGGGTAGCACAAAGAGAGTGGGTCAAAGGTCAGAACGGGAGCTCTCCGGATCCATTTTGTTGTTAACTCGTCACGTCAGCCGGACTGACGTATGACATTTTCACAACGTCACATTCTTGTCTGTCTGTCGGATTGGGTCGACCACACCCAGGCAGCCGAGACAGGGGAGAGAAAAAAACGAAAAGGGGAGGTTGGGGGGGGGGGGGGGGGGGGGAAGGTGGGGGGGGGAGGGGGTGGAAGGGGGGAGGCATTTTGGATGGGGGAGGGGATGAGGGGGATGGGGGGAAATTGACTGGGAAGTATCTAAGGGGAGAGGAGGTTCAGTCATCTGAACTTTTATGGGGAGAACGAGAGGGTAGGAGAAAGAAGTAGAAAAGTCTCAGTTTGAGAGTTACAGGGGGGGGGGGGGGGGGGGGGGGGGGGGGGGATGGGAGGTGTCTATCTCTGAGGTATTCTAAATTTTGAATGAGAGTGGCACACAGAGAGACAGAGAGAGACACAAGAGAGAGAGAGAGAGAGAGAGAGAGAGAGAGAGAGAGAGAGAGAGAGAGAGAGAGAGAGACGGACAGACAGACAGAGACGGATAGACAGACAGACAGACGGACGGGATGTACAGACAGACAAGCAAAGAAAACGAGTAGACAGAGATAGACAGAGAGAGACAGACAGACAGACTCAGATACATTGCACGCTCACACAGAGAGAGGGAGAGACAGAGAGAGAGAGAGAGAGACAGAGAGAGACACAGTTAGAGAGAAAGTGTTACGAGACAGACAGTTCCCGGTCGTTGTTGTTGTTATTATTTTTACTATTATTATCATTATTATTATTATTATCATTATTATTATCATTACTGATGTTATTATCAGTATTATTACTACTATCATTATCATCATCATCATCATCATCATCATTATCATTATTCCTGTTGTTGATGTTGTTGTTATCATTATCATTACTATTTGTGCGGTCGTTGTCGTCGTCGTAGTTCTTGTTTTCACTGTTGTTATCATTTTTTTTTCTTCTGAAATTCTTGTCGCTTTTGCTTGTTTGTTCGTTTATTTTTGGCTCTTGCAGTGACCATTCATGGCGATTTACCCCCCGAAATTTCTCAGGAAAAAACAGGCGATGGTGTAGAACGGACGGACGGCGGAAGGGTGGTGTGACCACAGACGCAGCTCTAGAAGCTTCTTTACTTCATCTTTCCCATACGTCATGGGTCTGAACTGACCCACACTCATGATTTTCACTTGATAACTGGGTACGTTTTAAGCCATCTCCCACCAAACTGTAGGACTTTGTCAACAACCCATGGCCAATCCATCTGTACAAAAAAAAATTGTGTCCTTTTTGTTGGTAAATAAAGAAGTAGAAGTAAAAAAAAAAAAACCAAAAAGTCCCAGTACGTCGTGGGTCTGAGCAGACCCATACTCTCAAAGAAGAAAACCTTAGCACCCAAACACGTGCATTCTAAAGACAAAGAGTTAAAAAAAACAAACAAACAAACAAACAATATAAAAAAGTAACCAGAACCGGCCCAATCTGTCGTGGGTCTGAGCAGACCCATGACGTAACGGCAAGGGTTTATTCCTTCAGAAGACAACAAGGGTCCGTGGAGACCCACGATGTACAGCAAAGGTTTATTCCTTCAGAGGACAACAAGGGTCCGTGGAGACCCACGATGTACAGCAAAGGTTTATTCCTTCAGAAGACAACAAGGGTCCGTGGTGACCCACGATGTACAGCAAAGGTTTATTCCTTCAGAGGACAACAAGGGTCCGTGGAGACCCACGATGTACAGCAAAGGTTTATTCCTTCAGAAGACAACAAGGGTCCGTGGTGACCCACGATGTACGGCAAAGGTTTTTATTCCTTCAGAAGACAACAAGGGTCCGTGGAGACCCACGATGTACGGCAAAGGTTTATTCCTTCAGAAGACAACAAGGGTCCGTGGTGACCCACGATGTACAGCAAAGGTTTATTCCTTCAGAAGACAACAAGGGTCCGTGGTGACCACGATGTACAGCAAAGGTTTATTCCTTCAGAAGACAACAAGGGTCCGTGGTGACCCACGACGTACAGCAAGGTTTATTCCTTCAGAAGACAACAAGGGTCCGTGGTGACCCACGACGTACAGCAAAGGTTTATTCCTTCAGAAGACAACAAGGGTCCGTGGTGACCCACGATGTACAGCAAAGGTTTATTCCTTCAGAAGACAACAAGGGTCCGTGGAGACCCACGGTGTACAGCAAAGGTTTATTCCTTCAGAAGACAACAAGGGTCCGTGGAGACCCACGATGTACAGCAAAGGTTTATTCCTTCACAAAAAGCGTGGGTCTCCAGAGACCCACGACCTATGGCGCAAAAAAAAATGTTAAGCGACGGACGGGAAAGGTTCAGTCGTCACAACGTAGCAAGAGGCTGTCGCTTGCTACCCTACAGTGAATGACAACGAAACGCACTGCGTAATCATAATACACGTAGCCCTAACCGTCTGATAGCGGGTTGGGTACCTTCCAAAAAAAAAAAAAAAAAATGGTTGTACATCCCTCCCCTTACCCTCACTTTCTCCATGATCTGATCTCTCCCTGCTCTGTCTGTCTGTCTGTCGTCTGTCTGTCTGTCTGTCTGTCTGTCTGTCTGTCTGTCTCTCTCTCTCCCCTCTCTCTCTCTCTCTCTCTCTCTCTCTCTCTCTCTCTCTCTCTCTCTCCCATCAATCTGATGCGATGGCCACAGTGGCAGTAACCCGTTAGAAGTTCACATTGTCTGGGGCACGGTATGGTAGAAGGCGGAGCCCATCTCACTCCTTCCGCCGCCTTCA
>JADBJO010002387.1:140685-148185 GCA_016801955.1 Conus betulinus
GCTCTGTGCGCACATCTCTTCTATGGAGGGAGCCATCGCCCCTATGTGGTGTCGTTTTGTGCTCTCTCTCTCTCTGCTTTCTCTTCTCTTGGTCAACAGCTTGCTCGAGGATAACAAGATATCATCAGGTCTAATTGTGCCTTGAATGGGAGGGCAAAGCTAACGGAAATCAAAGCGATGGAAGGAAATGAGAGGCTGGAGGGGGAGCCCCACCACGGGGGGGGGGAAGAGAGGAGCACAGACACCAGAGTGAAAAGAGAGTAGGAGGACGGAACAAAGGAAAGGGGGAGGTGGGTTGGGTGGAAGTAAAAAGGGTAGGGGGGGGAGGGGGGGGGGGGGGGAGGGGGGGGGGATGAAAGAAAAGAAATACAGGCAAGGCAACGGAGAGGAGACTGGAGGGAGGAGAAGAGCAGGGGGTTAGGGAGAAGTGGGGACAGGGCGGGTGGGGGGGGGGGGGGGGGGAAACAGGGGCAGCTACTGAAAGGTCAGAGGGGTTATGGGTCACGACCTCGACGGTGAGGGTCAGGGCACGGCTTTATGACGAGTGCTGGCGTACCCTAAGCACGTGGGATGGTCATCTGCTCGCTGTCCACCCGTGCAGTGGCGCACTTCGGCAACCGTCGCCTGACTTCAGCCAGCATACACCGACAGAAAGATGATTGTTTGCCCCCTCCCCCCGTCCCCCCCGCGCGCGCGACTTTCAGTGTGTGTGTGTGTGTGTGTGTGTGTGTGTGTGTGTGTGTGTGGTGATTATGCCATTACGCCTCTAATACACATAAAACGCTTCCTGCATTTTGCTTAGCTTGTCATTTTGCGTCATGTGAAGTGGATAACATTGCTTTTTCTTTTGTTTTATGTCCTCCATACCCCCAAAGGGATGACAGGGTAATTAAATCGTGTGTGTGGTGTGTGGTGTGTGTGTGTGTGTGTGTGTGTGTGTGTGTGTGTGCGTGCGTGCGTGTATGCGTGCGTGCGTGCGTGCGCGCGCGCGTGTGTGTGTGTGTGTGTGTGTGTGTGTGTGTGTGTGTGTGTGTGTGAGAGAGAGAGAGAGAGAGAGAGAGAGAGATAGAGATCTACATGAATACCATGTTTTCATGCAAGCTCATGTACAATTCATTCGTTGTAATCACGTGTTTATTTTCATACCTATAAGCACATTATGTTTACTAGTACTTTCAGAATTCATCATAATCATGACATACGGGTCACATCTTTCTTTCTTCCTATCCTGGCTAGTGTGGTAATATTCACTTGCCGCAAAAATTTAAAAAAAAAAAAAAAAAAAAAAAAAAAAAAAAAAAAGCAACACAAAAAAAAAAATCATGAGCAACCGAAAAAAAAAAAAAATCCTTCATCATTATGACAACGGGGCTGGAAAGACAAACACAAACAGGGGAGGGGATAGAGCGCGGATTGAAAAAGAATTTGGGGTCAGAGTTTCAAACATATCATCCGTACCACTGACAGTTTCAGTCTATACCGACCCTCGAAATCTATCCCCTTGAGAAACATCACAAGAACCTTTTGAGATCAGAACCATTTGAGAACAGAACCATTTGAGAACAGAACCATTTGTTATGTCTGCCCATAGTCGACTTCCATTTTTATTTTGCTCGGTGCTACATATCATGCTGAGAGAGACTCCACAGGATGCACCCGGCTTGTATAGTCTTTGTCCATCAGCAGAACGTTAAGAGGAATGTCCCTAAGTGTTTTGGGCTTAGAAAACAAGTCCGTCCTGTCACATGTTATGATAAAGTAGGATCATTATGTACAATAACCTTTTTTTTTTAAATGTGTTACCTGGTCTCATAATGCAGACCCAAACAGGTTTTATTAAGAATAGATACACTCCAGGATAACAGTGGTCTCAATTTACGACACAACTGCTTACTTAGAAGAAACACGACTAACCAAAGCTTTGATCAGACATCGACTTTGAGAAAGCATTCGATTCAGTTAGCTGAGATTGTATGTTTTTAAGGTACTGACAGTGTTTGGTTTTCAATAAGGTTTCTGCTAATGGGTAGAAACTCTTTACACCTCCCAAATATTAAATCGTGTGTCCTCGTTGATAGTCAAGCGTCGCACTGGTTCCATAAAAATAGACACGAGGATGCAGACAAGGTGGGGTGACCCACTATCACCATACTTATTCGCTTTATGTGTTGAAAACTCTAGTATTAATGACTCGGGGAAATATAAACATACATGGAGTAATCATTATGTGGCCATCAAATATAAACTTTCTCAGTACGCATATACTACAGACTTTTTTTTAGCCAGTCAAACACCCCAAAACAACTCATTGAAGAACTGTGTATGCGACCTACGGGGAAACGTTTTGTCGGTCGCCTTATATCATTCGGTAAAGCCCCATTTGTTCCCCCCCCACATCATCAACCTGGGAAGGCGATGGGGGGGGGGGAACTCCCTCACCCCCCCACCCCGGTGGGTGCCCCTGGCAAGAAGCAGCCGTAAGAACTATGCAGTTCGGTTACAATCGGGTCCCCCTACTCGGGTATGTCCCGAGTGGATTCACACGCAAAAGTTCAACATTCTTGTAAGTTTAGCTCACCCGTGATTTCCCACCACCCCGCACCCCCCCCCCCCCCCCCCCCCAAGTATGTCGATGTTGGATATTCAGAAAAAAAATTAGCAGACATCGCAAACTCCCCCATTTAACATTTGGCTGAGAAGATAACTAATCCATTTGGGCAGGAGGGCATTTCAAAATCACTAATTTTATCAAAATTCATTCACCTATGGTCTGGCGCTATACTCCCCTAATCCCCACCCCCAACATACCTTTTTTTTCGGCTTAAGTGTTCCCCCAAATTTGTGTGGAATTAAAAAAAAAAAGTAGATAGAAAAACTACACATAAAAAGTATCACAAAACGGTGGTCTTGGACTACCCCTCCAAAATTGAAAACCTTTTTGCCTTCATTAAAATTCATTTGGCTGCGGAAAATTCCAGACCACACACCACAATGGAAATCCATCATAACATCTTTACTTTCCATTTCTAAACGATGTTGAAAAATACTGACCAGAAGAACACTTTCTTACTTTTTGTAAATCAAATATTTTTAGGACAGAGGTGTTTACTGCATACAAACTTTTTTTTCTACAAAGTTAACTGTAACAATTCTGGCGAATCCTTGCGGAACCAGTCTTTGATAATAGAATAATACAGATGGGGGAAAAAGGCTTTGGGGGAGAAGAATGGATCAATAAAGGGATGCGTTGTATTGCTTAACAATGATCAGTTTTTCTTCATGAACAGTTTAAACCAAAAGTGCGACGTAAGCATGATTTCGTTGAGAGAGAGAGAGAGAGAGAGAGAGAGAGACATACAATATTCATGAAAAAACCACAGCCCTATTTGAAAGGGCTGAGTTTTTTTTCTTTCAAAGTGAAATAAAATGAAATGAAATAACACGGTGTGTACAAAGTGTAGTATGCAATACATTTTTATTCACTAACAACAGTGTAAAAATGCATTCTTTCTGGCGGCCATTTTTGATTTGAAGACGAACAGGAGAAGCGAAGCTAAGTGGCTACATGTTCTTGTCACTGTCCTAAATGTTATTAATTTTGTTTTCGCCTGAAGAAGACCCATGAGGTGGAAATGCATTGTGTCTGGTCCTGTACTCTGTCTGTGTCCTGGCGGTAACTACTAACCCCCTCTCTTTCCAAATTTTGCTTTTCATCGTTCAAACGAATAGTAAAGAAATGGTGCCGAGCTATTAGCAACAGTCTGATTCCTCGCTTTTCGTAAGTAGTACCGATCTGAATTACAACGGTCTGTGAAAGTTTTCAAGAGGGACACGTTTAACTTTCAGGTCTTGGAGCGCCGGACAATACAAGAACAGAACAGACGCCATCTTCCTTCCCCTGTCCACACAAAAGACCCAGTGAATTCCCAGCCTGCTATGGTTCTGTCCATGAGAAAGAAATTCGGTGGACTCCTACTCTTTCAGAGAGGATCTAATACGTTCACATGCATTTTAATGGACCCCGTAAACTGTCAGTGAAGGGTCCGATATCTACGCCGACACCACGCTGTCTAAACCTCCCCCAAAAACTCTCGGTCTCTCCTCGGTCTCTCTCTCTCTCTCTCCTCTCTCTCTCACACACACACACACACACACACACACACACACACACACACACACACACACACACACCGCACGCACGCACGCACGCACGCACGCACGGACGCACGCATGCACGCACGCGCGCGCGCACAACACACACACACACAACACACACACACACACACACACACACACACACACGTGTGTGAGAGAGAGAGAACGACAGACAGACAGACAGACAGACAGACAGACAGAGAGTAAAGTTCTTGATATCAAGCCCATTCACTGCCAGTCTGTGTGAATCATTAGCAATGAATACACCCGTACTATCAGTGATTTAAAAAGCACATGTAACGCATGGTATGAACACTGAAAAAAAAACACAAAAAATCCCTCTTATAAATGTACTTTCAGTTCACTTTCACGCAGGCTTGCAACATGAGAAAACGCTATCAGAATTTAGAATGATTAAGATGATTAAGCTACGGAAGCACTCTCATATTTTCGATCGAAACTATTCCAAGTCGCGAACTATTCCAAGCAGCGACCAGGCAGCGCAAAAGCCACCGCTGGTATTCATGCACTGTCCCTTTATGTATGTGTGATGTACCTTTTTGTACTCCAGTACTTACAGTACAGGGAGTTACTTTAGAATGGGAACGAAGAAATGCTCTGTGTGTGTGTGTGTGTGTGTGTGTGTGTGTGTGTGTGTGTGTGTGTGGTGTCTGTCTGTCGTCTGTCTGTCTGTCTGTGGTATGTCTGTGTCTGTGTCTGTCCGTCCGTCCAAGGTCAAATGTGTTCAACTCGCTCCAGACAAAAACTACCAGGCCGATCTTTGTGAAAATTTGTAGGTATGTTCATTATGGGTAACGGACGATGCCCGAGTTTTAGTTTACCGTTATAGCCGTTACTAACGGCTGTAACGGCCTGTAACGGTTTTTCTCTCTTTACTTATGGAATATCTTCAGAAAATGGAATATGGCCGATCTTTCTGAAAATTTGTAGGTATGTTCATTAGGGTAACGGATGATGTCCGATGTTTTAGGTTACCGGTATAGTCGTTACTAACAGCTGTATCGGCCTGTAACTGTTTTTCTTCTTTTATGGAATATCTCAGCAAGTACTTGACCGATCTTTGTGAAAATTTGTAGGTATGTACATTATGGGTAACGGATGATGTCCGATGTTTTAGTTTACCCCGTTATAGCGGTACTAACGGTTGTAACGACCTATAAAGGTTTTTCGTCTTCATGGGATATCTCAGTACTGTGCTTGGCCGATATTTCTGAAAATTTGTAGGTATTTTCATTTGGGACACAGATGATACCGACGTTTAGTTTACCGCTATAGCCGTTACTAAGTGCTATAAATGTACTTTGAGTTCACTTTTTCGCAGGCTTGCATCATGAGAAAAACGCTATGAGAATTAGGAGATGATCATTATGGGTAAACGGAACTTGGCATGTTTATTTTCGATCGCCGTTCTAACAGTATCGTGACAAATTAGAGCAGCCATGATTGCAAAAGCACCTCTGGCATCCATGCACTGTAGGGTTTATGTATGTGTGAAGTACCTTTTTGTACTCCCAGTTCTTACAGTACAGGGAATACTTTAGAATGGGAACGAAGAAATGAAAGTGTGTGTGGTGTGTGTGTGTGTGTGGGTGTGTGTGTGTGTGTGTGTGTCTGATGATGTCGTGTGTGCTGTTTGTGTGTGTGCCGTTACTCTGTGTCTGTCCATCCGTCATAATGGTCAAATGTTTTCAACTCTCTCAGAAAAAACTTGGGCCGATCTTTGTGAAATTTGTAGGTATATTTCATTATGGGTAACGGATGATGCCCGATGTTTTAGTTTACCGTTATAGCCGTTACTAACGGGCTGTAACGGCCTGTAACGGTTTTTTTCTTATTAATTTATGGAATATCTCAGAAAGTACTCTGAAACCGATCTTTCATTGAAAAATTTGTTTTAGGTATGTTCATTATGGGTCACGGATGATGCGATGTTTTAGTTTTACCCGTTATAGCCGGTACATTAACGGATATTGTCCGATGTTACGCCTGTAACGGGTTTTTTCGTTGTTCATAAGGTTTTTTTCGTCTTCATGGGATATCTCAGAAAGTGCTTGGCCGATATTTCTGAAAATTTGTAGGCAATTTCATTATGGGACACAGATGATGCCTGATGTTTAGTTTACCGCTATAGCCGTTACTAAGTGCTGTAACGACCTGTGACGGTTTTTTTCTTCTCTATGGAATGGAATCTCAGAAAAGTACTTGGCTGATCTTTGTGAAAATTAGTAGGTATGTTCATTTATGGGTAACGGATGATGCCCGATTGTTTAGTTTACCGTTTTAGCCGTTACTAACGGCTATGGTGGGCCCAAAACGGTTTTTCTTTTTTATGGAATGTTTCAAAAAGTACTTGGCCGATCTTTGTGAAAAATTTGTAGGTATGTTCATTATGGGTCACTAATGATTCCCGACGTTTCAGTTTACTTATAGCCGTTACTAACAGCTATAACGATCCATAACGGTTTTTTCTTTTTTATGGAATCTCTCAGAAAGTGCGTGGCTGATCTTTCTGAAAATTCGTAGGTATCTTCATTATGGGTTAGGGATGATGCCCGATGTTTAAGTTTACTGTTATAGCCGTTACTAACGGCCCATAATGGTTTTCTTCTTGATGGAAACTCTCAGAAAGTTCTTGGCCGATCTTTTCTGAAAATTTGTAAGTATGTTCATTAGAGGTCACAGATGATGGCCGATGTTTACCAGAATAGCCATTACTAACGGTTACACCGGCCCAAGATGGTTTTTTCCTCTTTTATAGAATATCTCACACGTATTCAGGATAAACTGGGAGTACGTTTACATGCTTTGCATCTTGTTCTTTCTTTAGGTTTGTTTCTTTTTGCTTGTTGGTTGGCTGCTTGGTTGCTTGGTTGTTGTTGTTTCGTTTGGTTTTTGGTTGTACACTAACCAATCGACTTGTTTTCAAGTTACTTGCAAATGAAGATTTATCGGAAACTGAAGGGTGTAATAATAGATTTAGACTGGGCATTTGCGATTTGAACACGCATCGTTTCAGACACAATTCAAATGTTTTACGACGTGGATTGGAAACTCAAGTATGTAACGACAAGATTTACAACGAAATGGTCATATCTGATTTGAATGCGCATTCTTTCGGATACAAGTCTAGTACGAGCTACGTTTAATCTGTCCTATGTGTAACATGCGAAAAGAAGATTAGTTACATTGTTTTTTTTTTCACGGATGAGTGACTTTGAGATATCAAGACAATAATTCCTGCATACCGAATATTATAGCGACCTTTGTTCGTTTAAAATGAATTTCATTGATATCTTTCACACAACCTTACGATAAACGAAATGT
>JADBJO010002387.1:150685-153185 GCA_016801955.1 Conus betulinus
CAACAACCGAACATCGTCACTCCTTGAACTGAAAGACAAGACTATCAAAAACAGTGGGATGGGATTGGCGAAAGACAAACACGGAAGAACAGGTAGGATGGGGGAGGGCGGAGGTATGGGGGAGGGGGGGGGAAGGAAACGGAACATCCTCACACTCCTTTAAATTCAAATTAGACCACTTGATATTTGTCACGTCTAGCGTGACGAAAACTTCACCGTCCACAAACAGGTTGGGGAAGAGAGAATGGAAAGTGGGAGTGGGGCAGGACGGGGAGGGGGGGGACGGGGGGGGATGGACGGGGGGAGGCGCCGGAAGGATGAAGGGGGGGGGGGGGTAGTGAGGGCTGGGGTGGGGATGGAGTGGGCGCTTAAACCATAAGACGCCTCCCTCCCCCTGCAGACAAAGAAGATGGATGGATAACTCTAATGCCGTGATACCGGAGCCGGGGAGAGTAGCCGCTCTTTACGGTGCAAAATGGGCGTTTGCAGCCATCCCACTGTCATCTCGTGTGTTGGGGAGGTGATCCCGGGAGGGCGCGTTGAAAAGAACACGGGGGACGAGGGGGATGAACGAATAACGGAGAGCAGAGAGCGGGAATAGAGATTGATGAACTCCCAACAGACTGAACCGACAGGGAGCAGAGGTTGAGGAAGAAGAAGAAGAAAAAAAGGACGACACGAAGGGTGGTGCGCACGCGCGCGCGCAGCACACAATCAATCAATCACAGAGAGAGAGAGAGAGATCAGAGAGAGAGAGAGAGAGAGAGAGAGAAAGACAGACAGATAGAGACAGAGACAGACAGACAGACAGAGAGACAAAACAGACAGACAGAGAGAAGCAGGAAGGGAAGAGGGAAGTAGAGCGCCAGACAAGGCTGGGTTGAGTAAAGTGCTCCTGACTGGGAAAACGTCAAAGATGAAAACTGCTGACCCGATCTCACTCTATCTTGTTGCGCATGACCGGGTGACCACAGAGGAGACAGAGGTGAATGACGTGTTTTAAAGCTTGATGTCCAGGGCATGAAGGTGTATGGCTGGTGGGGGCGAGGGTGGGAGAGGGAGGGATGGGGGTGGGGGGTGGGGGGAGGGATGTGACCTGTTAAACAAAGGGATGTGCACGACTCTGGAACAATATGGAGAGCACAGCAGCAAAAAAAAAAAAAAAAATCAGCAAGTTGATCGTGGCTGCTCAACCCGAAGAAGAAGAAGAAGAGTAGAACAGGCTGAACACTGAAAACGAGTACGCTGGTATTTTATTTCAATCAATTAGATTGACAGACGTAATAGCAGTACCAAAGTACCTCGCTAAGTGAACTGTACTTTTTTTCTTCGAACGGGGACAATAACTTAGGTATAAACACGATAAGAAAGCTTTTCTTCCTGAAGTTGAAAATAAAACGAGGCAGTGACCAGTAAACAATAAAGCAATAAACAAGTAGGGTAAGTCTTGCTCCCCAAAAAAAAACCTAATATACAATAACTTTTATTCCAGACTGGCACGGCCTGTTAAACTTGAATAAAGTCAGACAAATACAAAGACCAACAATCTGATAGTGAGGGAAAAACAAGCGCAGGCCAACAAGCCCTCCGTCATCACAGTTGGCAAAAATTTGAACTTAAGGGGGGGGGGGGGGGGGGGGGGGGGGGGGGGGGGGGGGGATTTGAAGATGAAGAAAATGGGAACATAAGATTAAGAAAATATGTTATAAATATGAAAACTTTTCACTAGCTGCATGAGGGAACCATGGTAATCCCTCTTCAGTCCAAAATCTTTGCCAAGTCATTACTGAGATGACGGAGGGGTTGCTGACCTGCGCTTGTTTTTCCCCCACTATTAGATTGTTCGTCTTTGTATTCGTCTGACTTTATTCAAGTTTAAAACGCTGTGCCAGTCTTGAATAAAAGTTATTCTACGTTAGGTTTTCTTATGGGAGCAAGACTTACCCTACTTAATTATTGCTATTTTTTTCTGAAATATTAACTACAACGAAACGTCAAACAACAAAAATGAAAAAGGGGAGAGAAGGGGGGGCGAGGGGAGGGGGCGACCTGTGCAACCGAGTACTCTCTTCCCTTCCCCCCCCCCCCCCCCCCCCCCCCCCCTCCGCACACATACACACAGTCTGGGTTCGACCCTGGTTTCGTATTTCTAAAGCTTTTGCTGTCTGCGATTTTTGAATTTGGGTTGGTTCATTTCAAATTTTAATTCAGTAAACACAATCACCATCTGTGGCTTAATTCAAAGACAACATTTTTTTTTTGTATCAGTGAAGTCGACATATTTGAGAAAATCGCATCTCATGTTCATCTTTCACATGCTTGAAACAGTGTTTAGCTTACTCTGTGTCTGTCTGAATCTTATTTGTTTTTGCCTGAAGAAGACCCAAGAGGTCGAAACATTGTGCATTGTGTTTTGTCCTGTACTTTGTTTGTCAATGTCCTTGGCGGTAACTAACCCCCTCTCTTCCTAAATTTTACTCTGTGTATAATAAGAAAGACA
>JADBJO010002387.1:158185-160685 GCA_016801955.1 Conus betulinus
GCAGGAGGGGGGGAACTGAGCTGTGTGTGTGTGTGTGTGTGTGTGTGTGTGTGTGTGTGTGTGTGTGTGTGTGTGTGTGTGTGTGTGTGTGTGTGTGTGTGTGTGTGTGTGTGTGTGTGTGTGTGTGTGTGTGTGTGTGTGAAGGGGAAGGGGAGGGAGTCTGAAAACAGAGGAGAAACATGCCTTTGCAAAGAAATAAAAATCAGAAGACAGAAAAAAAAAGAGAATGAATGATAATAATAATAATAATAATAATAAGCGAAAATGAAAGAACGTAAGAACAGAGGTGGAAAAACACAAAGAAGAAAGAAAGAAGAAGAAAAAACCAAGAACAGCCGTAAGAAATGAAAGGAAGGAAGATGACTTGAACAGAAAAGAAAAGAAAAGAAAGAAAAAAAAGAAGGGGGGGAAAAAAAGAAAGGAGAGATAGAAAGAAGGTGGGGGGGGGGGAGTTGGGGGGGAAGAAGAAAGAAACAAACAACGACAGAAAGACAAAAGCAAAGACAGACAGAAAGGCAGAAAGGGAGGGGGAAATAGATACACGGAAAAAAGCCTTCTGTTCCATCCAAGGGCAATGCAGAGTGTGTTAAGCCTGAGCCTCAATACATCGCCCAATCAGGGAAGATCTGAGGACGGTGTGCTGAGCCGGGTCAGCCCCGAAAGGCCTTGCCCAGGCTGACTGAATAAAGAAGAACCCGTCCATCCTCACGCACACTCTAATACATTCAGACAGTCAACTTTAAAGTTCGGATCCACGACGCAAAATCAGCAATCTTTTTTTCTGGTTTTAATTTCGTGAAAAAAAAATTTAAAAAAAAGAAAAAAATTACACACACACACACACACACACACACACACACACACACACACACACACACACACACACGCACGCGCGCGCACACACACACACACACACACACACACACACACACACACACACACACACACACACAGAGGGAGAGAGATTTTGTTGTATTAAAAAAACTGTACGTGTTAAACCTTTAACATTGGTGAGTGGAGAGCAGCCTACTTAACAACAATCCTGCTAGTTGCACGTGCATCATGTGACCAAAGCCAGACAGTTTCGGGCATGGCACGATGGCACCAGCGTTCGCTCTCTTGAGGTCCTTAACTTCTGTTAAAGTCTGTGTATCACACAAGCTGGGCTCTCCAATACAAGCAAATGACGTCTTCGTTTCTGGATATGCCTGTGTATTGACTGCATCTATATGCCTGTGTATTGACTGCATCTATATGCCTGTGTATTGACTGCATCTATACGCCCGTGCATTGATTGCATCTATATGCATGTGTATTGATTGCATCTATATGCCTGTGTATTGATTGCATCTATATACCTGTGTATTGACTGCATCTATATGCCTGTGTATTGACTGCATCTATACGCCTGTGTATTGACTGCATCTATACGCCTGTGTATTGATTGCATCTATATGCCTGTGTATTGACTGCATCTATATGCCTGTGTATTGACTGCATCTATACGCCTGTGTATTGACTGCATCTATACGCCTGTGTATTTATTGCATCTATATGCCTGTGTATTGACTGCATCTATATGCCTGTGTATTGACTGCATCTATACGCCTATTCATTGACTGCATCTATATGCCTGTGTATTGACTGCATCTAAATGTCTGTGTATTGACTGCATCTATATGCCTGTGTATTGACTGCATCTATATGCCTGTGTATTGACTGCATCTACATGCCTGTGTATTGACTGCATCTATATGCCTGTGTATTGACTGCATCTACATGCCTGTGTATTGACTGCATCTATATGCCTGCGTATTGACTGCATCTATATGCCCGTGCATTGATTGCATCTATATACCTGTGTATTGACTACATCTATATGCCTGCGTATTCACTGCATCTACATGCCTGTGTATTGACTGCATCTATATACCTGTGTATTGACTGCATCTATACGCCTGTGTATTGACTGCATCTATATGCCTGTGTATTGACTGCATCTATATTCCTGTGTATTGACTGCATCTATAGCCTATTCATTGACTGCATCTATACGCCTGCGTATTGACTGCATCTATATGCCTGTATACTGACTGCATCTATACGCCTGTGTATTGACTACATCTATACGCCTATGCATTGACTGCATCTATATGCCTATGTACTGACTGCATCTATATGCCTGTGTATTGACTGCATCTATATGCCTGTGTTTTGACTGCATCTACATGCCTGTGTATTGACTGCATCTATATGCCTGTGTATTGACTGCATCTATATGCCTGTGTATTGACTGCATCTATATGACTGTGTATTGACTGCATCTTCAAATCTTGGAGGCCAGAGCAAGGTCCAGAGAAAGTGGAACTCGGAACTGTCCCCGACGTGGCGGTGAAGTCGATTTCAGTCAATTCCCTGTCTGAAATCCAACTTCTGTTAATTCCACAACATCGTGATTTCAGCCAATTCCCTGTCTGAAATCCAACTTCTGTTAATTCCA
>JADBJO010002387.1:168185-173185 GCA_016801955.1 Conus betulinus
CACATCATCTGCTTAATGATGGGAGTATAACTAGGATTCCTGACATTCCCACCCATAGATCAAGCGCAGTAGATCTGACAATGATTTCCTCCAGTTAGCCTTTGATTGCTTGTGGCAAACTTTTGATGACACTCTTGGAAGTGATCATCTGCCCGTCATAATGTCAATTAATAAAACATACGACACAAAAATTTGCCTGAAGACAAAATACCTAAATACAATTATAAGTTTGCCAACTGGGATAAGTTCAAGCTTTTTTTCTTTCCTATAGACACATAGAGACCTTTTGTGAAGATGAAGAAAATGTAAATGATATGTATTCAAAATTCAACAAAATGATTCTCTTGGCCGCTGATGATTCAATACCAAAATGTCATACTAATACTTCTCAAAAAACACTTCATACCAGCAGTGTGTGATGAACTAAGGATTGCGAAGAAGCTGTGGCCTTAAAGAAACTGAAACACAAAGAATTTATTAAAACAAAAGTGAAGAAAACCACCTAGAAAAGAGAAAAGCTAAATCACACTCTAACCGAGTAATTGCAAAAGCAAAGCGGCTATACTGGACAGCGTTTTGTGCTAAAGAAGTTTCTCATCATAAAGACCTTTAAAAAGTGTGGCAAATATTTCAAACTATGAAAAAATGATGAACCTCCCAAGATATCCAGTTGATTTGGATAACAAAAATTCTCAACCTCATCTGAAAAAGCAGAAGCATTCGCTAACATGTTTTTCAAAAACAATGCGTCTAGAAAGTCTTCCACAAGATTGCATACAACATAGGAAAGGGAAGAAAAAACAGAGATGTATGAAGAGCCAGTTTCAAATAATGACCACTACATAAATGCCCCCATAACTATATGCGAGTTAAACGACTCCATCTCCCTGATAGGTAATAAATCATCATCAGTTGGATTGGACGCTGTTTCGAATGAAATGCTAAAACATTTACCAGATAATTATCTTTGTTTTTTATTGAAAATATTCCAACGGGTTTGGAATAATGGTGTTATGCCATCAGTTTTGGAAACAGTCTGTCATCATCCATATAGTAAAGCAAGGAAAGTCTCCCGCAAGTGTCCACAGTTACCAGCCTGTAGCTCTGACGTCTCATGTCGGGAAATTTATGGAAAGAATTATACTAAATAGGCTTATTGTCTTTTAGACTTGATGGAATAACACTTCAGTATGTACACTCAGTAAAATTCTTAGGAGTGTACTTCACATCTAAATTGACATGGAAAGTTGTCATTGATCTCTTAAACCAGGCTAGGAAAAGTTTAAATTTTTTGAAAATCTTAAGCAAGCAAAGCTGGAGCCAGGTTGTAAAAAAACATTGAAACATCTGGCAATATCATTCGTTCGTTCTAAGCTATCGTATGCTCAAAAAGCTTTCTTTTGTACTCCTAAATATTTGTTGCAAAAACTGCAAAGTGTCGATAGCAAGGCTTTTAAATTATGCTTGCGAATCCCTGTACATGCTTCTACAGTGGGGACATATTCGGAAATTGATGTTTTGCCTTTAAACGAATACAGAACACTCACTTTGGCCAAATATGTTGTGAAATGTACAGCTATAAAAGGTGTAAATGAAACAGAAATCTCTTTAAATCCAGCTACTGATTACCCCCAAACGAGCAAAAAACATTTCCTGCTTGTCAACTATTGGCTCGTTCTCTGCCCATTTGTTGGAGAAAACTGATTTGACCCCCGACTCTTTGGCAAAGATTTCTCATACTGATCCAATCCCAAGCTGGGAAAGAAACAGGGCAAAATTTGACCTTAATCACACAGATGCTAAAAAAGCTGATCATCCGCATATCTTGTCATATTCAGCAAAGATGCATATGCAAAGCAAGTATCCTAACCATCTTAAGGTATATACTGATGGATCATCGACAAAGAACAAAGACGCTGCTGAATCTGCTTTTGTTATTCCATCACTTAAAGTAGGTAAAGCATATTCAATAGGCAAAAATCGATCTATCTTAGTTGCCGAAATGATAGCTATACTAATGGCTTTGACATATTTAATCGATTTACCGCAATCGATCTTGCAAGTATTGTTTTGTATCGACTCAATGTCAGTTCTACAATCTATCAAGTTTTTCAGTACTAATTCTGAAAACTTTCTTTAAAGGAAATATGTTATTTAATTCATATTTTGATGTGCAAAGGGACCGATTTACTTTTTTTTTTCTGGGTTCCTTCGCACTGTGGAATCTGGAGCAATGAATTCGCTGACAGATCTGCCAAAAAGGGAGCTGAAACTAAAAATGAGTGCACAGTCACTTTCTGTCCCCTTGACTTTACAAGAGTGTAATCAAGTGTTAAAACAAGTGGCTTGGGACGTTTTTTAGAAACAACCAGAACATCCCTTATTTGCGGGTTAATGCTCGAAATAGCCATGTTTTCAGCTTTGATCAGGTTGAAGGCATTGAACACCTGCAGGTTCGTGATATGTATCAGTACAGAAACTTTGTTTCAGTATTTTATAGACTGAAACTCGACGCATTCAGAACGAAATAAAGTGCAGGAACAAAATGCATATGTGGTAAGGGCAAACGTGTCAAGAGCCCACGTTTTATTTGATTATGTGACTCTAACGTTAAGGCGTACTTACCATGTTTATTAGGCATGATATGACTGATTTTTTTTTTTCTGATATTGATTTTGCTTTCAAAGTTACCTTTTGTTTAATAAGTAGTCCTGTTAGATATTTACTATAATGTTATAAGTAGTCATTATTCCCATATTTTGCGTGCACTTCCACACACCTATGCTTCACACACATTCTCTCTCTCTCTCTCTCTCTCTCTCTCTCTCTCTCTCTCTCTCTCTCTCTCTCTCTCTCTCTCTCTCTCTCTCTCTCTCTCTCTCTCTCTTTCTCTCTCTCGTCTAATATCACACACAATTTTGTGAAAAGACGTAAAAAATGAAAGTAGTAGTAGTAGTAGTAGTAGTAGTAGTAGTAGTACTACTACTACTACTACACACACACACACACACACATGCACACACACACACACACAAACACATACACGCACGCACGCACGCACGCATGCACGCGCGCGCACACACACACACACATACACACACACACACACACACACAAGCGCGCGCCCGCGCGCGCACACACACACGCACACAAGCGCGTACACACACCAGAGAGAGAGAGACAGAGACAGAGACAGAGACAGACAGACAGACAGACAGACAGAGGGGGAGGAAGGGGGAAGAAAAAGAGAGAGATAGGGACCCACTCTCGCGCGTTTAATGAGGGAAAAAGAATAAGCACAAATCAGTGGCTTTTTTTTTCATCCAGCCCTCAAACAATAAATACGTGGAAGAAATCATTGCATGGAACTGCATAGAAACTCATAACAATAATGAATACATAGAAATTTAGAATAAGAGAATGCACAATATAACTAGAGGAAGAGAGTGTGGGAGAGAGGGAGGGATGGAGAGCGACACAAAGAGAGAGAGAGAGAGGTGGGGACTTGGAGATACAGAATAAAGAGACGGAGTCTCTGACACAAGGAGAGAGACAGAAGAAAAGAAGAAGAAGAAGAAGAAGAAAAGGAGGAGGAGGAGGAGGAGGAGGAGGAGGAGGAGAAGCATATAAAAAATTGGCACATCGAAAACGATGATGAACTACAATGAAAGAGAGTCGTAAAAGATTAAGTCATGCAATGATTAAAAAAAAAAAAAAAAAAAAAAAAATGCTGAAAGACACCAGACATGCCCAACTCAGCAGCAAACAATTCCATATACACATACCCCCCCCCCCCCCCCCCCCCCCCCCCCCCCCTCCAACTTCAAGAACGACAAGAGAAGGAAGAAGGATATCAACACAGGATGACAAAATGAGAGAGAGAGAGAGAGAGAGAGAGAGAGAGAGAGAGAGAGAGAGAGAGAGAGAGAGGGAGAGAGGAGAGACAGACAGTCAGCCAGACTGACAGAGAGAGAGAGAGAGAGAGAGAGAGAGAGAGAGAGAGAGAGAGAGAGAGAGAGAGAGAGCAAGATCTGCCACATCACTAATGACAAAATACAATGAAAGAAGGGTAGTATCAAAATCAAGTCATGCAATAAGGAAGAGTGAGCTGAAAACACCAGAATACCCATTGCAGCAAAACAACAACAACCCCCCCCCCCCCCCCCCCCCCCCCCCCACACACACACACACACACACACAACAAACAAGAAAAGAAGAGTGAGATCAACATGGGGATAACAAACCCGACTCATGGAATTTTGTTTTCTAATTCAGTTATAATAACGAGTGGTACCTTTCTTTGAACATGTTGAGACTGATATTAACGTCGATTTATAATAATGGCATTCCACAACAACTCCCGGAGTAAATCAGACTAGTTTTAAAAAGATCAATTCTGGGACGCGGTGGTACTATCCTAGACGAATGGTTATTACTCTTTGTTGGAAACATATTAGTAAGGGAGTGTGGTACTCTTCCGGACAATATTTTGAACATGAAAACAGCTTTGTTATACTCTAATTTCATTTTTAATGGCAAAATATTCAATACCTTATAATCAGACGCTAACAGAGTCGACGGCTTAAAAAAAGAACCAATTTCAAGGCCCGTCTATGCAGACTTACTAGAGGTTTCATGATATTATTGCTTGCTGAATCCCCAAACAGTTGAAACATAATTTATGTAAGATTCAATGTAAGCACAGAAGAACATTTTTCGACTGTGTAGATTCAAGAATTTTTTCACTTTAGAGAGTTGATAGATCTTTTTAGAAATAATGTTACATATCCTTGTAATATGATCTGACCATGACAATTATTATCTATGACAACTCCAAGAACTTTATGGCTATTTGTTTCTTCAATCTTTTTGTCATTTAAGTAAAGAACAGATAAATGATCAGGAAGATTTTGACGTTTTTGTCGAGTTGTTGTTATAAGCATGAATTTCGTTTTCTGTGGATGTGGACACATGTGATTTAGTTCAGACCAGTCGGCTAA
>JADBJO010002387.1:183185-195685 GCA_016801955.1 Conus betulinus
GAAGAATCATTTTCTACCTATGGAAATCCGTAGTGTCATCGTCATTATTGCTACGTATGGAAATCCGTAGTGTCATCGTTATTATTACCATGTAGGAAATCCATACTGTCATTGTCATTCTTGCTGTCTATGAGAATCCGTTGTGTCATCGTTATTATTGCAATGTATGGAAATCTGTACTGTCATTGTCATTATTGCTATCTATGGAAATCCGTTGCGTCATCGTTATTATTGCGATGTATGGAAAAATCCTTAGGGTCACCGTCATTATTGCTATATATGAAAATCCGGAATATCATCGTCATTATATTTATTCTCCTTGATGATCATAAGACGACAAAAGAAAAAAAAATTCACGTTCTGCCGATCGTCTTTCTCTGCTGTTTGTGGTGACGTCAGTTCCGGTTTCGTCTCCACGTCTACTAACACCCTTGGTGAGTTTGTATGGAGATTGTTAGTCTCGGCTATTTCATGAAGACCGTCGATATAAAAGACAGAGATTGGGATGGGAGATGGAATAATGGGAGAGGGGTTGAGGGGGACAGGGAACAAGGCTCTGTGACAAGCGCAGTTCTTGTCTTCCGTCAGTCGGCAGCTTTGCAGGTGGTGGTGTCCTGATTAGGCTGGATTCGAACAAGCCCCGCCGAACATCATGGAAACAACTCAGCAGAAGTGCTGTACCTTCTTTGGCGCGTTACCTCATGACAGCCTACTGGTTGCCTCCTGTGGATACTCAGCGCTGCAGCCACACAGGGGGCGAACGCATGTGTCGCCATGTACAGGGTGCCCAGAACACAAAAAAAGCGACATGGCAGTCACACCACTTAGGGGGCGGGGAGGGGGAGGGGGGAGCAAGGGCAACGGAAAATGAGACCTCAAACAAAAGACACTATGTTTTTAAACGAATCCCGGATTCGCCCTTCGATGTGGAATTGCTTTGTGGATCCGTATTAAAAGGAAAAAAAAGAAAGAAAGAAAAGAAAAAGCTACCGGGATTTTTCTGGGGCCACATCTCCATCTGTTCATGACGGCAGGTCTCCGCGTCATCTTGCTGGCAGACAAAGAAAGAAAGAAAAGAAAGAAAGAATGAATGAATGAATGAATGAATGAATGAATGAATGAATGAATGAATGAAAGACACGGTTGAAACCTAACCTGTTAGGCTGAGGAAGGAAAGCTAGTTAACACCGACGGGTGGGGGAATCAGCGGCCACCATGATAGCAAGACTTCACGCAAGAAATACAAGGACTCGTCTCAGAAGAAGAAGGAGGGAGGAGGAGGAGGAGGAGGAAGGGGAGGAGGAGGAGGAGGAGGAGGAGGAGGAGGAGACAATCCCTGACTGCTTTCAGTATCGACCGTCTCTAAGAGGCCTCACAGGCTGCTGATAAGGATGCTTCGTGGTTTGTGTCGTCGTTCCGTGTACCTTCATTTCGTCTCGCCACCTGCCTCCTCATTTGAACACAACAGACAGGTCAGAGCGTGGGTGAAGCGAAGAGGGAGAAACCAACTGTGAGAGGCGACGTGTCATTTAGGCATTTACGCTTGTTATACTGGCGAAAGTCTTGATGCATATGAATTTGTATCTGATTGGGAAAAAATAAACAAAGATATATATAAAATAATGAAAAGATAAAAAAAAAATTTTTGAAAAATAAACATGATGAATAAACAAACAGATAAATAAATGAATAAAATAACGTGGACTACATCCCTTCGAGGACCTGTTTTCGTCACACGACTATTAGATGTGCTTCCTTTTCACACATTGAAGCTTGAAATAAGTGCTGAAAACATTTCAACTGCACGTCGCTCCTTTTGTGGATCAAAAGTAGCTTAGTTAACAGTCCCGAGCCTCTTTTGATGGTCAGTGTATCTCTTGTTGTGAAGGCTGTTCGGATTCATTAGATTCACACCCTTAACGATCACGACCATTGCAATAATGGGCAAGCTTGGAACGTCCTTCTGGGGATGCCTCCAACTGCTTGTTCTGTGGGCTCCGTGACGTCGTTTCTGCTAGGCGATTTGACGTTGTAAAGCAGCATTCGTTTGGAGTTACGGGCCTTAATGATCTCGTCACGAATGCAAGAGTTACCGTACTTGTTCGTTACGTCCTGTTTGCTTACACTGAAGATTTACAACGCGAACGATTCGAGAAACGGTAAACCTGTAATGTATATTACCACCTATCGAATTTCGTCTGGAAAAAGTCCACCAGCGTTTCAAAGCTTTGAAGATGATCGTCTTTGTAACTAAAAGTCGGTAACGGGTGGTATTGAAACTGCTACTGAAAACCAGCTGTTGAACAATGGACTTCTACGTGAAGGTGGGCCAGCGGAAAGGCTTTTGGTTTTCGCCAAAGGTACAAACTAATAAGCTTCGCGCGAATGTGCTTCGCTGTCGCGCAAATGAAAATCAATGGAAAGACGAACGGAGCTTATGTGCCCCCCGCCCACTGAATTCCCCCGGGGCCCCTCACTGACCAGAGGTCTTCACGGGCAGCTGCTGCGGCCAGGCGCGGCCCGTCACTCACTGTCTTGCAAGCAAATTCCCACATGAAACTCCACACATTAAATTCTGCAGCCAATTATTAAGAGTTCATGGAAAAAACGATGACATTACCGGTTTGGGGCGAACTGGGGAGATTCCCGATTACTTTTAAAGTGATAACCCAGATTATCGCATTCTGGATACACATATTAGAGTCAGACCAAGACTCTTAACAACAGATTTATCAGTCAATGATCTCTCAGGGCACCGAAGAAAGCAAATGGACGAAGTTTATACGACAAACCTTGTTAACGATAGGATTACAGCATGTCTGGGAAAATCAGGGTACATTTTAGAGTGACTCGCCTGAAGTTTCTAATCAATGCGAAGCTGGAAACGTCTTATATTTGAGTTCTGGAAGAAACAAAAGAACGAAAGCACATCCAAGCCAGTTACTTACCGAATACAAACCGGCGGTTTATTTGGAGCAACACACTGACACAGATTGCAGGCGAGCACTAACTAGATTACGAATAAGTGCCCATGAACTCCAAATTGAGAGGGAGGACGAACTATATTTTCTCGATGACTGCAAATTATTTGACCAACAACATTATGACCTGATGACAAGGATCACAAAAACTGATTTCCCACCGCAGACTAACATGACAAAACCCTCGAGCTCATGTTATTGGACTGCTTCCAACCTGTACTTGCCCAGTATATCCTGTTGTGTTTTTCTCTTCGGAGACAGAAAATTTAATCAGACTCTTAATACACACTGTGCTTTTTCTTTCTGCTACTGATGTTATGTTGCAAGATGTGACAACGCTGGGATTAGTTTCGTTTAGTTGAATGTCTGAACTTGATCATCTGTGCCCCACAAAACCTCTGGTTTCATATGGCAATGAAATATGTTCTTGTTCTTGTTCTTGTTCTCATCATTACTGGGCAGTGGTCAGTCAGCGGCGCGCCTGAAGCCAAACGTGGACATCGCCAGAGAAGAAATATGATACCATCTTCGCGTCTAAACGCGACAATCCTCGAGGGCATTAGCAGAAAGACAGAAAACAGTTATTATCCTAGGATCACGATTATCTAACAGTTCTTATCCTTGGATCGCGATTGTTTAACAGTTATCATCCTAAGATCACGATTATTTAACAGTTATTATCCTAGGATCAGGATTATTTAAGTTCTCATCCTAGGATCACGAATAATTTTCTTAGCGATCACAACTTTTTTTTTTTCCTGCTTTCCTGACGATAACTGTTCCCCCCCCCCCCCCCCCCCCCCCCCCTTCCCCCCCCCCCCCCCCCCCCGAGGAATACAACTGTTTTTCCTTATGTTCTTTGAAGTATTAATAACTGTTAACATTGTTCTCCTGAGAAAAGCGGGTATTGCCACCAGAAAAACGTTTTTAACAGGGGAAAACAGCTGTGATCGCTTTTTACTAATGACGTTTATTATTATTATTATTATAAATGCTTATATAGTACCTATCCCTCGGCTACAGACCAAGCTCTAAGCGCTTTACAATCCACACTCGTTTACACAACGGGCTGCCTACCTGGGTAGTGCCGACTGCCAGCTGGCGCTTCATTCAGTCGTTTCCCGTGTCATCCAATCAATATCGATCAATATTGTTCATTCAATTTCCTTACATCCTTCATTCTTTCCATTTCTCACGCAGGGTGCATAATATGTGTAACGTGTCATCCATACCAACGGCCAAACTGACCTTCTCTTCCGAAAGTTGGTGATGGGATTGGACGTGTTTGCAAGATGTTATGCGTGCGTTCACTCACGGAACCTCGCTTTACAGTCTCATTCGAAGGACTATATGGGAAACGGAGTGAGAACCAATGTTAACCTCCGAGGGGAAAAATCCCCCTATACCAAAAAGGCCCGGCGGAGATTCGAACCCTGCAACCCCAGGATCACCAAGATTACGAGTCCGGCGCTCTACCACTGAGCTATTCCGACCCCAGAGCGTGAAAGGGGTCGGGCAAAACACGGAAAATAGTTGTGATCCTGACGATCATAGCTGTTTTCGTGTTTTTTATTGTTTGGCTTGGAAAATCAGCTACTTTCGGTTTGTGACGCTAGCATGCCCCCGTAGAGACACTCTCCTGACCTCGCTCTCCCTGAATTCTCTGCAGCACAGCCGCAGCAGCCATAGGTAAGAGAAGATAATGCGTTGATGGAAAGAATATCAGTGAATGAATCAGAATTTTCTTGCCGTAATTTTATGATTCATTCATAATCATTTCTTGAGCTTCTTTATCGATAGATGATATGCTCTCTCTCTCTTACCTGTGTCTACGCAACGACTGCCTTTGTCTGTGAAGAACTGTCTTTTTAGGTGGAGGAGGAGGAGGAGGAGGATGACGGCGACAACGACGTCGATGATGGTGACAGATGATGACAATGACAGTAATGGTGATGATGATGACCGTGATCATGACGATGATGATGATGGTAATAGTAATGATGGTGGAGGTGGTGGTGGTGTTAGTGGTGATGGTTATGATGATAATGACGACAATGACGACGAGAACGACGACGACGACGACGACGATGATGATGATGATGATGATAATGGTGGTGATGAAAAAGCTAGAGACAGACAGACAGACTGAGAGACAGACACAGAGAGGCAACTACAGAGACAGAGCGAGAAAAGCCACACAGAGAGAGAAAGACAGACACACAGACAGACTGAGATAGAGACAGACACAGAGAGACATGGACAGGCAGACAAAGGCAGACCTCACAAGAGAGAGATAGAACACGATAAAACAACAAAAAATTCAGGCTAACGGCCATAGCTCCCAATAGCAGCGAAGTGAAGAATTCCCCTAAGGCTGTACACAGACGATGGCTTTCAAGGGCAGGAGGTGCTGGACGCTTTATTGCCCTGGTTGGTCAACATTGATAGGGAAAACGAGCTCACATACCAGATGTTGATCAAAGAAAGGCTTTGCCTGCAGCAATTGAGTAAAAAAAAAAAAAATGGGGAGGGCGGGGGAGGGGGCTGATCTTGTACTTTCATTTTACAGGAAAGAGAGAGAGAGAGAGAGAGAGAGAGAGAGAGAGAGAGAGAGAGAATCAGATTCAAATATTTGTTTATAGAGAGGTCAGGACCCCTCAGAAAAGTGTCGCACATATGCAAGACATAACTGTTGACACACAAATCCAATTTGCGTTAAGTAAGCACTACCGCGATTAAAAAAAAAAAAAAAAAAAAAAAAAAAAAAAAAAAAAAAGGCTAAAAATATGAACAGCCAAAGTCTGGACAGTGTCTTCGTCGTTCGATGACGACAGTTCAATCATCCTGATACGCATGGATCTTAAAACATTTGTGTGGTGTAAACCGCTCTCTGTGTGTATCGTAATCTTGGACAATAAAAGTACACCACGAACTTCGTCTTAGACTGAATCCTGACATATTGTGCATTTCAAATTACAAGTCTTTGTCTGTAGCGATATTAATGAACACAGAATGTCTGAAACACTGACTCAGCTCTTCGGCATTCTGAGTTAAACTTGCCTGTCAGTATGCGTTGAAAATGTACGTTGGCAAACACACAAATACTTGTATGTGTATACTTGGGTGTATGCACGTGTGTGTGTGTGTGTGTGTGTGTGTGTGTGTGTGTGTGTGTGTGTGTGTGTGTGTTTCATATATGTATAAACATAGGTGTCTAATCACGTGTGTTTCTTGATATATGTGTGTAGATACATGTGTATGTGTTGTGTCTGTCTGTGCAAAGCTGAGTGTATGTGTTTGTGTATGCACTTGCGTGTGTGTGTGTGTGTGTGTGTGTGTGTGTGTGTGTGTGTGTGTGTGTGTGTGTGTGCGTGAGTGTGAGTGCGTGCATGCGCGCGCGCGTGCGTGTGTGTGTGTCTCTGTGTTGTGTGTGTGTGTGTGTGTGTGTGTGTGTGTGTGTGTGTGTGTGTGTGTGTGTGTGTGTGTGTGTGTATCTGAGTGCGTGCGTATGTATGTGTGTGTGTATGAGTGTGTGTGACAGAGAGAGAGAGAGAGAGAGAGAGAGAGAGAGAGAGAGAGAGAGAGAGGAGAGAGAGAGATTAGAATTATAAAACTTGATATAAAAAAAGTTAAAAGAGAGAAAAAGTGGCTCATTCAGATTATTCCTTAAATCTCATGTCGTCCCCTCCTCACGCCCCCACACCCCACTTCCTACGTGAACAGTTGAAATAAACATTTCTACATTAGGCTTTTTTTTTTTATCTCACCTTATCCCCTTCCCATTTTGACACCACCACCCCACCCCCACCCCCACCCACCCCCCCCCCCCTCTCTCGTTTCCACCCTCTTGTGCCGTAGAGACCTAGGGCACATGCGATCGATCCTAAGATCTTTCATCACATCTCTGTGATCACAAACGATCATCAGGTCAATTTCACCCCGCGCCTCGACTTAAGGCTGTGTCAGACCACTTGGCATAGGCTACAACACCAAGGCTACATCAAAATGTTTGTATATGCTGTGTCAGACCAATTGACACAGGCTACAACACCAAGGCTACATCAAAATGTTGTTATGCTGTGTCAAACCAATTGACATAGGATAGAAACACCAAGGCTGCATCAAAATGTTGTTATGCTCAGCATAGTTATAAGGGGATTGTCTTCAGTCGTGACAAGCTCCTAGCATACATAACACCATCGATCAGTCTCCAAAATCCCTCGAAGTCGGAGTGTGGCTGCTCATGTGGTGGGGTAATCAAAAACGGTTACACACGTAATGTTCTCATTCCTAGCTGATGCATTTGTACCATAGTGTTCAAGTACTTGGGCGGTTTCGGATGATCCTTGGAGTCTTTTAGCCAGGAAACGACAGCAACAACAACAACAACAACAACAACTTCGACCTTTCTTCGTGTTCTTTAAATCTCACAGGCTGTGATCCTTAGGTTTATATTGGCTCGGTTCTGATTCTTCCTCCTCCTCCTCCTCCCATCCCCTCCCTCCCCCTCCAAACATCCTCCCCTCCCTCCCTTCCCCTCCCTCCACCCAGCCCCATTCTTCTCCCCCCACCCCCACCCCCCCGCACCCCCCACCCCCATCATCTCCCAATCCTCTGTCCCCATGTTCACAAGGCTGTACGAGCCGATTCAGAAGACCTGACAGTTGGTGGAATCTCTTATAATTAACCGGCTTTGCCATCACCATGATCGCCTGTCATACGCCGATCTATGGCCGCATTGTGCTGAGGGGAAACTGGAGCGGGGAGAACCGGCAGGGATTCCTTGGACCAACAGAGGATCTATCAAAACGTCAATCTCTCTCTCTCTCTCTCTCTCTCTCTCTCTCTCTCTCTCTCTCTCTCTCTCTCTCTCTCTCTCCACACACACACACACACACACACACACACACACACACACACACACACCACACACAGAGCACGGGGTGGATGGGGTCTGGAGTTGTCGGACTTGTCGACTGGGTTCTAAAGTTCAAGGTGAACTGATTGTCATCGGTGACTGTGGCGTTTGTAGCGTATATACCCCCACAAAGGTATGATCATAACCCGTAACGTTCATATCTGACTTACCCTTCGCCCTAGCCCTCGTTACACGGTCAAGGTGGTCAATTTTTCCACCCCTTTCCTTCGGTTGGTTGGTCTGTGTTTGCCTGTCAGTCAGACTACGCAAAAACTGCCGAACCTACGCAGAAATGACGTAACCTACGCAAACATTGCGGAACCTACGCAAAAATTACGGAACCTACGCAAAAATCACTGACCCTGTATACGCCAAAAATGGCCAAAAAAAAAAAAAAATGAAATGCGGTCCCAAAAAAAAAAGATCCCACCAAAGTTTCGGTTCTGTAATGTAGATCCGGATCAAGCACGACAGTGGGTGCAGGCTCCGTTCAGTTCATGATTTGTGAGATATATGCAGATCTTCCACTGATCATGAACTGTGTTAGTTTTACTGTCACGAATGACAGTCGTTTTTAAGGCAAGATATTTTCATGGAATGATAAACATTCTAGTGGCATGAGCGTTCATGCTTCGTGTGTTTTTCGCGTCCTATCACTATCAACAACAACAATGACAACAACAGCAACAACAGCTTCAAGGGAAATAGTCCCTGTAGTCCGTACCGACTATTACTTCAGAAAGATGTTTTACTGTCATGAACTGATTCCAAGAGCTGGTTCAAGATTCGTTCGACTACATGCGGAGCTCTGCGTTCTTTTACATGCCTTTCTGGGGTTTTCGTTAATATCATCATCATCATCATCATCATCATCATCATCATCATTGTCGTCATCATCATCATCATTGTCGTCATCATCATCGTCATCATCATCATCATCATCATCACCGTCGTCGTCGTCGTCGTCGTCGTAGTCGTCATCATCATCATCATCATCATCATCATCATCATTATCCCCGTTATTTTATGATGATGATGATTATCTTCATTATTATTATTATTACTATTCTTATTGTTATTATTATTATTGTTATTATCATTATTGTAGTTACTACTACTACTACTACTACTACTACTACTACTACTACTACTACTATCATCATTATTATCATTACTATTACTATTCTGATTTTTTTATTATTATTGTTGTTGTTATCATTGTTATTATCATCATCATTATTTTCATTATCATTATTATCATTATCATTGTTATTATTATTATTATTACTGTTGTTTGTTCTTGTTCTTGTTCTTCTTGTTGTTATCATCGTTGTTGTTGTCATAATCATCATTACTGTTGTTGTTGCTGCTGCCGCTCCTGCCGCTGCAGTTGTTCTTATCGCTGTTATTATCACTTCTATTCTTCACTGGCGGAACAAAAAAAAATCCATTTTTCTGTGTAGATGCCCTTATCATTATCGTTATTATCATTATTGATATAATCATCATCATCATTATTGTTATCATCATTGTTATTGTCATTGTCATTATCATTATTATTATTATTATTATCATCATCATTACTGTTACCATTATCATCATTATTATTATTAATATCATTATTATAATTATTATTATTATCATCATCATCATTATTATATTATTATCATCATCATCATCATCGTCATCATCATTATCATTCTTATTAAGATTACCTTTATCATCAGTAGTAGTGGTGGTGGTGGTGGTGGTGGTATTATCATTGTTATTATCATTACTATCATCATCATCATCACTATTATTATTATTATTATTATTATTCGCATTGTCTCCTTCCCAGCAGCCTCGTTTCCCATTCCACATCCATTTTGCGCCCCAGTTTGAGGAGATTGTGATTGCTCCTTCTTCGATGTCATGGTTTGGAACGTAGTTTGTCTTACCCGAGGAAGACAAAAGAGGTCGAAACGCGTCGTGTTTGTCTTGTGATTTGTTTGTTTCTTTCGTTCGGTATGGCACAGTAGTTTTTTTCTTCCAAGCTTTGATAGCATTGTCATTTTTCTTCCAATCTTTGTTCGCATTGTCATTTTTCTTCCAAGCTTTGTTTGCCTGGTAATTTTTCTTTCAAGCTTTGTTCGAACAGTAATTTTTCTTCCAAGCTTTGTTCGCGCAGTAATTTTTCTTCCAAGTTTTGTTCACACAGTCATTTTTCATCCAAGCTTTGTTCGAACAGTAATTTTTTTCTTCCAAGCTTTGTTCGCGCAGTAATTTTTCTTCCAAGCTTTGTTCGCACAGTAATTCTTCTTCCAAGCGTTGTTTAAATTTCCGCCTGCGGTCACCTCCCTTGGAGACTGAAGAAAGAAAGCGATAGACGCAGACGACAGACACCATGACCACCTCGGTAGCAGCCACGTCTCTCCTGGCCTGCACCAACCAACCATCGGTCGGTGGATGTTGAGAGTGTTCAAACCTGTGACGTGTGCCCCCCGATCGAGGACGTTTGTTTTTTTTGTCGTGTGACGACGGGCTCTTCAGTCGCAAAAACACCTTTGAAGGATTCATTGCTGCATGGTCTGATGCGTTGTGACACTGCCGTTGTGTTGTGAGGGTTTCTCGTCAGCTCTGGGGGGTTTCAGTGTCCGGCTGCTTTGGGGTTTTTTGGGGTTTTTTTTTTCCCCCCAAAGATTGCGAATTCGAAGTCCCGCGAGCGTATCACATAAGAGAAAATGGCATTTCTTCTGGCGATTGTTAAAATTTGACGTTCTTGTGGTATCATTCTACTGATAACCCCCCTCTCACCACCCCCCCCCCCCCCCCCCCCCCCCCCCCCCCCCCCTCCCCTCACCCACCCCCTACAAGGTCTCTTCCCTTACCTTTACTCTTCCTCCGGTGATTTTTCACTGGCTGGATCTGTGTGTTGTTAAGAGAGAGAGAGAGAGAGAGAGAGAGAGAGAGCTGTGACTGTCCTTTCTGCACTTGAGTCATTTATACACGAGGAGCAACGGTCATAATTACCACCAATACCAGGAGTAGAAATTCCATACGTACACTTACTCACCAATGCATCACCCACTCCATCCAGCCCCTTTTTTCCGTAACCCCCACCCCCACCCACCCCTCATCCACGCCCTTCACACACACACACACACACACACTGGATCTTCCTGAACTTAAGCGCTGCCTTGCTTGACTGCCATTCTCTCTCTCTCTCTCTCTCTCTCTCTCTCTCTCTCTCTCTCTCTCACACACACACACACACACACACACACACACACACACACACACACACCACACAACACACACACACACACACACACACCACACACACACACACACACACACACACAACACACACACACACACAACACACACACACACACACCACACACACAACACACACACACACACACACACACACACACACACACACACACACAACACAACACACACACCACACACACACACACACACACACACACCACACACACACACACACACACACACACACACACACACACACACACACACACAACACACACACACACACACACACACACACACACACACACACACACACACACACACACACACACACACACACACAGAGAGTTTTACCTACGTGTCCAGCCAACTCCTTCACACAACGTGTTCGTCATGATCAATTAACACCATGGCAACCTTTCTGACGATGTGGACGGCATGAAACGGGTTTTCAAAGACCAAAGCTTTCACGTCTGTCAGCCGCAAGAAGAGCAATGAAACCAGAACCTTTTTCTTCATGTTCACCTTCACGTTTACAGAAACGGGCTAATAATGCTATGCTGTGTCATTCGACCGTGCTTCACTTCAAAACCTGACTGCTTTCACGTCTTCGACCTGTAAATCTTCAACCCAACGCTGGTCAAACTGTCTCTTGACCATCTCTCTGTTCGACAGCGCTGATTTTAAGTACTTTTCTGCCATAGAAACGGTTTTTTTTTAAATAAAGAGAAATCTCTCATAGCTACCAACTATTTGCCAGCTTTCTTTCTTTTTCTTCTTTTTATATCTCAATTTTTTTCCCCTGAATGGGAACTGAGTGTGTCTGTGACGAACTGTGTAAAACTATATTGACACCAGCTCCCTGGCTCAGCCAAGCAACTCCACCCCCCCTCCAAAACCATTTTCAATCAGACGCACTTGTAGATTTGACACTCAGTCTAAGTAACGAGACAGACAGACAGACAGACAGACAGAGGCAGAAAGAGAGAGAGACAGAGAGAGAGACCGACAAAGAGAAAGAGAGAGAGAGAGAGAAGGGGGAAGGGGGAGGAGGGAGTAAGAGAGAGAGAGAGAGGGGGGGGGGGGAGGAAGGCGGGACAGACAGAAAGAAGAATGACAGAAGGAGAGAAGGAAATCTTTGTTGGCGAACTGTCATGATCGACTTCAAGGTTACTCTGAGCGTCAGCTGGGATTTTTACCACAGGGTGTATCACCAGTTGGAGTGTTGACCCTCTCTCTCTCTCTCTCTCTCTCTCTCTCTCTCTCTCTCTCTCTGTCTCTCTGTCCCGCCCCCATCCTTCTCGTGTATCCTCTCAGACTATGGTCTTACCGACCCCTGTGAA
>JADBJO010002387.1:215685-220685 GCA_016801955.1 Conus betulinus
GGCCAGAATAGGTATAGAGCGAGGGGGGGGGACGTCAAAGGAAAGGGCAGGGGGAAAGGAAGGGGAGGGAGCATACCAAAATCGTATAAGGAGAAAGGGGAGCTAAAGAAGAGAGGGGTAGGGGGCCGAGAGAGAATGAGACACCACACACACCACACACACACCACACACACACACACACACACACACAGTACACACTCACTCACACACCACACACCATGCACGCGCTCCACCCAGATGGAACTGAAAGACGATACGATGATTCGTAAACAGGGGAGAGAGAGGAGAGAGAGAGAGGGAGAGATAGACAGAGACAGAGACAGAGAGGAGAGAGGGGGTTTTAGGGGAAACCCCATCGATGCTCCTCTCACCTGCCCCGTCAAGGGGCCATACCATCCACCCGGTTGGCATTTCGTTCCTTGCATACAACCCCTCTCTCTCTCTCTCTCTCTCTCTCTTCTCTCACACACCCACACACAAACACAAACATCTCCTCTCTTCTTCTATCTCTCCTCTCCTCTCTATCTCTCCCTCTCTCTCTCTCCTCTCTCTTCTCTTCTCTCCCTTCTCCCTCCGCTCTCTCTTTCTCACACTCCTCTCTCTCTCCCCCATCCCCCTTTCCGGGCTCCCTAACGTCCAACAATCCCCTCGCTTCTTCGTCTCCCACCCCCCCACCCTCCCCCCCACCTCCCCACTCTTCTTCCGCAGCCTCGTCTGCCCTGCGCGAATCATACCCCTGTGTGTGTGTGTGTGGTGTGTGTGTGTGTTGTGTGTGTGTGTGTGTGTGTGTGTGTGTGTGTTGTGTTGTGAGTGTGTTGTTGTGTGAGTGTGTGTGCGTGGCGTGCGTGCGTGCGTGTGAGTGTGTGTGTGTGTGTGTGTATGTGTGTGTGAGTGTGTGTGAGTGTGTGTGTGTGTGTGTGTGTGTGTGTGTGTGTGTGTGTGTGGTGTGTGTGTGTGTGCGTGTTGTGCATGCGTGCGTGCGTGTGGAGTGGTGTGTGTGTGTGTGTGTGTGTAGTGTGTGTGTGTGGTGTGTGTGTGTGTGTGTGTGTGCGTGCGTGCGTGCGTGGGAGTGTGTGTGGTGTGTGTGTGTGTTGTGTGTGTGTGTGTGTGTGTGTGTGTGTGTGTGTATCTTTGTTCTTTCGAAATCAGAGAACGGAGATCTGAAAACACCGCGGACCTGGCGCAAAATGGTTGTGGAATGATTGACGATGAATATTTCGCCCCCAGTGGGAGGGAGATACGTGACTGCTCGCTCTTTCGTTTCTTCCATTGTCTTCTTCTTCTTCTTCTTCTTCTTCGTCTTCTTCTTCGTTATCTGCCCGCCTTCAATCGAGCTGAAGATTCTGGCATCTACAAAGGGGTTCCAGTTTGCTGTGGGAGTTTCGGGTCAGTTTATGCAGTCAGTGCTCACTACCTAACTGCATGGACAGTGGCAGGGGAAGTGGGGGGCCACCACACTCACCATTTTTCAGACCTCTAACCATACTTTGGCAGGCCCTACTATGGAGTGTGTGTGGGGGAGGGTTTGTACTCCAGGGCATGGGGTGGGAGGGGATGGGGTAGGGAGATGGGGGGGTGGGGGGATGGGGGGCGGTGGATCAGAGGTAAGACTGAAAGTCTATCACCGAGGCTGAATGAACTGCCTCAGGTGGGAGCTTATTGAACTCCTTGGTGGTGCGGGGGAAGGGGGAGTGTTTTCGGTAGCTTCAGCAGCTGGACTCCATGGCGTACTGGTGTGCATGAAAGTGCCGAGTGGCGTATCCAGCTTTCAGGAGTCTTGGCGCATGGTTGGTCTCGATCATGAACGTCTGGAACGTTGAGTTCGTCTTGCCTGAAGAAGACCAAAGCGGTCGAAACGCGTCGTGTATGTCTTGTAATTTGTTTCTTTCTTTCGTTCGGCGGCACAGTATTTCAGTTGTTGTTGGGTTTTGTTGTTTGTTTGTTTTGTTTTCATGTTAAGTTTGTTTTCCCAGTTTTCCGCCTGCAGTCCGTCGCCTCACTTTCAAACTGTCTTGGAACAGCCGCTGTCCAACTCTGCCCCCTCCCTCTCCCCCCCCCCCCCCCCACCCTCCCACCCCTCCCTTGCCACCCCCCCCCCCTCCCCCCCCCCCCCCCCCCCCCCCCCCCCCCCCCCCCCCCCCCCCCCACCCTATCAGTGACGTAACTTCCTGACGCAATTTCCCGAAGCTGAAGAAAGCGTAAGTCATATGGTCGGGATGACTCGGGACGTCAACAATAAGCTGGATCGCACGCAATGATTCTATGGTAGGCCTTTCGCGCAGAAATACGACGTTCCTGTGGTGAAACCCAATGGAAAAGACTGGATGTGTTGAGAAAGAAACAACCTCCACCTCCCTCCCTCCCCCCCCCCCCCCCCCCCCCTCCCCGCCACACACAAAAAAAAAGAAGAAAGAAAGAAAGAAAGGAAAAGATCATCACAATCTCAAAAACAGTTCAACACACGAAAAACGTTGGTCATCTCATGTTGAGCGATGAAGTGGAAAGTGGAATCAGCATTCAAAAACAAACATACATACAAAGGCCCCATGAACACACACAATCCCTTACCAACATATGAGTCCGTCACCTCTCCGTACGAAACAGTTATTCACCTATGATTCAAGCCAGACAGAATGTCCCATGATCTCCCACCCCCCACCCCCCTTCCCACCCCTCCCCCCCCCCCCCCCCCCACACCCCCCAAGTACGGATTCAGCCTTTCTTTTATGAGACCACACCTTATAAGCGTTTCCACATCCCGTTTCCATACAACCACAAAACAAAGCAATAAAAACAAAAGATAGAGAAATAATAATAATAATAATAATAAACCGACGAAAATTACTCATGTATTCTGCCCACGAGTTTTTTCAATCAAAAAAAAAAAAAAAAAAAAAAAAAAAAAACCAGTACACTGAATAATACATGCGAGAGCGATGATGCGTTATTTAACAAACCGCACTACAACCACCGCCACCACCACACCCACCACCCCCTCCCCGATCACGACAAACACCCACGGACACAGACACACGGACACACACACACACACACACACACACACACACACACAAAAAAGCGAGAATACAAAAAACAAGGCCGAGACGAATGACCTCCAGTGACGGACATCGCGGGCATTCCCCGAGAGCGCAAGTGTACCCGAGCGCTAGCGGCCAACGAACTGACCAACGTTGAGCCTAATCCGCCTAGACGCCTCGCGCGGAGTCCGTCTGGCTGTCGTCCGCTCGCACTTTAGCCCTGGCTACTGACCTCTTCGGTCAGCCAACTTTTTCCTGCCGCTGCCCCCTCGTATGGTTCGGCGCTGGCGTCAAAAGATAAGCCCTACGGTTGAGCTCCATGTCTTCTCAAACCATGCCACAATGAAGGAAGGCCTGTGTGTGGGGTTGGCTCTCTTCGCTTTTTCTCTGTCTGTGTTGATGCAGTTTCCGTTGTACTGAGTTCGACTCTTCTTGCTTTTTTTTTTTTTTTTTTTTTTTTCAAAAATTGTAATCTGAAGCAACAACACAACTACTACACACAAATACAGCAAAACAACAAAAAAAAAAAAAAAAAAAAAAAAAACTTAACGTGAAAACAAAAACTGAATTATTATGACTCAAATGAATTCGTAAGAGATAATGTTGCGGGGGTGGGGGGGGGGGGGACCTTTTGTTTGTTTGCTTTTTATCTGTTGGAGTTTGAAATTTTACTATTCGAATTTTGATCTTTGATCTGAAAGCTTGAAAAAAAAAAAAGTAAAAAGAAAAAGAAAAACGAACAAAAAAAAAACAAAAAAACCCAGCTTGACCTGAACATTCAAATCACATGACTCAGATGGACGCGCGTGAGAAATCTTTGTCTAACAGCAAAATGCCTGACATATGCTTTGACATGCTGGCTAGAACGGTTGATCAACAGTCCAGTTTTCTTCGACCTCGGACTGCCTTCTATTGATCCCTGACGCCTTCTCCATCTTGCTGATGGGGTTTTATTGGGATCAAAGTCTCAAAACTGATCACACACACACACACACACACACACACACACACACACACACACACACACATGCACGCACGCACGCACGCACGCACACACACAAGTTTTAATCTTGACGTTAAGATCTGAATTACTTTTACTTTTATTTGTTTTTTTTTAAAATTCCTTTTTTTCTTTATAAAAATATATATATACACATTTCATTGTACGTTTGAAATAATCAAACATATATACATACATACATGATGTAGAGTGGAAAGATGACGCGCATGTAATTCCTAAATAGGGACAAACCAGTTGACATAAAAATACCGAACAGAATGTCTGCGCATATGCGCACGAAGCATACATAGTCAACTGACAGAGTGGGACGGTTGGCAATCTGAAATTCACTGTCCACTGTGCTTTGTAAAAGAAAAAAGACCATCTATATCGTATGTAAAATATTCAACAACAACACAACAAAAAAAACATCGGTTTCTAATCACTCCAATCTGTAGTGAACTCCGACAAGACTGTTGTTCATAACTGCATTAGACTAGTAGTTCAATTCTGCATCTTGCATTCAACGAAATTCCAATAATTATGTCGTGGTCCAAGTCAAAATGCACAGCTTTTGCGGCTCTAAGACTACCGTACATTTTGTCCCCACCTCCCTCCCCCTCTCCTCTCTCTCTCTCTCTCTCTCTCTCTCTCTCTCCCCCCCCCCCCCCCCCCCCTCCTGGCTGGAGGCCGCAGGGGTCCTTAACCTATGGTGTTAGCCATGTCCTCAGGCCGGGGCAGACTGGACTTAATGCAGATGCAGTGTCATATATGACTGGACGCGCTCTGTCCTTTCTCCACCGAAAGCCTGTACCTGTAAACAGCTTTGTTTCTCTGGATTTCTCTCCGTCTGTCTGTCTGTCTGTCTGTCTGTTTCTCTCTCTCCTCTCTCTCTCTCTCTCTCTCTCTCTCTCAGTCTGTCTGTATGGACCTCTCCGTCTGTCGTCTGTCTGTCTGTTTTC
>JADBJO010002387.1:233185-238185 GCA_016801955.1 Conus betulinus
ACACACACCCTACCACACACACCACACACAAACACACACACACACCCTACCACACACCACACACACACACACACACACACACACACACACACACACACACCCACCACACACCCTACCCACACACACAAACACACACAAGCACACACACACACACACACACACACACACACCCTACCACACACACACACACCCACACACACACACACCACACACAACACACACACACCCACACACACACACACACACACACACACACACACACACACACCCTACCACACACACACACACACACACACACACACACGACACACACACACACACACACACACACACACACACACAACACATACACACTATACCCCCCCCCCCCCCCTACACACACTACAGCACACACACACACACACACACACACACACACACACACACACACACACACACACTACACCACATACACTACACCACATACACACAAAATGGTTCGCTCCCGTTCTTTTAATGGCTGAAATCTTTGGAGAAGCAGCGGACACTTCTCTGTTGTGCCAAGTGTTCGTGACGGCTCCTCCGCGGCAAATGGACAGGAGCGACTTCAAAGGCATGTGTCCACCACTTAGGGCCTAGGAGATGGTGGGGGGAGGGGGGGGGGATTAGAGGGCGGGTGGGCAAGGAGGGGCGGAGAGGGGCTCCATCCTACCCCCCCCCCCCCCATCCCCACCCCCCACCCTTCTAGATGCAAAAGAATCTACAGATGACCTTCCTTTCTGGAGTGTGGCGATGAAATGTAGAGGAGAATTAAAAAGACCGTAACAACAAGAGCAACAACAACAATAATGATATAATAATAATAACTACGACAACAACAAAACAATAATAATGATATCAATACAATAATAATTATTCTAATGATAATGATATTGATGATAATGATAATAATAATAAAGCAGACTTTGACAGGTCATGGGACATAACGCCCACGTGTCATCATCATCACCACACAAGCCTTGCCAAGAGAACAAAGAACATCTTTCACAGTAGGCTCTGGAATGTATGCTTTTCTTTCTTCTTCCCCAAGGTTTGTTTCATCTATTTGTTTGTTTGATGAGGGTGGGGGGGGGGGGGGTCCTTTTCCCTTGTTTGTCTGTCTGCTTGTTTGTTTGTTTGTTTCACCTGTGTCTATCGGTTTACTTGTTCGCCGTTCAGATTACTTAAACCACCCACAATCACCTGTTGTAACCAAAGTTGATGGTAAGATGACGCGTGGCGCACGGATGAATTTTTTTTTTTTAATGCATGGAGCTGGACATAGTCAATGAAATGTTGTTACCAACAAAGCTGAATTAAACGGTGCATCTTGACCGTAGAATCCTTGGCAGTGTAAAAGGCTGTTCCAGCAATGGGGGGTCAAACAGTGCGTCTGACAGGACATGTTTGATATACTATTGCCCCAGCAAAGAGTTAAACAGAACATTCAATCGCAAATCTTTTGATCCGATTGTAAATCTCTGATAGAAGAAGAGTTGAATCAGCAAATGTTTAACGGGTACACATTTGACTCGACATGTTTTGATAAATTGATGACTGTACCAAGCAATACCTCTTACGGAACATCTTTGATAGGATCTGGCATCGAAGAGGGTTAAAGGTATGTCTAATTTTAGATCTTTGATTGAATACTCTGCATTCGACAGGATATCTCTGCATTCGACAGGATGTCTTCGCATTTGACAGGACATCTCTGTATTCAACAGGATGTCTCTGCATTCGACAGGATGTGTCTGCATTCGACAGGATGTCTCTGCATTCGACAGGATGTCTCGGCATTCGACAGGATGTCTTGGCATTCGACAGGATGTCTTCGCATTCGACAGGATGTGTCTGCATTCGACAGGATGTCTCTGCATTCGATAGAATGTCTTGGCATTCGACAGGATGTCTTCGCATTTGACAGGACATCTCTGTATTCAACAGGATGTCTCTGCATTGGACAGGATGTCTTCGCATTCGACAGGACATATCTGCATTCGACAGGATGTCTTCGCATTTGACAGGACATCTCTGTATTCAACAGGATGTCTCTGTATTCAACAGGATGTCTCTGCATTCGACAGGATGTGTCTGCATTCGACAGGATGTCTCTGCATTCGACAGGATGTCTCGGCATTCGACAGGATGTCTTGGCATTCGACAGGATGTCTTCGCATTCGACAGGATGTGTCTGCATTCGACAGGATGTCTCTGCATTTGATAGAATGTCTTGGCATTCGACAGGATGTCTTCGCATTTGACAGGACATCTCTGTATTCAACAGGATGTCTCTGCATTGGACAGGATGTCTTCGCATTCGACAGGACATATCTGCATTCGACAGGATATCTCTGCATTCGACAGGATGTCTTCGCATTCGACAGGATGTCTCTGCATTCGACAGGATGTCTTTGATACGTGTTTGTGCAAACGAGGCTGAACCTTGGGACCAATGGCATGACCCCCCCCCCCCCCCCCCCCCCCCCCCCCCCCCCCCCCCCCACCGCTGAAGGTGGTATCTTGAGCTGCTCGGTGGAGTGGGTGGTTGATGTCCTCTTCAGTTTCCTAATGCGCATGCGTCGGTGCTACGCTCACCTGAAGCTGTCCTCAGGGTGGTCTTAGCTTCGGTGCAGGACACCGGGTGCCCTGGCTGGTCCTTTACAAGAAAGGAGAAAACTGAACCTGCGAAAAAAAAAAAACAACAAAAAACCCTCTAACACACAGAGGTAGTTGATACACCTCGTGTTGCCGAAAAAAAAAAAAGGATCAGGACCATCACAATGTGTGATGCCCGCATGATGAAACATGACACTGTAGATCTGACTTTAAAAAAAAATATATATATATATATATATAAACGGCGGCAAACTATTCCAAAATGAAAAGTAAACACAGTAAAGGCATTCTTATTTTAAAAAATAAAAAAAAGAAGAAGAAAAAGAAAAAGAAAGACTGACTGACTGAAACCAATCTATTGTCAGATTAACTCATGGTTGTACTGACTGAGAAGACAGACATAGGTGTGTGTGTGTGTGTGTGTGTGTGTGGGTGTGATGAAGAAATGTTTGAATTGATTGGTCAGTCGAGAAATAACTTACAATCCAGAAAGAAGAAAGAAAGAAAAAAGACCACAAACTTTAAAAAAAAAGAAAAAAAAAAAAAAAAGGAAAAAGGAGAAAAAAAAAAAAAGAAGAAAGAAATTACAGGAAAAATAAGGACCGTAATGGGTTTGGGCAAAGACGTATCCCCCCCCCCCCCCCTACCCCCCCCCCCCCAGTCCCCCATTCCACTTTTCCCTCCCCTCTCTGAGGAAGCACGAACCTTTCCACAGGCGACTCGGTAAACACGACCGGCAAATCTGGCGGCACATCTTGTTTAGGGCGGTAGATCCCGAGAAAGATCAAGGACTATAGGTCAAAGTTCGATAGTTCAGCCTTAAGGTCACGCAGCTTAGGTTTAAGAGTGCTCGTCTTTGAGAGAGCGAGAGCGAGAGCATGTGTACGCTGGTGTGTGTGTGTGTGTGTGAGAGAGAGAGAGAGAGGAGAGAGAGAGAGAGAGCATGTGTACACCATGTGTGTGTGTGTGTGTGTGTGAGAGAGAGAGAAAGAGAGCGAGAGAGAGAGAGAGAGCTTCAAAAGCCATTTCCTCGCTCGAAGTACTTCGCTTCATTCTACTCAGTACTGTTTGGTACTGCTGCTGCTGCTGCTGCTACTGCTTGATAGTACCACTATTTGTATTGATGGTGCTACCGAGAGTTGACTGATGAAAAAATACTAAATCTCAACAACAACAAATAAAAAAATGAAAAAAAAGAAAGGAAGAAAAAGAGGGCGAAGATAAACATGAGAAAAAGAAAGAACGAACGAAGAAAAAGATTTAAAAAAAAAAAAAAAAAAAGACACAGGGTAGTAGAAAGCAATCCAAAATGGCATTGTTCGAACACAAAACTGCAAGCTGACCGATCAGGTGTCAAACACGAAGACACACTCGCCTACGTTTGACATGAGAGTGTGTCAAAACCTCATAAAGATGTGATGGAAATAAAGGGGAAAAGAGCGAGAAAAAAAAAAAAAAGAAGAAAAAGAAAAGCAACAACAACAACAACATCAACAACGACGACGACGACGACAACAGCAACAGAAAACTAGTCAAATCAAAGCTTCCGTTTCACTGAAATGTTTAATAGCCAAACTAACTGCACAAGGGTTTATGAGGGCGGCGCTGTGTACTCCAGCTTAACGCAAATACATGTGTGAAACTGATCGTGGTCAATATCACAGGTAAATCACTGTCAACACACTGTCAGTTAAACAGAGCAAAGCGGGGTTTGGGGTGAATAGGGGGAGGAATTGTAGTATAGCGTCTTCGTATGGCGCAACAGAATCCCACGCGTCTGAAAGTTAGCCTGATCTTTCATCCTCTATCTGTTCGCACACACCCCCACCCCAACCTCCCGCACGCCACCCCCGTCCCCTCATCCACCTGTTTCCTCCCTCTCGCTTTCCTCCCCGGAGGAGTGATGGCTTCGCCGGGGCTTTTGTGTCGTGAAACCCAATCGGTGTGTGTGTGTGTGTGTGTGTGTGTGTGTGTGTGTGTGTGTGTGTGTGTGTAAGCGTATGTGTGTGTGTGTGTGGGGGGGGGGGGGGCGTGCGTGCACCTGTGCGTGTGTGTGTGTGTGTGTGTGTGTGTGTGTGTGTGTGTGTGTGTGTGTGTGTGTGTTTGTGTGTGTGTGTGTGTGTGCGTGTGTTGTGTAAGGAGAGAGAGAGAGAGAGAGTCTGTGTGTGTGTGTGTGTGTGTGTGTGTGTGTGTGTGTGTCTGTGTGCGTGTGCGTGCGTGTGCGTGTGTGTGTGTGTGTGTGTGTGTGTGTGCGCGCGAGCGCGCGTGCACGCGCGCGCGTGTGTATGTATGTATGTGTGTGTGTGTGTGTGTGTGTGTGTGTGTGTGTGTGTGTGTGTGTGTGTGTGTGTCGCTGTTGTTTC
>JADBJO010002387.1:243185-245685 GCA_016801955.1 Conus betulinus
GGGGGGGGGGAATGGAGGGGGGGGGGCGGGTGGGGGGGGGGGTAGACCGAAGCCCCGCATGCGCGTTTGCCGTGCCTAAGCGGGTTCACGGGGAGGTCAGGCGGGCAGCGAACGACTTCTGCGGAAGACGAGAGAGAGAGAGAGAGAGAGAGAGAGACCCAAAATAACCACCAGTCAAACAAGGAGAGGCCCTCCTTCCCCGACTGACCGGTGGCGGCGTCAACATTTGTTCCTAGCTCGGATTTGTCCCAGTGGGACTCTCTTTCAAGGTGGTGCGACCGACAAGTCTTCCGTCTATATCAAGGACAGCGAGAATTCCGTGGCACTAAATTGTGTTTACAATGTCTTATTATGGTATTATATTGCATTGTACTGTGTTTGTAGTGTTCATTAAGGTATTATATCTCTTGTACTGGATTGCTTCGTATCACATTGTTTTTTGTATTGTTTTGATCTGTAGGGAAAGACCAACATTCGGGTTGCCAAGATTCCATCTTGCAAACACACAAAGAGCTACTCAAGGTTCATATCATCAAGAAATGTACAGCATCGTATTATTATAAAGACGAGTAACCGCAACGCAGGATCTGTCAGGTGGCTAGAGAGTGTGTGGTATGATCGTTTTGCTCTGGTCAGATGAAAGACTTACCAATGACCACAAAGAGAGCCGGAAGGTGGCCTCCAGCAAGTTGTGTGGTCGTGGAACTTTTCAAGACCATTGTTGAAATTGGCAGCATCCCGGAAAAAGCATCCCGCACGCCACAGAAATCCCTGACACTCTTTGACTGCTGCTCTGGCTGTGTGTTTCTATGACAAGATTTCTGCATGTCTGTGCCTTCTCGTGACTGTCCGAATCGTCACGGCAAAAAATCACAATGTTGGTTTAATGCCCAGCCGACTGTAGCGGCCATAGCAGGCTTCAGGAGGAGAACAAACCAAAGGCGTGTCTTTTGAAAATGCCCAGATTGAAGATATCAAGCCGGGTCCGGATTTCGACCAAACTGAAGCAACAGTTCATTGCCAGTCACGTTAGGCTTGAATTTAGCATGCTGGGGGGTTCTTTATAGGTAAACAAAAATCTGATTGGGGGTGAGGGGTGGGTGGGGGAGAACCGTAGAGGAAAGTGTTTGTTAAAATCTGAGGTAAACTCCTGCTTGTGCTTGCGGAATACTGTCCACATCCTAACACAATAAGAGTTCATTCAAATAAAAACGTTACTTGTTTCACCAAATCAACATTGTGGTCTTCTCAGATCTAGTCACATCTACGGTGCTGCCGCTGCTGCTGCTGCTCTCTCTCTCTCTCTCTCTCTCTCTCTCTCTCTCTCTCTCTCTCTCTCTCTGTCTGTCTTGTCTCAGCTTCTCTTTGTTTATTTTAAAATGTCTGACTCTTCTCTTTCTTCGTATTTTACCTTCTTTGTTGATGTGTGTTTTTATTTGATTTAAACTGTCAAGTTAACAGTAATGTTCTGGCACTGTGGCCGTCAAGTCAATCAGTGTGAAGTGTGTGTGTGTGTGTGTGTGTGTCAGAGGACATTAAAAGCTTTAGGGTTTTCTCAGTGCTCTTGTTGCATTGCGTATGTAGAGCATGAAACTTAGGATCAGAGATTTATTCACACCTGTTCTTCAGAATGCTGAAAGAAATTTTCTCACACGACACGCATCACGCACTCCTGGTCTTGTCAACAGGTAAGAGTGTCTAAGGTAGGCCGGAGCGGTACAGAGGTCGGGCATCTCTCTACAATTGGCCAAGGCAGATGGGAGGGGCTAATTTCCGAACAGATGTGACAGATCATAACCGTCAGTTTTGTGTGTGTGTTCCATTCATCTCGCCAGAGGATATTTAACGTGCCCCAACACCCGGTACGTGAAACCCAAGATTCAGACTTGTTATGTCAAAGAAGTCTGGCAAGAGATGGCGCACTCCTTCAAATCCGCCCACTCCATACAGAGATGGTACCCGCCTGCCACTGAGCGGCGGCCGCAAGGAGGAGACACAGTTTGTGCCGATACATACGGGCCACTCTCTCTCTTCTTTTTTTTTTTTTTTTTTTTGTTTTTTTTTTTGTACTCGTTCATACGTTTTAAAAGGCAAAGATGCTTTCTGTTACATACCATATGTTGTATCATACACGCTAAAATAAGTTGTTTTTTTTTTCTTTTACAGAGTGTTGGGCCTTACATGACCTCAGACATAAACACTGCACAGCCGACTCCATGAAACCCTGTTCAGAGATGTCCCGCTGTGGGTGTTTTTTTTGTTTGTTTGTTTTTTGTTTGTTTGTTTGTTTTTTAAGTTCTTGAAAGAGACAGTTTTCTTTGGGGTTTTTTTTTTTTTTTTTTGTTTTTTTTGTTTTTTTTAAGTTGATCTAGGGTTTGTTTGAAAGAAAGATTTAATCTGGTATGTTGAAGTGTTTTTTTTCTCTTTTTTTCCGACTTGCATTTGGGGTGAGTGACAGTCTTGATATGGTCTCTCTCTCTTAGTTGGCTGGGCTATCATA
>JADBJO010002387.1:258185-263185 GCA_016801955.1 Conus betulinus
ACCATTACATTCTGTGCACCCGAGTGGGGTCATGCCATTGGTCCCAAGGTCCGTTGGTCCCAAGGTCATTAAATCTGTGTAATACACAGTAGTATGTGGCTATCTTGAAAACACAGTAGAGAGAGAGGGAGGGGGAGAGAGAGTGAGAGAGAGAGACAGACAGACAGACAGACACACAGAGACGGAGGGAAGAATATACTGACACTTACTGGATCCAATGGACCTTGGGACCAACGAACCTTGGGACCAATGTACCTTGGGACCAATGAGCCTTGGGACCAATGGACCTTGGGACCAATGAACCTTGGGACAAGGAACTTTGGGACCAAGGAACCTTGGGAAAATGAGCCTTGGGACCAACGAACCTTGGGACCAACGAACCTTGGGACCAATGAACCTTGGGGACCAACGAACCTTGGGACCAACCAACGAACCTTGGGACCAATGAACCTTGGGACCAATGGACCTTGGGACCAACGAACCTTGGGACCAATGAACCTTGGGACCAACGAACCTTGGGACCAATGAACCTTGGGAACAATGGACCTTGGGAACAATGAACCTTGGGACCAACGAACCTTGGGACCCGAACCTTGGGACCCGTGGTCAAAGATGTTACTGCCGTATTGGAAACAACCGTCTTAACAGGTTTTTTTTTTCCCAGTACATTTTACAGTCATGACTTTTTTTTTTCGTGAAGAGAATCGAGAACAGACTGCTTATGAGCATCTATCTTTTAACAACTCTGTAATCATTTCTAACCATAGCACAATCTTCTGCTTCAACATAACCTCTGCGGAAACTTGCTATAACGAACCTCTTGTTCCCTCTGCGTTCAGTATCGTAACAGTTCGGTTGTTTCCCTTTATCTACAATTATAGTCTTTTTCATTAAGTCTCCCGCAGAAAAAAAAAAAAAAAAAAATTAAGCCTTCATGAAATTTTCTAAGCGCAGAATCCATGTCCTTGTTTCACCAAGTTCTCTGCCATCGCGAAACACTTTTCAGCCGCGTCGGAATTAAGCTGCGTGAGGAAATTTTGCCTTTTTTTCAGACAACCATGCGAACTTTTCAAATCGAAAAGAGGAACCCTATCGCCTACTTTGAAACAAACAAACAAACAAACAAAACCCGTCTTTCTGTATAAAAACAGACAGTTTGACCAGCACGTCTTTCGAATCAGTTTTCTCCGCTACATTAAATGATGTTTTAGTGAAGTAGATGCTGTGACAAAAAAAAAAATAATAATAGTAATAATAATAATCAACGACGCAGGAACCAAAAGCGAAAAGGTAGGTTTTCCATTCAAAACAGTAAGAATCCAAATGTTCACCGAAAACTACGGAGGCCCTTTCCACATCCATGGGTAACTTTACTCTGTTAAATTCCATTGAATATTTGGTTGGTTTCATAATTATATTCAAGAAATGCTAATCAATGTCATTTATCAGGGGCACTATTGTCATTGTCAATCCTTGTGTTTAAGTTTCCACAAACAGTAAAGGAAAGATCTCCACAAAGTTAAATGATGACCGAAACGCATTTTTTTTTTAATCATTGAGACACCATTCACAATGTCTGTTTCTCTATTTAAAAACAACGACGACGACAACACAAACAACACACAACAACAACAACAACAACATAGCCATCAGTGGGGGAAAAAGTAGGAGGATGGAGACTCAGCTGTTAAAAAATACTTTTTTTTTCAAAAAAGCAAAAAAAAAACACCATCAGCAACTAATGTCACTTTTAATTTTTAACAGGTCTTTGGACCATTTTAGCACAATGATGTGATCATATTCGACTTGGATTTTGTTCCATAAAGCTTTTAGTATTCTTCCAGGTTAACACTGCTACACCACCTGATAATCGCGCTGCAGTCACGTTTCTTTCTTTGAGAGAGAAGGGACAAAACCACACCATGACTTGGACATGAATGGGAAAAAAAAAAGGATGAACAAAAGGTTTCAGCACACACATACACACACACACCACCTCCCTCGCTCTCTCTCTCTCTCTCTCTGTCTCTCTTACCGTCATGCACACACGCGAGACAGACACAAATGCAAGCAAAGCAAGCAAGCAAGCGCGCACACACACACACACACACACACACACACACACACACACACACACACACAGAGCAGATGTGGTGGGAAGGGAGGTGTGAGTGTGTGTTTCATTTGATTTAAATTGTACTATGCAGCAAGCATGGCAGAATCAAAGTGTCAGTGTACCACACATGAGTACATGAATAAACCCAGAACGCTCTGTATCAATGGCTAAAACATTAATAAATGTCACCAAGTGAATGTCCATCTAACACACACACACACACACACGCACACGCACGCAATGTATGGTAAGTATGTGTCAATTTCGGGAGGAAAAAAAAATAACAGTGGGAAAAAAAAAAATAGGAGGATGGAGACTCCACTGTTAAAATATACTTTTTTTTCAAAAAAAAAGCACAAGAAAAAAGGTGGGGGAAGAAAAATTAAAGGTTGGAGGACCACCACCCACCCTCCACCCACCCCCACCACTCCCTCCGAAAAAAAAAAAAATGCGTCGGGACAAAAAGTACATTAAGCAGTATCAAAATTCGAAATGGAAGAGCAAACCTAAACGCCAGGGTCATAAAGTCGACCCAGCCTCTTAGATACTCTGGCTAAGAAAACTCACCGTTTTAGTCGCTGGTGAACAGCCACGGTCATGGCCCCGGCCCAACGTCTTAGTCATTGTTCACCTGTCGTTCTGGCAACCGCTGTCAGATTATGGGGCTTCACGAGCGCCCTACTCTTGAGCACAACATACTAAGACACTGTCACCACCCCGAATCAGTTGACCTTTGCGCCGCTATTCTTTCTCCCAACACACGCGATCTGGAGCGCGGGTCAATGGCAGAGAGTCGGACCGCTGACCGCACTACCCCCCCCTTCCCCCCCCCCCCCCCCCCCCCCCCCCCCCCCCCCCCCCCCGCGTTGCACGTGCTTTACGGAATTCTTGCTGGCAGGAGAGCTGTGTTGGTGAGCAGATTAGTTGTTCGTGTCGGCGCTTACCGCGTCGTAGAACTCCGTCACATGATGAGGGGGGGGGGGGGGGGGGGGGGCAGGGGGGGCGGGGGGGGTTTTCTTGCTCTTTGTTATTTTTATCCCTCTGCTGTGGGCGTCAGAGTCTTGGGTTTCCCGGGCTGGAGGCACGGTTCCATCTGGTGGTTCTTCCCTCACACCCTGGACACCTGCGTTGTCATCGACACCAGTCCCTGGGCTGGTGTTCCTCTGTCCATGCACCAAGCTCTGCCGTGCAGCGACAATTGAAAGAGACGGGCCCAGCTGAACGCGCGCAACAGAGTCAGACATGATTTCCGCTCGTGCACCCCCCCCCCCCACCCCCCCCCCCCCTTCCCTCTCCCCCTGTGTCTCGTAGCAAAAAAAAAAAAAAAAAAAAAAAAAAAAAAGTGTTGCCGAAATGGGTAGCCGGTCAATTTGTTGGGCGTGAAGTCTCCGGGGGCTGGAATCCTGGCGAGTGTGCTGTCCTTTGGGCCGACGATCCCGTGAGGACGTTTCTTGAATTTGCAAGGGCGTGGAGCTGTGTCTTACAGCGTCGGCCGTCATTTCTGGAATGCACAGGACCTGCCACAACCAGACCTCTATTAGAAGGCGTGTAGGCCCTTGCCACGATGGTCCTTGACCACGTTCCTCCTTGATGACGTTGTGTGTAGACCTTTCGCCACGACGTTCCTTGATGACGTTGTGTAGACCCCCCGTCATGACGTTCCGTGATGACGTTGTGTAGACCTTTAGCCATGACGTTCCGTGATGACGTTGTGTAGACCTTTTGCCATGACGTTCCGTGATGACGTTGTGTAGACCTTAGCCATGACTTTTCGTGATGACGTTGTTTAGACCTTTAGCCATGACTTTTCGTGATGACGTTGTTTAGACCTTTTGCTATGGGCTTTTCGTGATGACGTTGTGTAGACCTTTAGCCATGACGTTCCGTGATGACGTTGTGGAGACCTTTTGCCATGACCTTCCGTGATGACGTTGTGTAAACCTTTTGCCATGACGTTCCGTAGATGACGTTGTGTAGACCCATGACGTTCCGTGATGACGTTCTGTTGCCGTGTTGCCATGATGCCTTTCACCTCCAGTCTTTCTCTGCCTTTAGTCAGGAAGTCCATTGTGTCAGACCACCAGGACATCCTGACAGCCATTGGGGTGGGGGTGGGGGTGGGGGATCTGTCAGCACCGTCGTCAGTACCAAGATGATGGCACATATGACATTGTCGTCTGCCCATGTCCAGCCTGTCAGTGTGCCCAGCAAGAACGTCAACAACCTTCCTGGCATATGTATTGTAGGACTGCTCAGGAGGAACAGGGATGTTCTAAAACTGCAAATCGTCCCTCCATGAGAAAGGATTCTGATTTGTCGGTTTTGTCGTCTGAACCTTGATAAATATTGCCTGGTCTCTGCTCCGGTGTCCTCAGTTCCTGCATCTTTGATCGAGGGGTTCACACTAAATGAGAGTACTTGTCTTCCAACTGAACTGTTTTATGGCACAGATTTTCTAACTTCTCAGTCATCTGTTCATTTGTTCATTTGTTAATCAACTGATCAACAGAGACCTTCGAAACGAGATTCAAACTGACAAAATGTTACGATTTTTTTTTTCCCTGTCAAACATTGCTTGGAGAATTCTTTTCCATGTCACCTGGGGACCCGGGTTCGTTTCATTGTCAGTGGCACACAACACCACTTGCTGTCATAGCCCTTGTTCTGTAACTTGAACATTCATAATAAACGACTCACATCATGGACAGAAAGTAACGACAAAACAGATGAGTGCCAAGCTGGATTTCGTAAAGTGTAAACGCTGTGGATCGTTTATTGGCCTTAATAGCTGTGGTACAAAAACAGTTATCTTATCAACGAAAGTTCCATCTTGCGTTCATCGACTTTAAGAAAGCGTTCGATTCTTATGCTCGAACGAAACTTT
>JADBJO010002387.1:270685-273185 GCA_016801955.1 Conus betulinus
TTGTTGCTGCTTTTTTTTCCTCTCCTGCTTCTTCTCTTCCTCTTCTTCTTCTCATCATCATCATCATCACCATCATCATCATCATCATCATCTACTGATATCATTATCACTTTTTCTTTTCATCGTTTCATCATCGTTGTCATCGTCGTCGTTGTCGTTGATGCCGTCGTCTTATAATTATGTCTTCTTCTTCTTCTTTTTCTTTCTCCCTTTTTTTCTTCGTCGTTTCATCACCGTTGTCGTCGTCGCCGTTGACGTTGTTGTTGTTGTTGTCGTCGTCTTATCATTAAGTATTTTTCTTCGCCATCGTTATCGTCAACATTTTCCTCCTCCTCCTCCTCCTCCCTCCTCCTATTCTTCTTCTTCTTCGTCGTCGTCGTCGTCGTCGTGGTGTAGTGCCCCAAGGTCGTTGTCCTCTGACGAAGTAAGTCGGCGAGTTCATCAACAGGTCAGCAACGAGAGGACTTTGTCCTTATTGTCGAGCTTTCAGAATAGAATACACAACCAAAAAAAAAATACTTGTTTTTTCTCGCACAAGCGAAGTCGGCCATGGTGAATTTAAAATTCAAAAAAAAAATAAATAGAAAACAAATGAAAAAAAAAAAAATCCTCGAAGATAACACGATAGTCAGCGTTTAACAGCTTGTGTAAAGTTGTCGCTGACGGTTGAAGTGATTTGAAGTGATGCTCTCTCTCTCTCTCTCTCTCTCTCTCTCTCTCTCTCTCTCTCTCTCTCTCTCTAAATAAATAGAAAATTGTTTGTGTTACGTAGCATTAGTAACAGTGTCGTTCAACTGCATTCTCAAGGCGTGGTACAAATGAACCTGTCTTCGTCGTCGTCGTCGTCGTCGTTCTCTTGTTCTTCGTCGGCTACAACTTGGGGAGTGGGGTGGGGGGGGGGGGTTTATGGCAGGTGAGATTATTGCGTTGTGAGACCGTTTTCAATGTCACCATGAAAGGTAACCACATTCCGTCGGTGGAAATGAAATTTTACGAAACAAATCATATGGGAGTGAACCTTTACGAAACAAACCATGTGGGAATGAACCTTTACGAAGCAAACCATATGGGAGTGAACCTTTACGACACAAACCATGTGGAACGATCGAACTTTTACGAAACAAATCCATGTGGAAATGAACCTTTACGAAACAAACCGTATGGAAATGAACCTTTACGAACGAAACAATGGTATGGGAATGCACTTTTACGAAAAACAAACCATGAACCTTGGGAATGAACCTTAACGGAACAAACCATGTGGGATGAACTTTTTTACGAAACAAACCATGTGGGAATGAACCTTAACGGAACAAACCATGTGGGAATGAACCTTACGAAAGAATCCATGTGGGAATGAAACAAACCATGTGGGAATGAACTTTTACGAAACAACCATGTGGGAATGAACTTTACGAAACAAATCCATGTCTAGGAAGTGGACTTGTGTGTGTCTTATGTTTAACATGCACCGTGTTCTGGGCGGAATGAATGCACGGAAGCTAAATTCGTAGAGATTGGTTCACTATCAAAAATTATTTGTTTCTTTAGAGGAAGGAAGGGGATGTGGGAGTGCATTTGTTATCTTAAACCATGTGTTTGTCTTGGCAGATCAGACAGCGATGTCATAAGCTCTCAAAAGTGTATGTTTGTTTGTTTTCTGAGAGAAGAAAAAACATCTGATTGATTAATATGGGAATGTGTGCAAGTAGATACGTAGTGTGTGTGTGTGTGTGTGTGTGTGTGTGTGTGTGTGTGTGTGTGTGTGTGTGTGTGTGTGTGTGTGTGTGTGTAGGTAGGTAGGTAGGTAGGTAGGTAAGTAAGTATGTAGGTAGGTATGTATTGATGTAAAACGACAATGGTAATGATGACAAAAAAACACAGCAATAACGAAAAATAGCAAAAATATAACAGTGACGATGAAGGATGATGATGATGATGACGACGACGACGATGATGATGATGAAGACGACGACGACGATGATGATGATAATGATGATGACGATGATGATGATGATGATGACGATGATGTGATGATGATGATGATGATGATGATGATGATGATGATGATGATGATGATGTGACGATGATGATGATGATGATGATGATGATGATGATGATGATGATGATGATGATGATGATGATGATGGTGGTGGTGGTGGTGGTGGTGGTGGTGGTGGTGGTGGTGGTGGTGACGATGATGGATGAAGACGACGACGACGACGATGATGATGATGATGATGATGATGATGATGATGATGATGATGTAGACTTATTACCACTTTTTGTGCGGATTAGTTCAGACTCGTTTACATTTATAAAAAGAAAAAAAATGAAGAAATTTATAAAGTAAAGCAGGTCACATTTCATATACGTGTGAACATTTTTCAATTGCGCGTAAAATAGATGGGGGTGGGGATGGGGATGGGGAAAGAGGGGGTCACTTTTTGCATCAGGTCCAAACTGCTCACAGTGGTGACCGGCTTCGGTGAGAATCGGG
>JADBJO010002387.1:278185-283185 GCA_016801955.1 Conus betulinus
GTGTCGTTCAGCCAGGACTACTCTTCACTACTTTCTACTGCATGTGTCGCTCAGCCAGGACTACTCTTCACTACTTTCTACTGCATGTGTCGTTCAGCCAGGACCGCTCTTCACTACTTTCTACTGCATGTGTCGTTCAGCCAGGACCGCTCTTCACTACTTTCTACTGCATGTGTCGTTCAGCCAGGACCGCTCTTCACTACTTTCTACTGCATGTGTCGTTCAGCCAGGACCACTCTTCACTACTTTCTACTGCATGTGTCGTTCAGCCAGGACCACTCTTCACTACTTTCTACTGCATGTGTCGCTCAGCCAGGACCTCACCTCACTACTTTCTACTGCACGTGTCGTTCAAACACCATGACTTTCTTTTTTTTTTTTTTTTTTTTTTTTTGATGACGTATGTCATTCGGTTAGTACGACTTTCCTACTTCCTGCTCGTGTCATTTAAACAGTAAAAATCTGGACAAAGTCCCACTTTCACACCCCCTTCTCCCAGCTCTCATCGCTCTACACACATGTTTGTTACTAACACCCCCTCCCCAACACCCCTGCTTCCCTTACCCCCCGCTCTACCCAGCTTTGTCTGGGTCTCATGAAGTGGTGCCGTCATGGTGAAAAAGCCTTCTTGTCTGTCAAAGTGCTCATCCCTTCCACCACAGCGAGCCAAACGGGAAATGGGGGAAGGGGCCACTAAACTAGGTCTTTGTCCATCTTTTTACTACTTTCTACAATGCACACACACACACACACACACACACACACACACACACACACACACACACACACACACACACACACACACACACACATATATATATATATATTTCAGCCAAGCACGACTCTTTCCTGCTTTATTTCACAGTACTAAGATATTGTCCACAGAAGAATAGGCCTACTATTGCCCACAGAACAAAAGATCTTTGACAAAAATTTCCGGTGTGTTTTGATAAGGCGTAAGTTTGAAGGGTGTGTGAGTGAGTTTTTTTTTTTTTTTTTCCTGATGTTTTTCTTTTGTTTTGTTTTTCAGTGAATTGTGGTTGACTTCAACGCGGGTACAGCACTGATATTGCCCTTTGCGGTCGGCTGGGCTATAAGCAACATTACGTTTACCTTGCTTAACCCGGTCCATGGAGCCAAATGGTCGTGAACAAGGTTGACAATGCCTTCCTCGCTCTGTGGATGACCCGGAATGCCAAGGTTTGGTGTTTATGCCCGAGAAGAAGGAGTGGGAAGAATTTGTGCGGCCTCCACTGTAAAACTGGCCATCAACAATGATGATAATATGCCAGCCAGAATGTGCCCGCGATCATGACCTCCGTCCTTACACACACACACACACACACACACACACACACACACACACACACACACACACACACACACACACACACACACACACACACACACACACACACACACACACACCACACACACACACACACACACAAACACAACTACCGGTGAGCATAGAGCCTGCTAACGATGGACATGGTCCTCCTCAAACAGTCAGTATCACTCAGAGAGATGGACACTCTTCTTGTCCAGAACCGTTAAAGGCCTGGCTATGAATACGGCTCAACCTGGTGAAATATTCTTCTGTGTGGGGCCCCGATAACTCCTTACGGAGTTGAAGGAGTTACGGAGGAGGAGGAGGGGAAGAAGACACAACAACAACAACAACAACAACAAACAACACAACAAGATGAAGAAGAACAGAAGAAGATGAAGGGTCGATGAAGAAGAAGATGATGAAGAAGATAAAGAGGATGATGAAGCAGATTATGATGAAGAAGATGATGAAGAAAATCACGAAGATGATGACGATGACAATTACGTTGTCGAAGAAGGTGATGATGAAGAAGATGAAAATGATGAAAGAAGATGATGACGACGAAGAAGAAGAGCAACAACAACAAGACAGAGAGCACTGAGGAATTTTCTGATTAAAGTCATATTGATCCATTGACGGAAAGAGAACACAAGGGAGAGAAATCATGTTTGAAAGGCAAGTGAGTGGTGGTGTTTCCCGCGGAGAGTGCCCCTGGCGTGACAGGCTGGCACGGCATTTCTCAGTGCTGCAACGAAAGACCCTTCCTGACCGAGACATTGTGACGCAGGCACCGTTGTTCAGCAAAATGTGATCTGAAATACTCTCCAGCTGTCAACTCTGTCTCCGAGTTTGGACAGCTATCTTGAATTAAGGAGTGGATTTTCAAAGTTCAGAAGGCGACATGCGTAAGTAAACATGGAAAAAAAATTCTAAAGGAATTCTGCTTCGGATTTTTTTTTCCCCTTTGATTTTCTTTCGTTTTGTTTCAGTTGGTTGTTTGTTTTGGGTTCCACTTTAAAGGAGACAAAGTGTAAGATCATACCAAAGCCATCGACGGCCATGGCTTCTCGATAGTAGGACTCTTCAGGGGAGGTAAACCACGTCGTTCACTGCAGCAAGAAGGAAGTAGTTCTTCCAAACTTCCGACACACGTGAATAGGAGAGACAGAGAGAGAGAGAAACTGACTCCCGCCTATAAAAAGAAAAAATGCTCGTGAGGCACTATGTAGGTGGAAAAGCCACAGTTTGACTAGCTGTGGAAAAAAATGAACATCCTTTGACAGATTTCAAATTGAGACACTTTCTCCCTTTCTACAAGACTTGGCGCCCACATCAATTAACATATTAAGTTGCTTCTAAATCTTGCACGACCCACGGGAAAATGGGGGGGGGGGGGGGGGGGGGGGGGGGGGGGGGGGGGGGGGGGGGGGCGGGGGCGGGACTAGTGAAACCAGGCACAACCTGACCCTAGAAAGCCACGCAGGAGATCGCAGGCCTCTACAACGGTCGAACAGATCTTGAGGCTGCACTTGATCCGAAACTGTACTGAAATATAAGAACAGAAAAGAAAAAAAAAAAAAAAAAAAGGGGGGGGGAGGGGCGGGGGGAAATGGAGGGTATACTGTGATGTGGAACGAAACAAAACGGGAGTCGGTGAATAGATCTTTGTTGCTGTTGTTGTTGTTGTTGTTGTCGTCGTCATCGTTGTTGTTGCCGTTGTTGTTTTTCTTTTTAAGTCCAGATAAGCAAGTCAGTTTATGAGTGAGGATATTTTTCTTTTTCTGGCCGGGGGGGGGGGGGGGGGGGGGGGGGGGGGGGGGGGGGGGGGGGGGGAGTAACTGTGGGCAAGAATTACATCCCATGAAGTCTTGTGTGTGTGTGTGTGGTGTGTGTGTGTGTGTGTGTGTGTGTGTGTGTGTGTGGTGTGTGTGTGTGTGTGTGTGTGTTTGATAAGGATGTGGGGAAAATATGACACGTCAACATTGATATCACTCGAAAATTTTCAAATTCCATGAAAATGTCTTACTTCATAGACACTTACTGAATCGGATACAAGAGCTGCACGGTGCTCAAGTTCAGAAGAAGAAATCTTGCTGAACTGATCCCGGTGTTACTATTTGATCCGGATCCGAGCCCAGGTGTGCTGCTGCGGACAACCCAAAACGCACAGGGACACAGGTGAAAATTACGAAGGAAGTAATTCAAATTTTCCCCCCCCCCCTCCTCCCCCCACCTCCTCCCCCACCTCCCCCCCCCTCCCCTCCCCCCCCCTCCCCCCCCCCCCCCCCCCCCCCCCCCCCCCCCCCCCCCCCCGTACCTTTCCCTGTCCCTTCCTCCCCATCCAAATCATGCTTCTTCTTCTTTTTTTTTTAAGTCACACGAATCTATACTACATTTTTTCGTCAGCTGTGTGTTTCAAATTTAATCCTTTTTTTTTTTTTAATTCATTCAAGAAAATCCCAAAACGAAGCTTTCGAAAATTGCCATTTCACAAAGCCACCATTTCTGTGTTGATTGGGCAATGGTTACAGTTCTGTGCTGAAACTCCGAACAACTCCTCTCTAGCGAAAATGACAAAGAGACAATGGTAAACAAAGGAAGGGAAAACGGTTCCTTTTTCTCTTTTCTTTTCTTTTTTCTTTATTTGATTCGTTTGTTGTTGTTGTTGTGTAAAGGTTGAAAAGAATCGAAAAACAAAAGCAACACAGACATAAATAAGAGAAAAAAAAAAACCCTGTCAGATTCTGTTTGATCTCTTTATCCGAATCGGTATCAATTGGAAAAAGGAAAAGAAGAAAACGAAGAACCTTATGCCCTTTCAGCATTCATTTTGTCATTGACTTCTGGACTTTCCAATTAATCTCACTTGTTGTTCACTCCAAACTTCTAATCAGTGCTTGGATTACGTTTTCTGGACTTCTGCTCCTTTCCGACAATCACTCAATCACAGAGGTGACAACTTCATGTTCTTTTTTTCGCTGTTTTTTTTCCCCTTTCTCTTTTATTAACAGACTACATTCATTTTAAAATGTCTGTCCTTCGCTGTCATTGGAGAAGGAAGAAAGTGGGGGAAGAAGAAACTAAATTCGCTAATACTACATGAGCGCTTCTTGGCCAAAGATATGCATGAAAGAGAACGCGAGTGTGTGTGTTTGTGTGTGTGTGTGTGTGTGTGTGTGTGTGTGTGTGTGTGTGTGTGTGTGTGTGTGGTGTGTGTGTGTGTGTGTTGTGTTGTATGTGTGTATGTGTGTGTGTGTGTGTTGTGTGTGTGTGTTTTTGTGTGTGTGTGTGTGTGTGTGTGTGTGTGTGTGTGTGTGTGTGTGTGTGTGTGTGTGTGTGTGTGTGTGGTGTGTGTGTGTGTGTGTGTGTGTGTGTGTGTGTGGTGTGTGTTGTGTGTGTGTGTGTGTGTGTGAATGGGGGGGAGGGGGGGAGGCGGGGGCGGTGGAATGCATTCTCTCACTAAATAATGTGTTAAAAACCGCGCACAGCTTTCCCCGTTGTCAAGAACAGAGCCAGAAAAAAAACCAGCATGTGAAAATGATAATAAATCATCTGCAATCTGAGCATTTGCATAAAAACAGACAATTTCCCACACACACACCCAACAAACAAAAACAAACAAAAAAAAAAAAACAAGCAAACAACTTCAAATAAAACCAATGAAACG
>JADBJO010002387.1:288185-290685 GCA_016801955.1 Conus betulinus
TTGTTTTGTTTGTTTTTTTTTAATCATAGGAAATACTTGAAGCTCTCTTATTTCAAAGAGAGACAGACAGACAGACAGACAGACAGACAGAGATTGGAACTTTAAAAAAAAAACCTTAAAATCACCCAGCAACGCCTTTTGGGGGAAAACTCACAAATATAACATCCAATATAAAGTTCCATAGAAATTATATAAATACAAGCAAAAAAAAACTAGACCAAAATTTTTTTTTTTAACTTTCCAGGGGACAATAACTCACTGATACAATATTCGGTATAAAATTCAGTGGAAATGATGTGAACATCAGACAAATGTAGATCGCAGCACATAGCTACGAACGTAACAGCATCAATTGTGCATCACATATGTACGCGGTCATCGTCTCCTCCCCAAGCTTATTTTAAACAAAGCCTTGTCTCATGTCATAAGCTATCTCTCTTCGAAGTTCACTTGATAGCACACCAATCTATTTACCATCCAACATTGTCAACCAACGGTAACATTTCATTTATGCTGCTCTCTACTCTGGCCAGACGAGGGCATTTGAACATGAAAATGAATTTTGTATTCCAGAGAATTTGAACTCATCAGACTTACAGTCTTTTTCTGTTGTAGGCCAATATCGATGTCTTTATCCGTTCAGCGGAAGAGGCAAACCCATCCTGAGTCTGTCCAAAACATTTCTATGAGCGAAAAAACATACGACATATTTGCATTTTTCATTTTTTTCCCCTCGAAAATATAAACGTTTGCGTTTTCCATAGATATACACGCGGACTAGAGTCCATGTAGTTTCGCCAGCATGGTCACATTGATGTTATTGACACATGTGTAGAATGTCTAAGTCGAGGAACAGAAGGAAACGCATGCACGTGAACCGTATTTGGAATACGCGTGCTATTGCCCTCTTCTTCAGAAAAAATAATACAGCTCTCACAAAAATAAACTTAGATTTATCACGCAACAAATACCTTGTGTGTGCTGTTTTATTTATGTACATGAATTACAACTCGAAAGATTACCCCAAAACATCAACATACATTTTTTGTAACCGTTATCCCTCTTCTTTTTTCTTTTTTTGATCTTTTTTTTTGCTCTTTGGTCTGGAACTCCCCGCCCCCCCCCCCCCCCCCCCCCCCCCCCCCCCCCCCCTGCCCCCCTAATGGGTGATCTATGCGATGCAGAAACGCGAGACACGTCAAAAAAAAAATGTCGAAGAGCACCGGCTATAATCCTAGGGACTTGAGAGGTTATGATTTCCACAATCACGAACAGAATGGACTCATTTCAAAATGAGGCACTGCTTAACCAAAAAAAAAAAAATAAATAAAAAAAAAAAAAAAAAAATAAAGGCTGTCAATACTTGATCCCAGAAGGTCGGGGATGAAAGAACAGGACGATGAACAGGACAGACAAACTGACTGTGGCAGGCGATGGTGAGGACAAGACACTTCGCTAAGGGCGAAGGGAACAAGCAGAATTTCGCCGAGGGCGAAGGGAACAAGCAGAATTTCGCCGAGGGCGAAGGGAACAAGCTGAATTTCGCCGAGGGCGAGGGGAACAAGCAGAATTTCACCGAGGGCGAAGGGAACAAGCAGAATTTCGCCGAGGGCGAAGGGAACAAGCAGAATTTCGCCGAGGGCGAAGGGAACAAGTTGAATTTCGCCGAGGGCGAGGGGAACGAGCAGAAATTTCGCCGAGGGCGAGGGAACGAGCAGAATCTCGCCAAGGGCGAAGATACAGATACTGAGAACGAGTTTGACATAGATGGTGTTCAAGACTCAAACAAAGGCATGGATGTAGACGGTGTTCAAGACTCAAACAAAGGCATGGATGGAGACGGTGTTCAAGACTCAAACAAAGGCATGGATGTGGACGGGTGTTCAAGACTCAAACAAAGGCATGGATGTGGACGGGTGTTCAAGACTCAAAGGCATTGATGTGGACGGGTGTTTCAAGACTCAAAGGCATGGATGTAGACGGGTGTTCAAGACTCAAACAAAGGCATGGATGTAGACGGGTGTTCAAGACTCAAACAAAGGCATGGATGTGGACGGGTGTTCAAGACTCAAAGGCATTGATGTGGACGGGTGTTCAAGACTCAAAGGCATGGATGTAGACGGGTGTTCAAGACTCAAACAAAGGCATGGATGTAGACGGTGTTCAAGACTCAAAGACATGGATGTGGGCTATGTCTGATCTCGTGCAATCGGAGCTGCAGTTCCCTGACGCTGAGGGCCTCGAGTCTCAGACAAACTCGCAAGACACACGTGTGAACAAATGGACAAGTAAACTAGATCGTCTTCATCAGTTAATTAAGGCATCTTTTCTACTATCTTCGTAGATAATACAGTGAGCATGGAGCGAAATTTGTTGAAGCGTGTTCAGAATGCATGCCTCAGTTCTTCTTCGACGACTTGGATTTATAACACCCCCCGAAAAGTACGAACTTATACCACTCAACAACACCGATCTTGATTTATTTCTACCTCTGTTACAA
>JADBJO010002387.1:300685-308185 GCA_016801955.1 Conus betulinus
ACGTGTGAACAGTTGCCAGTCTGCAGCCGTGTCAATTTTTTAATGAAGAAGCAACGTTTTTAATCCCAGTAGTCCAAGACCATCGTTTTTGGATACTTTTATATGCAGTTTTCCCCCCCCCCCCCTTTTTTTTTTTTTAATTTCACACAGATTTATAATAGTAACTGTCTGAAGTCTGAACAACGGTGGATTAGGTAGTAGAAGCCATAAGTGGATGAGTTTTCATTTTTGGAAGAAAGAAAAAGATGATTCAAAAACTGTTACCATACCCAGCGGTTTAGATTATATCTCAAACAAAATGATTATATCTCAAACAAAACGATTATATCTCAAACAAAATCAGCGACATTCATATTGCCTGAATAATAAATCATAACATTTTCCTACTTCCCCCCTCCCCCCCCCCCCCCAATCCCCCCCCCCCCCCCCCCCTCCACCCCACATGAACCCCAGGCAATAAATGATTTACGCCGTATGTCCAACCTCAAGTTCTGTCGCGCCTTTTGATGCCCGCGTGCACTATCATTGGGAGACACGGAATTGAGAGATGAAGGATGATGGAAGAAAGAGAGAGGGAAAGAGGGGGGGGGGGGGGGGGGGGGGAGGGAGGGGAGGAGGGATGGAGAGGCGTAAGAGAGGGGGAGAAAGCAAGACGGAGAAGAAGAAGGGTGGGGGGGGGGGGGGGGGGGGGGGGGGGGGGGGGGGGGGGGGAGCGAACGGAAGAAAGAAAGGGAGGGAAGGCGAGTGTTGCCTGGAGGACCAAGGACATGCCCATGCCGGTCACGTGCTGGTGGAGAAGGATGGCGTCTCAGTTTGTGACCGTGTCTTGAGTGTTGCTTTCATTCTCCGAAAAAATTTCTTTTTTTTTTTTTTTTTTTTTTCTGTTTTTTTTCAAATAAGGAGACAATTTTGTACCTAAAAGTTGTGAGCGCTGTATACTCTTGTTTGAGAGTCTCTCTCTCTCTCTCTCTCTCTCTCTCTCTCTCTCTCTCTCTCTCTCTCTCTCTCTCTCTCTCTCTCTCTCTTGTGATCGTCGTCTTTTGGTTGTCTTTATCTCCGAGATCTCTTTGTAAGAAGGAGACACTTCTGTACCCAATGATCGTGAACGATATGCTACCTGTTGATTGTTCTCCTTTCTGTCTGTCTGTCTCTCTCTCTCTCTCTCTCTCTCTCTCTCTCTCTCTCTCTCTCTCTCTCTCTCTCTCTCTCTCTCAACACACATCTTTTTTCATCTCATTCTCCAAAATTTCTTTATGGTGGGAGACAATTCTGTATCTAAAAGATATAATGTGTGTGTGTGTGTGTGTGTGTGTGTGTGTGTGTGTGTGTGTGTGTGTGTTGTGTATGTATATATGTTTAATTGTTTTCTCTCTCTTTTTCTCCCCCCCCCCCCCCCTCCGTCTCTCTCTCTCTCTCTCTCTGTGCATTTTTTTTCCCTTTTTTTTTTCTTATTAACACACACACACACACACACACACGCACACACACACACCACACACACACACACACTACACACACACACACACACACACACACACACACACACACACTAACACTAACACACACACACACACACACACACACACACACACACACACACACACACACACACACACACACACACAACACTAACACACCACACACACACACACACACACACACACACACACATTCCAAAAATAAGAAAGGGGATGGGGTAGAGTGAGAGAAGAAAAGAGGCGACAGGCTGATAAGGGGGGATGGGGGGGGGGGCTGGGAGGAGGAGGGAGGTGGTAGAGGTGGAGGAAGAAGAAGAAGAAGAGGGGGTGGGACTGCGGTGGGAGAAATCGGGGCGGGGGGGGGGGGGGGGGGAGGGGGGGGGGGGGGAAGGGGGGGAGGGGTGGGGGAGGGGTGATGAGGGAGGGAATGTGGACAGGATGTTTTTTTCACTTCCCTATGACGCCCTCGGATGGGTCGAATAGAGTAGGCACACTCTGGCGGACAGTAATGAGTACTTCGCTTCATCTTTATAGCGACAGGCGTGACGTATTCCTCTCAACTTATTAACGGATGGGAATGCTAGTAGCGGAAAAAGAAAGAGAGAGAGAGAGAGAGAGAGAGAGAGAGGCAGACAGACAGACACACAGACAGAGAGAGACAAAGAGGGGGGGGGGGGGGGAGGGAAGTAGAAGAGGTGGAGGATGGTAAAGGCTTTCGATGCTGTGTTTCGTCTCTCTCCCTCCTCCCCCAGACTACTCTCTCTTCTCTCCACTACCCCCATCCCCTCCCGCCTCTCCCTCTCCTCCTCCTCCTCCCCTCCCCCACCCCCCCCCCCCCCACCCCTCCCCACCTCCCTTCCTTTTGCTTTGGTATCGACGTCATTCCTTTTATGGCTCTTTTCGCCTAGTGACTCCATGCAGGGCCGGATCAGTTAAATGAGAAAGGGGGGAGGGTTCAAAAGGGTGTGGGGTGGGGTGGAGATGGTGGCCCATTCCTGGTGTGGAAAACGGAAAAAGGTGCCCCCCCCCCCCCCCCCCTCCCCCCCGCCCCCACCCCCCCCCCCCCCCCCCCCCCCCCCCCCCACCCCTCCAAAAACATTTTTTGCCTGCTGGAGAAGAGGGAGGGGGAGGGTGGTAGTGCTGGTGGAAGGGGGAGGGGTTCTAGAAAAACCCCTTTCACCCCTCCCCTCCTCCGTCCTCTCAGGAAAGTGACGAAAAGTGAAGAGAAATAAATGAAACACAAGAGGAGGAAGAGGAGCAAGAGAAGAAGAAGAAGAAGAAGAAGAAGAGAAGAAGAAGAAAGAAGAAGAAGAGGAAGAAGCAGAGAAGGAAGAAGAGGCGGCAAGAAGAGGAGGAGGAGGGAGAAGGAGGAGGAGAAGAAGAGAAGAAGAAGAAGAAGAAGACCAATGGGAGAAAAAAGAGAAGAGAGAGAGAAAGGATGGAGAAAAGCGAGAAAAAGAAATAAAGGAAGAATCGGACAATTTGTATCAGAAATCGGTTAAGCTCTCTCTCTCTCTCTCTCTCTCTCTCTCTCTCTCTCTCTCTCTCTCTCTCTCTCTCAGTAAGATCCCAAATCATGTTAACAAAACATCCCTCCAAAGATGGCAACATGTAAAAACAGTTCCCTCCCTGTTTCCATTCAGCTAAGCCAGCATGGAAGAAGCGGGGGCAATGGTCGTGGTCTAGGCATGATCAGCGGCAACATTCCCTCACGGACTGCTCACAGCAAAGCATTTTGCAACAGGGCATGCAGACAAAACGGGTCAGGGAGGTAGGATCTCGAGTGATTTTGTGAATTTTCATACCACAACATCAGGAAGTGACTGAGTTCAGTATTGTGTGTGACACGTGACAAGTTCTGTATGACAGTGGTAGGCCTCACATTTCATCTTACACTAACAAACTTGCATCAGCATGGTGATTGCGCATGCTTGCATGCTGTAAAATTGATTGTCACCATCAAATGTTACGTGTCTGGTGACAATTTGGTGACAGTGGACACGACAAAGACGACATTCTACGACAGACAAAATGTAGTACAAATTACAGTGCATGATCTTATGAAACTGCCTGCCAATTTTCTTTATCCCCATAAGTTAATAATCACACATACCCATTTTTAGACTGAAACCTGTGAAAGAATCTGAAATCAAGGGGAAGTTTGCAGTCAGAGAAACGGAAGTATAAGAGGGGTTAACGCACACATACTTTCCGCAATCAGTTACCGTTCGACGCTGTTTGATTCGGCCAACGCAAATTCAAAAAAAAATTTAATCAGCATATACATAGCTGCAAAGTGAGGCGATTGCAGGCGGAAATCTAAACAAATTTCAAATGTAATTAATAGCAAACCGCCAACAAAACGTAGACAAACGAATCACAAGACAAAACACGACGCGTTTCGACCTTTTGGGTCTTCTCTTCAGGCAAGATACAAAAAACACTCAGGACAACGAAAATGAATGAAGATACGTAAATTGCTCGTTTATTTTCGTTGTCCTGTTTTGTATCTTGCCTGAAGACCTAAGAGGTCGAAACGCGTCGTGTCTTGTCTTGTGATTCGTTTGTCTGCGTTTTCTTGGCGGTTTGCTGTTAATTACATTTAAAATTTATTTAGCATATATATTATATATATAAAAAACATCCAAACAAGAACTCAACAACAGTCATGTAAAATATTTCCCATATTTCTCTCTTTGGGTTCTTCCTCAAGGGACTTATATATATATTATTCCCCTTCATCCACTCAAGCACATACTGTTAGGCAGAATTATCTACCGCTGCAGATATGAAAGCTTATCTCCCCCTATTTTTTTCAGTGTAAGGCATAAGAGCAAGCTTTGTTTATATTATAATTATATATTATATATATATATATATACACACATATATATATATATATATATATATATATATATATATATATATATATACGCGCTCTTAAAGCAGTTCTCCTGAACTCCTCCAGCCTCACACAGAGCAGGATAAAAATATCTAGTTGGAGGTCTTCTTCTGAGGGACGTGTTGCCATCAATTCAGGAATGTTCTCTTTTTTTTCAGAAGTTGTACCTGGATTAGCCCTGCAAACTACTCAATCCACATTCAGCGTGAATTCAAGAAAATGCAGCAAAAAAAAAAAAAAAAAAAAAAAAAAAAAAAAAAAAAAAAAAACCAGGGTCCCATACCTGGAAGTTATCTATGTAAAACAAGTCTTTGTTGTTTCGGGTCCTCTTCTCTGGAACTCACTTCCACCCCTGAGCTTAATGCCCGTGGAAGCTCAAAATATTACAAAAGGAAATGTCTGACATATTTTGCACACGCTTACTACGATGTTGATGTGCAGCACGTTCCGTGTTACTAGTGCCTGTGGACATGCTTGTTGTCACTATATTGTCAAACAGCATACATTTGTATTCTAATTTCCCCAATTGATTTTCGCTGTTTATAAACTAGTCTCACGGTTCCAAAAGTAGTTTACCACTGCCAGTGGTCGAACACGCTGTGTCGGTGCATGCAAAATGTCAATATGTTAAAAGATTTATAATGTACTCATGCTGTGCCTATGTGAAAGACAGCGTACTGCGCTGCGCATGTGATTGTGTGTACTTTTGAAGGAGGTGGGGAAGGAGATGGATGATGGTGGTTTTTCTTTCCTTTATTTTTTCTTCATTTTTCGTGTTTGACGTTCTACTTTTTATTTCTACTTTCTTCTGTTTTCCGCTCATAATATCAAAGTATTCCCCCCCCCCCCTCTCTCTCTCTCTCCTCTCTCTCTCTCTCTCTCTCTCTCTTTAATTTGCTTCTAAAGGTATCCAGTGCTTCGCACAGACGTAGCCTGTCGAGGTGGTATTTTGCATGCGACAAACAGAAGGATCAAGTCAATTCTTTGGTTGGTAAATTACAGCGGACAATTACCATCACCTTGTGGTTTTCCTTGAAAGGTCTGACTTCATTCGTATTGTATTTTCATGTCTTCTTCTTCTACACATTACTGAATAATGCATCATCTTTTTACACTTTTTTTTTTTTTTTTTGGGGGGGGGGGGGGGGGGGGGATTAATATTACAATGCTTTTCTGTTCCGTTTTGCAATAACGTAAGTAGTGGTAACTCCTCCCCGTTCCTACCCCCACTCCCCCCCCTTCCCTTTGCTCCTTGTATCGTGGCCCAAGGCTGGTGAACATTAAAGCTTTCTGTGATCTGAGTTATGATCTCTCTCTCTCCTCTCTCTCTCTCTCTCTCTCTCTCTCTCTCGTCCAAATTGACTGAAAGTGATCCACCGTGCTTTGCCTCGGTGAGGAAAGAGAATCTCGGTGTGAGTGCCCCCCACCCTAGGTAACTGGCTGTCTGGGTCGTCGTACCCTTTTCCAAAGTTGACATCTGTGAAATCCTCCACCACCACCACCCACCCCCTGACCTATGTCCCCCCCCCCCCCCCCCCCCCCCCCCCTCCGTGGCATCAAATGCTGGTTGTTGGGACCCATTCTGGCACTCCGATCGCCCCTGCGTGTTGTAGGTTCGAGTCTCCTGTCCCGGGGGAGGGGAGGACGAGGGAGGGGGGGGGGGGGGGGGGGGAGGGGGGGGGAGGGCGGGGGGGGCGGGGGCAGGACGAATGCTGGCCAATCGTAGGATGCATCAACACAGGACGGCACCGCTCCAAGAGCCGCTCAGGCCCTCCATGTGTTGACCCTCTCATCTCCAAGTATTGTTGTTCCAGTTCTAGCTGTGTCTTCTACTCTTTGTTGCTGTTTTCAAAAAAAAAAAAAAAAAAAAAGGGGGGGGGGGGGTTTGACATATCGTCAGTTCTTAGACGTAGGCTATATCACAGTTTGCTTTTTTTCTTGTGATTTTTTTTTATATTAAAACTCGCAATCTTCTCTCTCTCCTCTCTCTCTCTCTCTCTCTCTCTCTCTCTCTCTCTCTCTCTCTCTCTCTCTTCTCTCTCTCTCTCTCTCTGCCCTCAAAAAAACGGGGACGTCATCTCCCATTCCTCACCGCCTTGAAAACCAATCTTGCTTTATGAACGAGAATGTTGACTATGACTACATGCTGGTGTTCTTGATCATGGCTGCCTCATAATCACTGTTCATCCCTCCTCAGGCCAGGCTGATGAAACTATTTAGGTGACAGATGCTTTTTATTATATCCTCTTTCCGCATAGGAATGTACTGAGTAGGTGAGCGTGCGCGTGCGTGCATGCGTGCGAACGTGTGGGCGCGCGCGCGTGCGCGTGTGTGTCCTCTTTCCGCAGAGGAATATTATGTATTGAGTAGTGTGTGTGTGTGTGTGTGTGTGTGTGTGTGTGGTGTGTGGTGTGTGTGTGTATGCGTGCGTGCTTGCTCGCACATGTGTGTGTGTGTGTGTGTGTGTGTGTGTGTGTGTGTGTGTGTGTGTGCGGTGCGCGTGCGTGTGTTGTGTATGACAGACAATGAAACGTGTATATATGTTTTCCTTCATGCTAATTGAATCACTCACTGTTTTATTATAAACACGTTCTACATTCTGCCATCACATTTGTGTGGCTGATACCCGTGTAAAGACGAAGGCATATGGGAAAAAAAAAGCATCTTCTTGCTTGTGTTTTGTCCTTGGGAATAAAGATTCTAAATCACTCACTTAATCAGTGACTCTCTCTCTCGGTCTCTCTCTCTCTCTCTCTCTCTCTCATCTCTCTCCTACGCGGCCATTCCATGTCCCTCTCTCTCTCTCAGACCAAGCGCATGTACCTCTCCCCTCTCTCTCTCTCTACCACACACACCAACACACACACACACACGAGTGCACGCATGCACGCATGCACGCGAACTGGAGAGAGAGAGAGAGAGAGAAGAGAGACGAGAGAGAGAACATCATCTTGTATCCATGAAACGAGCGCTGGTGTAAAAACAAAATGGCCGCGAGGCGAGTAAACCAACGGCACGAAAAAAACGTTACTGTTTATAAGAACACTCACTTACAAAAGACCATTCCAAATGTATCTGTGGGGCTTTTTTTTTAGTCAGCGAGTCAAGACCTGAGACGCG
>JADBJO010002387.1:313185-328185 GCA_016801955.1 Conus betulinus
CGCCACCCCAGCTGGCGACTTACGATCTAATCAGACACAATAGCAAAGGGAGTTTATAGAATTCGTCGAATCACAGAGCCCGACGGGAAGAGAGAGAGAGAGAGAGAGACAGAGACAGAGACAGAGGGACAGTCCAACGTATAGCAGACGACGGGAATTAGATGCGGACAGACAGACGGGCAGATAGATAGATAGATGGATGGATAGATAGATAGATAGATAGATATAATGAATACATAGATACACTGATTGATAATAGGTAGGTATGCAGATAGGCAGGCAGCCAGATAGATAGATGAAGATGGATGGATCGATAGACTGAATATTAAGTTATGTAGGTGGTAGGTAGATAGGTTGTGCGTAGGTAGGTAGGTAGGGTAGACGGACAGGTTTTAAGACCGGCTGAAGAGGAGACTGAGAAAAAGAAACATATAGGAGGACACAGATGAACAAACACATAAACGAAGTCTAACTAAACAGCCTAGTGTCTGCGTCGCCTTCTTTTATAGTTTAAAGCTACGCCTTCTTCTTTACAAACAAGGTCAGCGAAGTTGGAAGGAAATCAATCGTACATCAGGCAGAGAACAGCAAAACAGTAAATAAACAAGTTTACGGTATTCCCATGATGTGAGCATTACACGCCCTAACCGCAAACGGACACTGCTTACGACACCGAATCGCCTCGTACAAATGCTATTTATCAAAAAGCGTAGTTGGACGCTGGGTGATTTAGGTGTCGTAGGAAGCATTCGTTTGAAATTATGGGGTATGTAGTCATCTCATCCTGGGAGCGAGATAAATGTTCTCGTCAAGGTCTGGAGACCAACAGAACATCCCTTATCTAACTAGCTTCAGCCCGTTACTCTGTGTTCTCCCCACGCGCAGGATTATACTGGTAAACGTTTACCGGCGGGCCGATAAAGCGTTCGAACATTCTCACTCTCGTCCGCCACCGGGGCACGAATCCAGTGGTGGATGATCACGTGATCCCTTGCTGAGCAAACAAACAGAGACGCGTTTCACAACGGCAGGATGGCCAGAAATCTGGCTTGCTTGGCGAGCGTCAGCGTTTGATAGCACACTAGCGGCGAGCGAAGCTTAGAGAAAGAGGCGAGTTTGCGACGCGGGTCACTCTCGCATGCGAGATGAAAACGGTGGAAGTTGTACCGGTCCTGCGGTTGGGTGCACGAAAGGCAGCAATGTTCTCTGGCTGGCCGATACACCGACCCTGGAACTAGAGCTTGAAGAAGCCCAGTCATGTTGCTCGTCTGAAACCTGTCTCGCACCCGTTCTTTACTCACCCTCCGCCTTGAGGTTAGCGTTGTACAATAAAAAGCAGTGATGCCTTCACTATCCCATCCACGCCTATCCTATCCTCACGATGGTCCCTGAAAACTGGCTTTGCACGAAGCGGATACTTTCGAGCCTCCATAATTTCTGAACAGAACTCGTGTTCCCCCCCCCCCCCCCCCCCACCCCCACCCCCTTTCCTAGCTAGTATAACAGCCAATCGATGGACGCCTCTTTGTCACGTGAGTTGACACGACAATTAGTCAATAGCCAACGGAAAGTAACCGACTGTGGTTTTCTTCAGCCAAAAATAGCTTCTTTTTTTGTAATTAATTCTTTTTCCGTTCTTTATTAAAGGACCAACGTCAATTTGTTGGTCATTCTAGCATGTACCTGAAGCAAAAAAAAAAAAAAAAAAAAAAAAAAAACAGAGGGTTCGCTATTCATCGGCGAATAACTATGGGTAGATTAGAATAGTCAGCAGATAGTTTTTCTATCGCAGTCAGGCACCTAATCCATGTGTACGATCGGCTTGCACATCCTTCTCCGCTAGTATAAACCAGCCTGTGTGCGTTGACTCTAGCGGTCCATAACAAACTTGTCTCAGGTCTGTTGGCCGCTGGTTTTCCTTCCCAATCGCCAAGAAAGATGGACAGAACTCGACGAATCGCTTCGCCCGTGTGGTAAGTTCCATGAATAAAAGAGAGAGAGAGATGGCGTTGAAACCAAGGACGCGAATTTTTAAGAATAATTCAACGCCCATCTTGCGGTCGAATTATGAGAAGATAAGCGATTGCTCGTTCTTCGTTTTCATTGTCCTGAATGTTGTGGTTTATCTTGCCTGAAGGAGGAGACCTAAACGGTCGAAACGCGACGTGTTTTGGGTTGTAATTTTTCTTCTCTTGTTTTTGGCGGAAAGGCTAAGAAACAGAAGTTTCAGTTTCCACCTGCAGTCACCCCCCTCTGAAAACAGAACTGAGATTAAAGGGAGATGCTTCAATACGTTTACATTGACATCAGTTTCGTCTTCGATCTGACCGAGAGAGAAACGCTTCTGTAAAGGTAGAGTTTAGAAAGGAAATCGTATAGGAATTATGTTCAGCTGTTATTTTCACACATACAACACACCACACACCACACACAAACACCACACACACACACACACACACACCACGCACGCACGCACGCACGCACGCCCATACACGCACGCACGCACGCACGCACCGCACGCATGCACGCACGCACGCACGCCACGCACACACACACACACACACCACACACACACACACACCACACGCACACCACGCCAGGCGTTACATGGCACAATAGGAATGTCTTGTGGCTGGCTGCTGCCAGGGACCCATGGGCATCATCCCCCACCTGCACCTCCTGTGGAAGCTAGAGACTTCGGGGGTCTCCAGGGACGTGTGGTGGACTGCGTGTAGGCGTTGGAGGTCTGTGGTTAGAACAGAAAATGGGTGGCATGCGTCCGTTGCGTGTGTGTGTCCGTGGGTACGGGCTTGTGTATGTGTGTGTGTGTGTGTGATGTTGTGTGTTGTGTGTGTGTGTGTGTGTGTGTTGTGTTGTGTGTGTGTGTGTGCGCGGTGCGTGTATGTGTTTGTATGTTTGTCTGTCTGTCTGTGTCTTCGTATGTCCGGGGCATGCACATGCATGTGTGTGTAATGTGTCTGTCTGTCTGTCTGTCTGTACGGGAATGCCACATGCATGTGTCGTGGTCTGGCTGGCTGGCTGGCTGGCTGGTGGCTGGCTGGCTGGCTGTGTATGTCCAGGACTTGCACATGCAGTATTGTGTGTGTGCGCACATGGTGATGTGTATGTGTGTGTGTGTGTGACAGAGAGAGAGAGAGGGGGGGGGGGGGGGAGGAGAATAACAAGTGAAATTTTTCAATGTTGTGTGCGCCTTCTCTAGGGTTGTATTTCAGTTTTAAAAATACAATGCCCCATTATTTAACATGACTGGGGGGGAAATTCGGTCTAAGCAGACGCAACATTCTAGTTGTGAAACACATTGATCACTTCTGATAAGTTAGCAAAATTTGCATGTATGCAATATATACAGCTCCGCCTACATATATGTGTGTCTGCCTGCTGTCTGCCTGTCTGTCTGCCTTTCTATCAGTCTGTCTGTCTGTACATGCAGAGAGAGAGGCCCATAAATGGATGGGGGGATAGGAGGGCACGCGCGGACAATTCCTCACTTATTAACACTGATTAGGAAAGTGACTTGTTGACGGGGGAGAACTTGGGTTTCATTGGGCGAGGAAGGGGGTGGGGAGGGAGGGGGGGGAGTAAGAAGAAGAAGAGGGGAGGTGGGGGGAGGAGATGACACTGTGAAATCGTAAATCGGAATATAAGCCCATCAATAGTAGCTTAGGGGAGAACATAAACACGCACACCGACACACACACTCGCGCGCGGGTGGCGTGCGCGCGCGCGCACACACCACACACAGAAAAAAAAACACACACACACACACACACACACACACACACACACACACACACACATATATGTTTGGGTGCACGTGCGTGCGTGTATGTGTGCTTTGCCGCGAGCGACCGAGTATGTATGTGGGGGAGGGGGAGAGGGGGCATGTGCTCACGCGCGCGTGCTCGCGGTGCTTGCGCACGCCCGCGTGCGGCATCGCGTCTGTGTGTGAGAATGTGTGTGTGTGAATGTGTTGTGTGCATGCGCTCAGTTCAGTTTAGTTCTGTGGTTTATTTAATGTCTTTTCATCGCCTGATGATATCAGGGACCCTGTTTAAAAAAGAAAAAAAAAAAGGAAAACCCTTCACACTCCACTTATCTAGCACTTTCAAAGCCATATCTGATATGTGCATATCTACATAAGTGAAATACCCTAATGGTACACAAAGTTGTGATCTTTACAAAAATTTTGCAACCTGTGGCTGCGAACAACCATGGCAGTTTTTCAGCAACACATGAAACCATATAACACATATATGACATTATCAAAGTCATTCATCTCAGTACCTTCTCCTGACCAGAGCGAGGTCAACACTGAGCATTCAAACACAAGATGACGCACAGAAATGTTTTTCTCTGCAGGACAAGTAATACCATGAGAATATTTCGTGTTCCAAGTATTCAGCCTTAATTTATGAATTAATCTAACAATGTGTCTTGGGCACAATGGTAAAGTAGCCATGGTTTGACTAAAATTCTGCTTATGTATAACCTTTCCATAATTTGGATTAATTCACAAAGGAGGACACATCTAAGGGATTTTTTTAAAAATAAATTTTCAGTGTTTCTATTCGCTCCTTCTTTTGCAAGACTGTCTGTGCTCTATTCATTTCACTTTATACCACAGTGAGATGGGACCCAACAAAAAATCAATTCTGATACCTAGAGTTATGAAACAATGCAGTAAATGTTTTATTACAAAAAGCAAATCTTTCTAGCTTTGCAGTCCCCAACGCTCTAATGGTTGTAAAACAGGATTATAGAATCACCACACAGTAAGATTTTATATAAGCACTGGTGTATCATGTATGTACATCAAAGCCTTCAGTATTGCAAATAATTCTGGGGGGTATAAATTGAAAAAACCTTTCCTAAAGATATGATTTTCCTGACAGTTTAAAGTTGGTATCATAAAGCCAGAATGCGCGCGTGCGCGCGAGCATACCTGTGTGTGTATGTGGTGTGTGTGTCTGTCTGTCTGTCTAGTCTATCTGTCTGTCTGTGTCTGAGTCTGTGCGCTATGCGTGTGCGTGCCGTGTGTGTTGGTGTTGTTTGATCCGTGCGTATTTCTGTCTTTTCCAGGCATGTTTTCCGCCTCCATCCCTCCCAAGGCGGTCAAACGTCTACGTCATACCACAGACTAAAACGAACGACCTGAATCGTACAAGTAAGAGAGAGAGAGCGAGATGGGAGGGGAGAGAGAGAGAGGAGGGGAAAGGGGAGGGGGGGGGGAGAGAGATTAGTCAGATCGCACAGTGACATGTGACGGAGGTGGGCGGTGGGGGGAAAGAAAAACACATCCAGGTGGATTGACGGAAAGCGGATGACGAGCACCGAGATAGAAAAAAAAAAAAAAGGGAAAAAAAAAAAAAACGGGCGGCAGAGCAGGACAGACAGACAACAGAGACAGATTTAGGGTGGGGGCTGGTGGGAGTGGGGGGTGCTGGGGAGGGCCAGGGAGGTTGTTTTGATATCCCAAAGGTGAGTGACACGGGAGAGTCTCTGCCGGGGAGGGGGGGGGGGGGGGGGGGGGGTGAAAAGGGGTGGCGCGCGCGCGGGGGGGGGGGGGGGGGGGGGGCGATTTGTCAAAGACCTTGTGAAACTAGGCATCTTGCTTATAACTTTATGTGGTATACACATGGTTTGTCCTGCGACGGTATTGTACTGTAACAATACAGATCTTTTATGATGTTAACCTGTGCATACACAATACACATCCTTCTGAGGTATCCCGTATGGACACAATGCACACCTTCTGAATTCGTGTACGTTGGACATGTAAACAGTACCATCCTTTTTGATGCTACCCTGTCATATCCACAATACAATCTGTGCTGACGTTACCCGTACGTACACAAGAAACATCNCCCCCCCCCCCCCCCCCCCCCCCCCCCCACCACTTTCATTGCTTGTTAGTTGTTGATTTAGCCGTTGCTCACCCATCGCCTGTTGGTATGAGTGAGCATCCATGGATAGGAACTAGTGTTCTTTGGTTGTGTCCCTGTATAACACTGGTCAAGAGCTATTTACCAGGTGGAGCTGGGCGATCACTTAACAATAACGGACGCCTGTAGCACCAGAATATAAAACATAGTGTGAAAGTAACATTTTATGCAAACATTGACTTACTCTTTATCAGCCTGTACGCATGAATAAAACATGTGTGGAAACAACCCTTTTATGCACAACTTGTCTTACTTTTCATCATGACTGGACAATCGGTGCTATAGTCTACGAAGAAGAGTAGCGCATGTGCGGGCCCGGTCCTGTATGCAAGGTTGATTTTTTTTTTCCTTTCTTTTCTTTTTCAGCTTTGTATGAAGTTGTTTGGTCTCATTTTTTGTTGTATCTCTTATACATTGTGCGAAAAAGAAAACTCCAGTCCTGGACAATGTGGGTTTACTGCAAGTTTCAACTGCCACTGCAGAAAGACCGTACGTTGTCTCGGCTCTCTCTCTCTCTCTCTCTCTCTCTCCTCTCTCTCTCTGTGTGATGTGTGTGTCTCTGTGAGTGCTGTGTCTATGTCTGTGTCAATCTCCTCACAGTGGTTATTCGATCCCCTTTTTTCATTTTTTGTTCATTTCCACACTGATCCTGTTCTTTCATCTTTTTTTTTTTATTAGCTGCAATACTTCTTAAGTCTTCTGAGCGGCGTTCAGCTCCTTATGTCCCACGTCGCCAGGAATTGCGTCTGGTCCCACGGCTTCGCTTTCCATTCGCTTATTCCCGGCGTTCCTCTTGTCGCTGTTTAAGTCAAGTCAATCAAGTGAAGAACACTTTATTATCTCCAAAGAGGAATTAAGAGTGGTCATAAAAAAATGTCTATGGATCTATATTTAACAAATCACAAATCATACCACACCCGTCCACACACACACACACACACACACACATCATATATATATATATAATATATATATATATGTGTGTGTGTGTGTGTGTGTGTGTGTGTGTGTGTATACACATATATATATCAAGAATACCACTAAAAGGCCTAATAAAATTCTAAAAGTGCTCAATCCCTTGGGGAGCAACATCTGTCAGAATTAGGATAGTATTAAAAAAGGAGATTAAAAACCAACAAAATTGTTTCGAGCTCTTTGCTCTCGTCAGGGTGTTCATTTTGGGCACGCTACCGGTGTTATATACTGTGTGTGCAAGCGTGAGTTCTGCATGTGTTTCACGTGGCCTGTAGCCTTTTTACAATTTTGATTTTTCCTTGGGTGCGTTCAGGGAGGGTGTGTTAAGGAATGGTGTGTTGACAAGGATTTCCATTTGTGCCTGCAATTGTTTATGATCTCTACTTTTGAATCAGAGTTGCTAGATGAGGTTTTGCATAATATCAGCCACTTTTCTGTAGAACATAGGTTGCATTTTTCAGAGATATTATTGTATGGTGCTGCTCTTTTTATACTTTTCCATGATATATTGTAGTCTATTTTTTTATCTTTAAGTTTCCAAATGTGTTTACTTAGTTCTGTTGGTTTTTATATTTTTCATTTTTGAAGGACTGTTTATGGTTTGCTATCTAGTTTTAAAATGGTTGGCAGTAATCTCTATGTATGTTTCTTTGTCACTATCTGTTGTTACTGTGGCTTGGTATACAATATTATTGTAAAGGCATTTATTATTCAGGGGGCACTAATCTTTTTTAGTGCAGTTACAAGATGTCCTTATTACCCTTTTTGGCTGTGTTGCCTTTAGTTTTTTGTTAGATGAGTCGATTATGTTTTTGAGGTTGGGCATACATGAATATGATAGCTTGATGGTGTTTTTATTGAATATCTTAGATAGTACATGTTCTTTTGGAAATGATGTTATAAGAATTTTGAAGAATCCTTTTCCTACATTAGTCTTTATTCTTCCATCATATTCCCTGCTATTGACCTCATATATATATATATATATATATATATATTATATATATATATATATATATATGTGTGTGTGTGTGTGTGTGTGTGTGTGTGTGTTAATTGTGAGCTGTAGTTCAGTTGGGTTGGGTTGCACGTGTTGTGCAAGGGGGGCCCTGTAAAGGTTGTAAGGCTTTCTTAATTAAGTATTATTGTATGGGGGTCCTATCAGGGTTGCTATTTTATATTTTGTTGATAAAAATTTCCTTTCGTACCTGCAACTGTCTACGATTTCAACTCTTGCGTTCAATGTTGCCATACTACGTTTGCATAGAATCATACACATTTCTGTTATGCACAGATTACATCTTTTTGTGCTATTATTGTTCGCTGCTGCTTTTCTGATTATTTTCCATGTGATGTTAAAATCTGTATTTGTTTTCTTAAGTTCCCATATATGTTTACTTAATTCTGTTTTGATGTTTGTATTTTTCATTCTTGAAAGATTGTTTGTGATTGGCATACCTAGCTTTGAATTTGTTTTCTGTAATGCCTATGTATGTCACTTTGCCGTTTCCTTGTCACAGTGGCTTGGTATACGATGTTACCAGAGAGACATTGGTTGTTCAGAGGGGCATTGTTTTTTGGTTGTGCAGTTGCAAGTTTTCCGTTTGTCACCCTAGTTTTTGACGTTGGTTTTCTTTTTGTTTGAAGCATCAATTATTATTTTTTAAAGATTTGGCATACAAGAATAAGAGAGGAGAGTTTAATAGTGTTCCTATTGAATATTTTTAAAAATTTATGGTCTTTCTGGAACGATTCTGTTAATATTTTAAAGAATTCTTTGCCCAATGATGGTTTTCACCCTGCCATCATATGGTGGGTTGTTGTACCGGTTATTTTCCTCTTTCTCTGTTCTTCTTCCTGTTTCCAGTGGTACTTTCAGGTTCATATTTCAACTTGTAGTTGTATCCACTTTTCAACAGTGCTTCTTGGTAGTCTGTTGCTGCATCGTTGAATATTTCTTCGTTGCAGGAAAGTCTGGATAACCTCTTGTTTATCCCTTGTGGTATGGTTTTTGTGATTGTTGGTGGGCGATTGCTCATGGAATTTACATACAATGCTGTATCATTAGGTTTTTTGTATGTATGGTCTGTGTTGGTTTTTGTTTAAGTCTAATGTTACATCCAAGTAGTTACTACTTTTTTGTTGGCTTCTATTGTAATTTTTAAGTTATGGTTTTGAAACAATTTGCATAGTTGTTTCTTTTTATTCTCTACCTCTCTAGGTGTGTTGTCCAGTGCTGCCCAATCCGTCATCTCTGTATAGCCCAACTTTATGCCCAAGTAATTTCTGCATTTTTGACAATAGTAACAGGCCCACTATCTCACATGTTTCTGCACCCATCGTATGAACCCATGTAACGTCAAAAGTGGAATCAAAAGTGGAATTTTTTTTCACTTAAGGCTCCTTTTTATTATACAATAGAGGTTCTTTTGCGTGGAATATAATTTCCAATTCTGAATTCTGAAGCTTTTCTGAGCAATTTTTCAGTGATGGATGGGTAAAAATCCACAATGTCGAATGCGATAAAGGTTTTGTTTTGTTTGTTTAATTTTGGAACCATTGCACCACGTAATATGTATTTTTCCAAAGGTTCAGTTCAAAATTCGATTTGATGTCAGCTACTACTTTTTCTAGAATTTGCTTGCTTACTCTTCCTAGTTCAGACTTTGTGGGGTTGATCAGTCTACATGTGGGGTTGTTTTGAAAATTAGGGTTTGTGATCTTTGAGTGTTATGAATGCTTTCTCTTTTTGCCGTGGTTTGTATCCTATGACTTAGTTCTATGTGCTCCACCAGTTTCTTTTCTTCTTCTCTGATGGTAGAACATGTTTTCTCTTCAGCTTTTTCATAATTCTTTTGGATGTTTTTACTGAGGAGCTGCTCGTAATCTTTTACTTCCATTTTATAAAAATTACTAGTTTTGTCTGCTTTGACAAATTTTTTTTTATCATCACAACCCTAATTTTCAACAAATAGCAACCCTGATAGGAGCCCTCATACAATAATACTTAATAAAGAGAGCCTTACAACCTTTACAGGGCCCCCCTTGCACAACACGTGCAACACAACACAACTGAACTACAGCTCATAATTCAAAACACACACACACACACACACACACACACACAACATATATATATATATATATATATATATATATATATATATATATATATATATATATATATAATTGAGGTCAATAGCAGGGGATTGGCACGGGATCTGAAGAAAGGAAGGACCTCGAAACAATTTTGTAGTCCCAGATTTTAAGATTTATTTCTAATCATTACTTAGCTGCCCACATGGTTGACCACTTTTTCAAAAAAAAAGCCGGAAGATATACTACTGACTATATATATATATATATATATATATATATATATATATATATATATATATATATACACACACACATATACACACACACACACACACTCTCTCTCTCTCTCTCTCTCTCTCTCTCTCTCTCTCTCTCACACACACACACACACACACACACACACACACACACACACACAAACAAGCTTTCTGAACCGCATCTTACAGAAAGTTCACTTTTGATTCAGGAGTTTTGGTGGAATTGCGAATGAAAACTGTTTGTTTGTTTGTTTTTGTTTTTTGTTTTTGTTTTGTTTTGTGTTGTTTTTGTTTTTTTGTTCTAATTGTTTTGACTTTGGGGATTTGGAATATTCCTCCAGATGGTAGAGTATTGTAGTTTGTTTTGTTATTTTAAAGAACATGGGGCCTATCGGCAGCAATGTTCACGGCTTTTTGTGTGACAGTACATTCATACAATTTATCTAACTGTTCTTGTTTTTTGGCAATAATTTGTATTCACCACTCTGTTTAAAATGTTTTATGTCATCACGTGGTTGAAATTGTCTGTGAGGGTTTTGAGGCACAGCAGTGGTAGTGGGGTGAAATGTCCTCCTATAGCTACTTGAAATTATTTAGTGATGTCAGGCTCTTTCAGTTTGTCAAGACTGAATTTGAGATGGCTGTTCTTCACTCTCTGGTTAGTCTCTGAATGTACTTTAAAGTTCATCATGACGATGTTGTGCTCACTTCCAATGTCGGTTTCTAGAAATGTCCTTTTTTTCAAGCCGTATTAAGGCGAACCGTATTCCGGTTCTCTACAAAATCATGGTCTGTCTAGCTCTCTGTACTGATCATTTGAGGAGTGCCATGTCCATCTTTGTGATGCTTTACGCTCATCAAAAGTGTTGGCAAGATCCATGGCATCATCAATGGCGAATTCTTAGAGGCGTCCCTTGCTATCATTGGGTGGTTTCATTACGATATGTGTCGCAAGAATTCTTCCGGTCCTCTTGGGTATGTATTGGGTGTCATGGCATTCCAGTCATCTTAAACAATGAAGATTTATTTCCTTTCAATCTTTTTGATGACCATTTGGAGCAAGGGGACGAATTCTTGAATCTTCTCATTGTCATAGTTTAATGTGGGAGCAAACCTTTGCATTAGTGTGGTTTTGAATGGCTTTGCTCACAGTCGAATTCTGCTGGATACGGGGTAGCGTCCCATTACAGCGTTTCTGATGTCCTTGTTAACTAAACAACCCCACTGTATACATGTTTGTCTTTTTTCCACAGCACAGTACGGGACATGCCTTCTTCTGTCTATACTTCGTTGTTCTTCCATCTAATTTCGCAGAGGCTGGAAACTGTGCCGCTGGAATCAAACCACCTAATGGGTCACGTCTTGTAATGTTCCAGCCTGCCTGAGTGTTCTAACGATAGTAGGTGGAGAATGTGATAAGGTTTCTCCCCCGGATACTTAAGAGGCGTGGTGAATGTTTAAGCGGGCTAATGCCGACCTTGCATGATCTCTGTACTTCCTTCTTCTCTGTGGTGTGCCGTACACAAGTCGAATCCAGTGGAGTCCATCACTCTCCAGGTTAGATTATCGGATTCTCTCTCTCTTGTTGTTGTTGTGTGTTGTTGTTGTTCTTGTTGTTGTGGTGGTGGTGTGTCGTCGTCGTCGTTGAATTTATTCCACACATGCGTCAGGTAGCACTGAGCTATATGGCTACCAGTAGAAGAGAAGAAGCTATGACCATAATGTACCAGAACGTGTACTCTCTGTAATTATTTTATTGAGTCAGACAGACAGACAGACAGACAGTCAGAGAGAGAGAGAGAGAGAGAGAGAGAGAGAGAGATCTGGCCCTATTACAAAATACTGCAGCTAAAAACTGGCACAACCAGTACTTCTATTATACGGGGTCGATACTAACTTCATGCGCTAGGGAAATGTTTTGCAGTGATGGCCTAGAAAACTCCACGTTGTAATAATATGTCCATGTTTGCATGCACAACAGCGGACGAAAACGGGAACGAGTCGGCACTCACAGAAGTTATGGAAGCATGAACTATATTTGTCTTAATGCGTGTCTTATTACCATCTTCTACCTTCAAACTCTGGATTCTTGTAACCTTTGAATAGTCAGGGGAGTCTCTGTCTCTGCCTTTGTCTCTGTCTCTGTCTCTCTCTCACTCTCTCTCTCTCTCTCTCTCTCTCTCTCTCTATATATATATATATATAGAGAGAGAGAGAGAGAGAGAGAGATAACATGCATACACACACACACACACACACACACACACACACACACACACACACACACACACACACATACACACGCACGTACGCACACACGCACGTACGCGCGCGCGCGCATGCTCGTGCACGCACGTACACGCACGTACACACACACACACACACACACACACACACACACACACACACACACACACACACACACACACACACACACACAACTTCAAATCATTCATTTTTGGCTAATGTATCAAAATATTTACTTCGCAGTCCTATCAGTACATTAGTATGAGATTTCAGTATTTTTTAAGCAAACATTGTTTATGCTGTTCATGTTCACTGATTTAAGCTTTTATTTTCAATAATGTTTTCATTTGTATAATAATATCAATGTCATCTTGATGTATATCATTTACAAATATCACAATCGTCTAAAAACACACGCCATGTGAAAAGACGTAAAACTAAACAAACAAACAAATACACACACACACACTCACGCACGCACGCACGCACAGAGAGAGAGAGAGAGAGAGAGAGGAGTCGAACAGACAGACAGAGACAGACTGACTGACTCCAGTCGGCTGCTGAAACTACCAGTGTAGAAGTCTTCATTCTTCCTCTCAGCATTGTCGTGTTTTTTTTTTTTAACGCGGTTTTTTTTTTTTTTTTTTTTTTTTTTTTTTTTTTTTTTTTTTTTTTTTTTTTTTTTTTTTTTTTTTTTTTGGGGGTGTGTTGGTTGTTGTTGTTGTTGTTGTTGTTGTCTTTGAGGGTTTGAGTGTGGGATGGCGGTGGGCAAGGGAGGAGGAATCAGTCAGATATCATTTTCATTCTCCATTTTTCGAAGAATTAACTCGTCACAATTAGCTCATCTTCTATTAGCAAATGTTTCGGCTTACCTGCGTCTGTATTCACTTTTAAAACGACGAAATGATATGTGTGCGTGGTTGTGTTGTGTTTTTCTTTTTATTGTTTTTGTTTGTTTGTCTGTTTTATTTTTTTTTATGGTACTCTTGTGTCTGTTACTTTTCTTGGTTGCAATTACGTACATACATCTGAAGAAGTTTCCTTTTTGTTAGTTTTTTGTGTGTTTGTTTGTTTGGTGGTGGTGGTGTTGATAGTGGTGGGTGGTGGTGATGATGTTTTAGCGTCTGTGGCATGTTCCCCGTTCACATTGTGTGCGTGTCTTTGCTGCTGTTTTTTTGGGTCGGTCGGTCTGTTTTCTTTCGTTCTGTTTGTTTGTTTGTGTGTTTGTTTGCTCTCTTAGTTGCAAGTGAATAAGTTCATATACCTTTCGTTGTTGTTGTAATCAAATGAACATGAGATGGTGGCAATTGCTTGTATACGTTTCTTTTTGTTTCCTTCTTGTTTTTTTATAATACCGGAAACTTCTTCATTTCGACACAGTTCAAACGAATGCGTGAAACATTCACGAATAACAAGTACTGACGGGAATATGTGCCTGTGTGTTCGTATAAATAGGTGTATGTAATTGAGCGCGCATGCGTGTGTGTTTGCAATATAATTTGCTGGGATGATAAGAAAGTTATGAAGAAATAGTATGAAAGACAATACAAATGCACATTTAGGTATCTTTCATACAAATGGTCTGTGCTCCTTCCCCCCCCCCCCCCCCCCTCTCTCTCTCTCCCTCCTCTCTCTCTCTCTCTTCTCCCCCTCCCCCCTTTTTTTTTTTGGAATGGAGGTGAAGGGAGGGGGTGGGTGTTATGAATTAATTTTAGATATTCATTTGTCGTTAAAAAGATTGACGGCAGTGATAAAAACAAAGATATTTATGACCCTGCTGCAAATCTTTACTCACGTACGTCAACAAGTGGATTCATGTAGTCATGCACTTTCGGATGTGTCTGTATTTGTGCGTGCGTGTCTGCCTGCGTGTGTGTCCAAGGTAAAACTGAGGTTGCATTTTTTTTAGCTAGTAGTAGCATTATGGTCATCAAAGTTGTCAAAGCAATAAACATTGTTGAGAGATTTTCAGCCATCTCGTGCTTGAAGATGTCACCAAAGCGTGATGACCGTAATTTGCAAAAGACGTCTTCACCAACATTTTTGGATGCTGCAAAACTGACGTGTTGTTTGAACTTTTAATCACATACAGTTACTGCTTAGGACACTGAAAAAGGAGATGAAAATAAGAGATTTAAGAGACGTGAAAATGTCATAACGAATATTAAGTTACGTTCTGTCAAGATCAAACGGTTTAATTTCTACCCAGCAGAGTCAAAAGTATACATAAATGTATTTCTGAACTTAAACGTTACGATAGACCACATATAGATATATTTTGCCAAATATATGCAAATAAACTATGTGAGTAAGCATCCTGTCTTTGTGCTTAATCAGACCAATGAAGCATCATGAAAGGAGCAGTTAAAACTGTCTTTCCTATTTTAACAAGAACAGACCATCACAGAATCCATTGAAGGTCACTGTGAAATTTTGTTTTGTTGCCAAACTGATGGAAA
>JADBJO010002387.1:335685-336804 GCA_016801955.1 Conus betulinus
AGAGGTGTTGACTTCGTCCTCACTCGGACAAGGAACCCAGAGGTGTTGACTTCGTCCTTCACTCGGACATGAACCCCAGAAGTGTTGACTTCGTCCTTCACTCAGACAGGAAACCCAGAGGTGTTGACGATGCTGATGTACGGCGGAGGCTTTCCAGAGAGGTCCAAAGAGCTTCTCCCCCATCAATGCGTCTGCAGGCCAGGTTTTTGCTCGAAGGTTTCGGTGTGTTGGACAGTCCTGCAGAAAGTGCTCCGCAGTCACTGGAGCTGTTCTGCATGGGCACCCTGCAGACTCACCAATGTGGGATTTAGTCAAACCTGTGTTTGAATCGAGAGCGGGTCTGTCTGTCCATCTCGCAATGCTCACTTGGTCTGGTCCAGGTAGGAGCTAACGGGCATTGTTCCTGTTTTACTTTGGGTGTTGTTGAAGCTATTTTTTTTTTTTATCTGCCCCTCTTGGGTCTTGGCTTCTTTAAAACGAGACTTTCCAACTGGGGGTTGTCGTCTGCCTTCCGTAGCTCGTAGTACAGCTTTCTCTTCGCCCTGTATGTTGTTGGGGGGTCACAACAAATCTTGTCTGATAATGTGATATCGATACTACCTTTTTCCATGTACCATAAATAGTTACGTTCTCTCTAAGGTGCCTTCGACATGGTGGAAATTCTGTCCCGTTAGGCACGCGCACTAACTTCTTACAACACTGGGGCCCCGTACGACGATTTACACACAACAACAACAACAACAACAACAACAGCCTTCAGTCTTACCCGACTGCTGCTACTAACGGTTTACTGGAACACCATACGAGGGCGTATGGGGATGCAGCCCGTCTGCCTCAAACGTTCTTTTTTTCTGACGGTTTCGTGGCTTGAAACTGCTTTCTGCCTTGTTTCTCACCCACGTTTTTGCTGTTCACGGTCAGGTGAACGAGCAAGGTCGGAGATGGACGGGGTGGAAGGATAATTGGATGTTCATGGGATTGGTCATGATGCGTTTAGCCAGGCCGACCGCAGGGGTGGTGGGTGGAGGGGATACCGGGCTGTTTTCTTGTCAGTTCATTTCCCAAACATGCTTTAAAACAGCTTAGAATTCGGTCTGTTTTCAAAAACAGTCTTAGGTC
>JADBJO010002388.1:5000-7500 GCA_016801955.1 Conus betulinus
ACACACACACACACACACACACACACACACACACACACACACACACGCCACGCACGCACGCACGCACACATTCACGCACGCACGCACGCACGCACACACACACACACACACACACACACACACCACACACACACACACACCATTTCAAGTTTAAAAACAAACTGAATCCTGTTTACAGCCTCATTTCAAAACAAAGCAAAAAAAAAAAAAAAAGAAAAAAAAAAAAAAAAAAAAAAAAAAAAAACCAACCAACCAACTAACCAAAAGCAAACCAAACTTAACAAAACGAAATCGCTTACTGGAGGGAAAAAAATGAACAAACAGGCACAGCGAGAAAGGATGGGGAATTAAGGAAGACGTGGAAGTTTTTTCCCCTTAGGACTTGTTACAACGTCAATAACACATGTATTTTGTTGTTGTTGTTGGGTTCCTCCTCGCCCTCCCCAACCCCCTCCCTCCCTCCCCCCTCCCCACCCCCCCTCCCGCGTGGGTTATGTGTCAGTCTTCTTCTTCTGCGTACGCTCGCTGATACCCCTGCAGACACTCCCTATATGGACAGACAAGTATTAATCCCATCTACCCAACAAAGGCAGTGGAGTTTTGTGTGTATGACCGTTTTTTTCATCCCGCCATTAAGGCAGCCATACTCCATCTTCGGGGAAGGTGCGTGCTATGTGTAACGTGTCTCCATACCAACGGCCAAATGGCCTTCTCTTCTGAAAGTTGGTGATGGGATTTTACGTGTGTGCAAGAGGTTATGCGTGCGTTCACACACGGAACCTCGGTTTCCAGTCTCATTCGAAGGACGCTGTTTGGGAATAGAGTAAGAACCAATGTGAACTCCCAGGGAAAAATCCCCCTGAACCGAAACGGCCCCGGCGGAGATTCGAACCCGCAACCCTTGTATTATGAGTCCGACCACAAGAGACTTCTTCTTTGGTACAGGGGCAGTAATATTAGGTGATTGAAAAGAAACCTGATCATGGCCGTGGAGGAGGAGGGAGGAGGAGGAGGAGGAGGAGGAGGAGGAGGAGGGCAGGAGGAGGAGGAGGAGGAGCGAGGAGGAGGAGAAGGAGGAGTAGGGGAAGGAGGGGAAAAAAAACGAGGGAGGAGGTTTGCTGGTGGTGGATGGAACCGTTCCCTCTCGAGGGGAGGTGGACGAGGAAGAGAGGACGAGGGGGAGAGATAGGTGGGAAGAAGAAGAAAGAGAAGAAGGAAGGCAAGAGAAGAGAAGAAGAAGAAGAAGAAGAAGAAAGAAGAAGAAGAAGAAGAAGAAGAAGAAGAAAAGAAAAAGAAATAAGAAGAGAAGAGAAGAACATAGGAAGAAGTAGAGAAAGAACAAAAGAAAGAACGGGAAAGAAAAAGAGAAGAGGAGATCCCCCACCAGACAAGAAAGAAGAAGAACACACCACCCCCCAGACACCCAGAAGACCCAAATGATACCAAGAGACCCCCAGGCCCCACCCCCCCCCAACACGAACACGAAACCCGAAAAAGAAAGAACCAGCCCACAGAAGAAGAAGAAAAAGAAGAAGAAAGAAGAAGGAAGAAGAAGAAAAGAAGAACCCCCCACAGCAGACCGGAAATAAGAGAAGAAATAAAATAAGAATAAGAAATAAGAAGACAGGAAGAAGGAAAAGAAGAAGAAAGAAGAAATAAGAAGAGACAAGAAAAGAAGAAAAGAAATAGCGAAGAAAAGAATAAGAAGAAATAGAAGAAGACAGAAAGAAATAGATAGCGAAATAAGAAGAAATAAAAGGACAGAAGAAGAGAAGAGAATACGAAGAAGAAGAAGAAGAAGAAGAAGAAGAAAGAAGAAGACATAAGAAAAGAAGAAGAAAGAAGAACAGAAACTAATAAGAAGAGAGAAGAGAAGAAGAAAGAAGAAAGAAGAAAGAAAGAAAGAAGAAGAAAAGAAGAAGAAAGAAATAAGAAGATAAAAAGAAAAGAAGAAGCAATAGAAGAAGAAGAAGGGGGGGAAAGAAGAAGAAGAAAGAAAAAGAAAGAAGAAGAAAAAGAAGACGAAAGAAAAGAAAGAAGAAGAAGAAAAAGAAGAAAGAAAGAAAAAGAAGAAGAAAGAACTAAGAAGAAAGACGAGAAGAATAAGAAGAAGAAAAGAAATAAGAAGAAAGAAGAAGAAAGAAGAACGAAAGAAGAAGAAGAAAAGAAAGAAGAAAAGAAGAACGAAAGAAAGAAAGAAGAAAGAAGAAGAGAAGAAGAAGAAGAAGAAAAAGAAGACGAAGAAGAAGAAAGAAGAAGGAAAAAGATTAAAGGAAGAAGAAGAAAGGCAGAAGACAAAGAAGAAGACATAAGAAAAAGAAGAAGAAGAAGAAGAAGAAATAGAAGAAATAGAGAAAAGAAAAGGAAGAAAGAGAGAAGAAGAAGATAAGAAGAAGAAAAAGAAGAAATAAGAAGAAGAAAAGAAGAAATAGCAAACACTCCACCAAGAAACTAAAAATATCGACACAAATAACGCCCACAAGTTAATAACACAAGAAAG
>JADBJO010002388.1:20000-30000 GCA_016801955.1 Conus betulinus
TGTACATTTTCACAATGAACCACCACCACCACCACCACCACCACAGACATTGCACGGCGAATCCGGTTGCCATAGGGAACTTGGGGAGATAAAAGGCCGGGATTGAAGAAGGGTTTTTTTGGAGGTGGGTGAGAGGTATGTGTGTGTGTTCGGGGGGGGGGGGGGGGGGAGGGAGGGAGAGAGGGAGGGGGGGGAGAGGGGGTGTAGGGAAAGGAGGGGAGGGGAGGGCAGATAGGGGGAGATAAGGCCGCCCTAACGGATAGGACGTCATCTCATGACTTTGTTCGGTGGGCCGGGCGTTGAAACACCCGGCCCTGGTTCGGCCCTCTAGCAGCGGGTTTCACCGGTTATTCATTCCAATGGCTGAAGTGGCTGACAAATTTAGTCAGCAGCCACACGAGAATGTGGGAAGGTAAAAAACAAAAAACGAAAAAGGAAAAGAAGAAGAATAAGAAAGAAGAAAGGCACGATACAGAAAGGAAAGAGGAAGGGGGGAAAGAACTAAGCGTCTGAGGAATGGAAAGAAAAAGAAAAGAAAGAACAAAGTATTGCAGCGGGTATGATGTAAGGCCTATCATTCATGGATGGGCGTAAGGCGCCTATGCGCGATACAGAACGTAACGTGCCCTGCGTGCACGCACGCCGCGCGCGCCCTCACAACACCGCGAACGCATCACACATCATACACACACCACACACACCTAACATGCATACCACCGGCATGCACACACACGCGCATGCATACAGAGAGAGAGAAGAAGGGGGGAGGAAGAGAGGCAGAGAGAAGGGGAAAGAGAATTGAGAGAGAAACTGAGAGGGAGAAAGGGAATAGAGGGAGAAGCGAGAAAGAGAGAAAGAACAGAAGAGAAAGGGGGACAGGAAAAGAGAGGAAGGACGGGACCTAGGAAGGAAAGAAAGGAAGAGGAAAAGGAAGAGCGGAAAAGGAAAGAAGAGGAGAACGACGGAAAAGCTAAGGATAGAAGGAGAGAAGAACAGGGGAAGCGGGAGAGAAGAAAGAGAACATAGGAAGAGAGAGGTGGAGAAAAGTAAAGAAAGCCCAGAAAGTGAGGAGGAGAGGAGATGAGGAGAGGAGAAAGGAAACGTGAAGGTGAAAGAAAGAAGGAGAAAGACGAGAGAAAGAACTTTACAAGCGAAACACAAAGCAAGAGACACGCATGAGAGAAAAGAGAGAGAGACAGACAGTACAGAGGACTTACTAGGAAAGCAATAGACACTGTCTGGAGGAGGAGCGAGCGAGCGCGAGAGAGGGGACGGGAGAGCGAGGAGGGAGAGAGGAGAGGCGGGTGATGGAGCGGGAGGAGAGGAGGGCGAGGGGAGAGGGCAGAGGGATGGAGAGAGGGGGAGGAGGTGAGAGAGGTGGGAGCGGGACGAAGTAGAGGAGGAGAGAGGAGACGGTTTTCTGTGAGGAGGCGGAGAGGAGCGAGTGAGAGAGAGGAGAGAGAGAGAAGGAGAGGGGAGGAGCCCCCCCAGAGCTGGGAGGCGGGAGAGAGGAAGGGGGGGGACGGAGGGATGGAGAGAGAGAGCGAGAGGGAGCGAGAGGGGCGGGCGAGGAGAGGAGATGCCGAGGAGGTAGGAAGAGAGAGAGAGAGGTCGGAGAGGGGAGGAGGAGGAGAGAGGGAGGGAGTGAGGGTGGAGAGAAGGATGAGAGATGGGAGGCGAGAGGAGCGGCTTCCTCGCGAAAAGCAATAGGGGAAAAACTATATGAACACCGTATGAGAGAGAGAGAGGACGGGCGGAGAGAGGAGGACGCGCGGAGGGGGGCGAGTGGGGAGAGAGGAGGCGGAAGAGAGCGAGCGACTGAGAGGAGAGAGGACTCCTCGCGAAGCACTCGGACACTGTATGCGAAGAGAGAGAGAGATGGAGGGAGAGGATTGAGAGAGAGGGAGAGAAGAGGACTTTCCTAGCGAAGACTAGGAACCGTATGAGAGAGCAGAGAGAGGGATGAGAGAATGAGAGAGAGAGAAGAGAGACAGACAGACAGACAGACGCCCGTGGACTGCCTAGCGAAGGCCAGCAATAGACACCGTCTGGTACGACGAAAGCCGTAATGAGAGGTGTCTTGGACTATCTGTTCACATTTAACATGCGCCCGCTCAACGCGGCGTACATCATAGGCTAGTATGCCCCACTCGTGCGTGCCTGCCAGTAAGGACAGAAAATAACAAAAAACAACACAAGAACAACAACAGCCAACAAAAATAAGCGGTCTCGACGTTAACGAACTCTTGAAGAGAACTTATCACTTATTCCCGGCTAAACCCATACCCAAATAGCGCTTGGCTTTCTCGAAAGGCAACCCCCCGTCCGAAACCGGTACACTTAATCTTGATAATGCAGTACGGAGAGAGAGAGAGAGAGGCGAGAGAGGCTAGAGAGCGCGAAGGAGAGAGGGACCGAGACAGAGACAATAGACCGACAGCAGACAGAGAAGAGACGAGGAGCTGAAGAGAGACCGACAAGACGAGAGAGAGAGGAGAGAGAGGAGCGAGATTCAACGTGAGAGAAGAGAAGAGAAAGATCATACTATCGTGTAGAAAATCAACATCACAAAATATAACCAGTTTCAACTGGTCTTGTTTGTTTGTTTGTTTTTTGTTATCCTATTACTATACACCACTCCACCGTTACCGCGACAGGCAATACCGTTCAATCATTCCTACAGTTTACTTTGCTTTGTCCCCCCCCCCCCCCCCCCCCCCCCCCCCAAACTCCCATTCTCCTTTACATAGAAAAGAAAAACAAAATCGCAGCTTTTAGCAGCAGACTCCCCAACAACAACCACTCCTATATTCACCACTGGGTCAGGTGCCCGTCACAATGCGCATTCCCTGTGTCATCACGGCCACCCAGCGGCCAAGGAAAACAGCGCTGTAGGGAGGGAAGAAGTTACCCGCTGTTGCACTAAGACTAAGGAGTTACGCTGGAGATTTGCTGGACTATATTTTTCCCCCGGGTTTCGGACTTAAATGATTTCACGTTCGATCGCACGCGCGCGCACGCGCGCGCGCGCATACACACACACACACACACACACACACACACTCTCTCTCTCTCTCTCTCTCTCTCTCTCTCTCTCTCACGCTATACGCACACACACAACACACACACACACACACACAACACACACATCAATACACGTACACTCACCTACACACTCACGCACGTAAGCGCGTGCACACATACACAGCCACGCACGCGCGCGTTACCCCGTGCACGCACGCACATACGCACCCCCCCCCCTCTCTCTCTCTCTCTCTCTCTCTCTCTCTCTCTCTCTCAATTTCAGACAAGATCGCATAAAACAGCACCAGCAGCACTATTTGCTTTCCCTCACAGATCAAGGCAAACGTCCCGCCGCCAGAACTCATACAAACGATGTTATCGCTGACCCAATACACGGAAAAAAAGCCCAGTCAAAACACAGTAGAGACAGACAGCATGGGATCGCCAACTGGGTGGAGTCAATTTCATGCTGGGGAGGAGGGAGGTGGGGGGGGGGGGGGGGGGGGCGGGAAAGACAAGCACGTAACACTTGAAGCACCGTTGCTCTTGTCTGTCATTACCACTGCTACTACTTACATCCCTCTGTGTGTATTCTGTGCTTTACACACGTCTTCAGTTCACCCTTGTCGATCATGCATCCTTATGTCATTTCCTTAGTCCACCATTAATTACTACTGCTACATTTCCTTAGTCCAACATTATTACTGCTACATTTCCTTAGTCCACCATTACTACTGCTCCATTTCCTTAGTCCCACCATTACTACTGCTCCATTTCCTTAGTCCACCATTACTACTGCTCCATTTCCTTAGTCCACATTACTACTGCTACATTTCCTTAGTCCACCATTACTACTGCTCCATTTCCTTAGTCCACCATTACTACTGCTACATTTCCTTAGTCCACCATTATTACTGCTACATCCTCGTGTCCTTTTCTCAGTCCATCATTATTACTACTACATCTCCGTGTCTTTCCTCAGTCTATCATTATTACTGCTACATCTCCATGTCCTTTTTCCAAGTCCACCATTATAACTGCTTCAATTTTACTGCATCCCCGTGTCCTTTCTTCAGTCCACCATTTTTTACTGCTACAATCCTTGTGTCATTTCTTCAGTCCACCATTATTACTGTTACATCCATGTGTCATTTTTTTCAGTCCACCATTATTACTGTTACATCCATGTGTCATTCTTCAGTCCACCATTATTACTGTTACATCCGTGTGTCATTTCTTCGGTCCACCGTTTTTTACAGCTACATCCCCCGTGTCCTTTCCTTAAACCCTTTCTTAGTCCACGCCGTTATCACCATCTCATCCTCGTGTTCTTTCGACACACATTCCGTAGTCCACTAAAGTCATACATGTGCATCATCATTTTATTTGAACACAGGGGGGAAAAACCAGTACTTGGATTTGGGTTTGCACATATTACTTTAAGCAATATCTTTCACGAGAAAAGGGCACATTACCAAATGGACCTGGGGGAGGATGGGGGTGGGGGTGGGGGGAGGCGGAATAGCTCAGTTGGTAGAGCATCAAACTCATAATCTTGGGGTTGCGGGTTCGCATCTCCGCCGGGACCGTTTCGGTAGAGGGGGGATTTTTTCCCTCGGAGTTTAACATTGGTTCTGACTCCATTCCCCACACAGTCCTTCGAATGAGACTATAAACCGAGGTTCCGTGTGTGAACGCACGCACAACATCTTGCACACACGTAAAATCCCATCACCAACTTTTCGGACGAGAAGGCCAGTTTGGCCGTTGGTATGGATGACACGTTACACATAGCACGCACCTTCCCCGAAGTTGGAGTATGGCTGCCTTAACGGCAGGATGGAAAATGGTCATACACACAAAAGTGTCAGAATAATCAACATGATGATTGTGGACTCTAAAAAAAAGAAGAAAAAGACCGGAAGAGCACAACTGTGAGGAGGGATTGGCCCCACAGGAATGAATCATGGCATACGAGACACGAGCACGCATTGCCTGTCCATCCATTTAGCAACGAGAAAGGGAAAGAAAGATCGTTCCTCTTCGCGTGTTTTGTGTAGATTTACGAGCAAAAGTCAGCTACCGATGCATTAAACCGTAACCGTTATAAGCAGAAAGCTTGATAACTAGTATTTAAGAAACATGATTTCGTAAGTACATTTCCGCGCAAAAAGATGTCTAGATATAAGAAACATGATTTCTTAAGTACATTTCCGTGGAAAACGACGTCTAGATTGCTTGCTTGGTGTGGTGTGTGTGTGTGAGTGTGTCTGTGTGTGTGCGTGCGTGCGTGCAAGCGTGCAAGCGTGCGTGTGTTGTGTTGTGTTGTGCGTGCGTGCGTGCGTGCGTGCGTGCGTGCGTGCGTGCGTGCGTGTGTGTTGTGTGTGTGTGTGTGTGTGTGTGTGTGTGTGTGTGTTGTGTGTGTTGTGTGTGTGTGTGTTGTGTGTGTGTGTGTGTGTGTGTGTGTGTGTGTGTGTGTGTGTGTGTGTGTGTGTGTGTGCACGCATTCGTGTATGTGATTGTGTGGGATTTGTACGTATGGAAATCGTGAGAGAGAGAGAGAGAGAGAGAGAGAGAGAGAGAGAGAGGAGAGAGAGAGAGAGAGAGAGAGAGAGAGAGAGAAGCGTCGCAGAAGAAAGGAACTGGAGAGAGAGGAGGGGGTGGAAACTTGCAGCTGAAATGAGCACATTATCCAGTTCTTATCCCCTCTTCCGGCATCAGTTGCATCATGTCCCCCCCCCCCCCCCCCCCCCCCACCCCCCACTTCTCCAAGGTTGAAGCCAGTCCCCTGATGTTTAGTGTTAGGGCATGCGTCTTCAGTTAGACCTAGCATCTCTCTCTCTCTCTCTCTCTCTCTCTCTCTCTCTCTCTCTCTCTCTCTCTCTCTCTCTCTCTCTCTCTCTCTCTCTCCTCTCTCTCTTGTCTACATTTATGTGTAGATTTGGAAATGCATAGTTGAATAATGGATTCATGATCAAAGCACTCAAGTCAAGTTTCTGTTTGTTGTTGCTGTTGCTGTTTTGTTTTATAGCAAAAGCTGAATAAAAATGGCAAATGCACAACGCTCGTTTTCAAACAGCAATATATGACTGTACAGAGGAATTAAGCTAATGCTTATCATATTGAGCATCTTTAAGGGTTTATATGATACGGTTGGTATTAAAGTGGGTGATTGCAGGTGAAATTGGCAGATAAATGCAAAAGTATCTGAAAATTCTCTTTTTTTTTTTTTTCTTCAGAAATTGTTAAATTCAACTTGGTGTTTCTGATATAAGAAATTCGGGTATTAAAAATACATACTATGTTTAAGACAAAAAAAAAAAAGCTCTATCTGACCATTGTGTATGTGGGATCAGGAAAATGAAGAATGTGTTTGCCTTTTCTTGTCCACCACCTCTTGAAGACATTTACCAAAATATATAGTGGAGAAATCCTACAGCTCTCTGTACATGTTTCGATCGCATTTAGTGCTTGGTTTTTTCAGAAGTATAGGGGTATCGAGAGTTTTGGGATATGTTTTTTTTTTGTGTGTACAAACCTTTTAAAATCAGATACAGACGCCTTAGTTACAAGGTTTTATCCCCCTGTTTAAAAGAAATATTAGGATGAATCTACAGGCCCCCTCCTAATGGGCCAAGGGCCTTAATGAACTGATAAAAAATCTGAACCCCACCACCCCCTCTGAAACCCACCCCCCTCCTCTCTCTCCATTCACCCCTTCCCTCTCACCTCCACCCTCTCCCAGCTCTCTCTCTCCCTCTCTCTCTCTCTCTCCTCTCTCTCTCCTCTTCATTCATCCTTCCATCTATCCATCCATCCATCCATCCATCTCTCTTTCTCTCCTTCCCTCCCTCTCCCTCCCTCTCTCCCTCTCTCTCTCTCTCTCTCTCCATTCATCCTTCCATCTATCCATCCTCCATCCATCTCCCTCTCTTTCTCTCCTTTCCTCCCTCTCCCCTCTCCCTCTCTCTCTCTCTCTCTCTCCGTCTCTCTCTCTCTCTCTCTCTCTCACACGCACGCACAATTTTCGCCTCAGGTAGACAGCGATTTGTGTCATCATCTCTCATTCATGATAAGGCTATCGCTGGAAGGACGATCTTAGGGGGTGGGGGTTGGGGGGGGGGGGGGGGGGAGGGGGGGGAGGTGGTGGTAAAAATGTATAAACAGCGGACGGATATATGGCACACAGAGATAAGAAGCTTGAAGATGAATTTCATCCAGAACATGAGATTCTAAACCTTTGCGCATAATGTGCGTGTCGAACATGATTGAACGAGCTATACCTGACTGATTTTTTTACCACGGATCGATCTATTGATTCTGCTACCATCAACACAGGAGAAACACAGGTGGCGAAGACAACGTCCAGGACTGCATCAAGAAAAAGACACAAGGGCAAGGCCTTCAAGAGGGTTCCAACCTTTCATGCCGCTGTCGGTCCTTTAGTGAACTGAGTTTTAGGCGCGGTAGGGGTCACTATGAGTTTGAATAGTATCATCCATTTGCCTAGTCTTTGTGCATACTTGTATCCGGCGCGCGCGCGCTACACACACACACACACACACACACACACACACAACACACACCACACACACACACACACACACACACACACACACACACCACACTGACTGACTAACTGACTGACTGAAACCATTTACTGTCAGGTTAACATAGTGTTGTACTGACAACACACACACACACACACACACACACACACACACACACACACGCACACACACACACACACACACACACGCACGCACGCACGCACGCACGCACGCACGCACACACACACACTCACACGCACGCACGCACGCACGCACGCACGCACTTACACACTCGCGAATACCCAGACACACACTCCACACCAACCCTATTATCCATCCCTCTGCATCCCCCCCCTCCCCCCCCCCCCCCCCCCCCCCCCCCCCCCCCCCAAAAAAAAAAAAAGTCAACAGTCAACCATACAATTGTAATCAGATACTTGCCCGTTTTCTATGATATGATGGTAAGCCACAGTCATTTTTCCCATGTCACCCTCAAAAACCGCTCAAAACAAAATGCTTCCTACTTGGAATTATTTTCCATTAAAAAAAAAATGGAGCCAGCACATCCACGATCTATAGTCGCCTGCCTCTTACTAACAACAGGAGAGGAGAAGACAACTGCTTTAAAAAACAAAAAAAAAAGAAAGAAAGAAAATTGTTGTGATGTCGATCAGATGTTCAGACTGTGTGGGATTGTGTGTCCTTTGCGGGGCGAAGATGACCACGACTTCTGCTATCACTGGGGTGGTGGTGGTGTCTGTACGAAGATGGCTGATCAGGCCGATCCTCGCATTGAACAGTCTGTTGCAGTGTGGACAGAGCAGACTTGGAGATGAGCCAGGCTGAAAAGTGGGGTGTTTTTTTTTTTTTTTTCCGAAGCTGAAGTTTTTTTGCTCCTGTGCCTCCACTCGCCTCGTTTCGAAGTTTGTGGGACGTACGCATCATACCGATGTACAGATAGGTACCTTATCATTATTATTATTATTATTATTTTGAATACTTATAAAACGCCCATCCTCGGCTAGAAACCAAGCTCTAAGCGCTTTACAATCCACGCTCGTTTACACAACGGGCTGCCTACTTGGGTAATGCCGACTGAAGAGCTGCCAGCTGGCGCTTCATGCAGTCGTTTCCTGTATCATCCAGTCAGTATTGTTCAATATCGTTCACTCAATTTCTTTACTTCCTTCAGTCTTTCAGTTTCTCACGCACGGTGCATGCTATGTGTAACGTGTCATCTGTACCAACCGCCAAACTAGCCTTCCGAAAGCCGGTGATGGATTTTTACGTGTGCGCAAGATGTTATGCGTGCGTTCACACACGAAACCTCGGTTTATAATCTCATTCAGAGGACTGTATGGGAATGGGGTTAAAACCAATGTTAACTCCGAGGGAAAAATCCCCCTGTGCCGAAACGGCCCGGCGGAGATTCGAACCGTCAGCCCCAGGATCACCAAGATAACGACTCCAGCGCTCTACCACTGGGCTATTCCAGCCTCAACATGGGATACATGTGGTGAGGGTTGGATTGTGCAAGCGATCCTCTATCGGAACGGCATGTAAAGCCGAGTGTCTGTTGCCACATTGCAAAACACTGGCAGCCATTGAGTCTGCTCGGGGGGGTTATCGATAGATGTTATCCTCGAGGGATAGTCTCGGTAAACACGAGACTAGAGCTCTCTGAGAGTTATCTCCCTTCTCCACATGCCGAACGCGCATGGAGTAACGTCGAGCTCACTCAGGCCTCATTAGCAGAGACGCGCTGGTGTGTCTGTCCTTTCCTCCTTTCTGCCTGCCTTCTATCCTTCTTTCAAATTCCTTCTACCACGGGTTGGTCTGTCCAGACCCTTCCCTTTTTAGGGTAGTACAGGGAAAAAGAAGTGGATAATCCACTCTCTCTTACTCTTTCCTTCTTGATAACTTTCTTCCCATCCACTTTTCAATCTGCTTCTTCAGTCCCTCCCCCCCCCCCCCCCCCACACACACACACACACACACACTCCATCCTCTTCAAAAGACCACAAAAGGATCTCTCTCTCTCTCTCTCTCTCTCTCTCTCTCTCTCTCTCTCTCTGAGAATTCTTTGTCGGATCGGGACTGTTAATCTATCCGAGCTGCGTGACTCAGTTTACTATTTCGGGACATTCTTCATGGTCGAGATAGCAGCACTCCATTCCGAATTTCATGAGCACCGAAATCACACACATGGTAACCATCCCAACATCGTAAGCTTATCTTCGTTTTTTTTTTCCCCGAAAAAAACAAATTGCTCAGGTCAAATTCCATAGTTGTTTTGCGACAGTATCGGATAACATACTTATTCTCTCTCTCTCTCCTCTCTCTCTCTCTCTCCTCGCTCTCTCTCTCTCTCTCTCTCTCTCTGTATGTGTGTGTGTGTGTGTGTGTGTGTGTGTGTGTGTGTGTGT